>WOXC01010116.1:57500-247582 GCA_011680675.1 Gymnobelideus leadbeateri | reverse complement strand
CCTCCCCCATTCTGCCCTCTCTTATATCTCTCCACCCCCCCTTATGCCCTTCCCTCTTACTTTTTTGTAGGGCAAGATGAATTTCTATATTCCATTGCCTGTATATCTTATGTCCTAGTTGCATATAAAACAATTTTTTTAACATTTGTTTTTAACCCTTTGATTTCCAGATTCTCTCCTTTCTTCCCTCCTCACCTACCCCCACTGAGAAGACAAGCAATTCAATACAGGTTATACATGTGTAGTTATGCAAAACTTATGTCCATTTTCTTGTGGATTTTCCTGGAATTGTGGTTTTCTTAATGAAAATAAGCTGAATATGTCTATACATTTGGGACAATGTCAATTAATTACGTCATCTTCAATAAACTGAAAGGTGAGGCTATATCCTTTAAAATTTTCATTGAATTTCTTGCTGGGTTTTTGTGGCAACCTTATTAACCCAGAGTAATTCATGGTAGTTCCCCAACATGCCCAATTAGATCACAAGGTAAAAATATTACTTGGTGTAATGAAGTTGGCTATATGACATGTCCTCCCACATGCTCCTGAAGTAGCCATAACTTATTATGACTATCCTAGTTTGGCTTAAGAGGCCTAATCTAAGAGAGGTTGAGGGAAGTACAAAGAAAGGAAATAAATTACTCAGGAGGAAAAAGTTTATTCCTCAGGGCCTATTAAACAGTGTACATAAGTGTCATAGGAAAAATTCTGAAACTACAGGCAAGAAGAGATAGGCTAATTCTGCCTTTTAATCATTTTTATTTGTGGAAAAAATGAAAATAAATGGAAAGGTTAATATTTATATTAAAACATAATCCTCAAGTAAATCAATGCTGCTCCGCCTTGTGAGCTATCCATCAGTTCCTGGGTCTGATGCTATCTGAAGAGTAGGAGAGTAGTGTAGTTTAGCCTGGACCAGAAAGATTCAGATGTTTTTTTCTAAGGCCATTTCAGAGTGGATTGGAAATACTGTTGCAGCTACAGATGGGGCCATGTTTCCCAAAGGATTTTCAGTACTGGCTCTAAAAGCCACTCTATGCATGCCCCAATGACATCCATCAGACTGACTTAGCATCTTCTTCCAGGACAAATAGAAAAGGCCATTCATCTTGCAAATTTAGGAACACAAGAGCTATGAAATATGAATGAAATATAACACACTGGTGCTCTTACAGCAACACTAATGCTTTTACATTTTACTGAAATCCCTGACCTAGTTACTTCTCCCAGAGTATGGCTTAAGTTCAACCAATGTAGAGCACAAGGGAAAAAATGTTATTATGAGAAAAGTAAAATGTGCATTTCCCAAGTTCTGTATTGTTAAATTTATGACCTTAATATTGTATCAGTGTAGATATTTTCACTCAACTACATGGACAATGAAGTAAGAAACTAGAAAAGTTCAGCAAATTCAGAATTCCTCCATGGGAGAACACTGATAGCACTAAATTAATTTATTGCTGACAATTGGTAAGTGCAAATTGCTACCTAAAGCTACCTACTTCTCCAAAAGCCTGAATTCAAACAATACCTAGTGCTTACACCTACCTTTAAGCTTGGGTAGCACCACACTCACAAAGAATATTAAGTAATTCAGTGTATCTACTCTAAATGTGGAGGTGGTTGGATCTTCCAAAATGTGGGATTCAGGAAATTGAATGTGGCCAAGAGACAAGTACGACCAAATTAACTAAACAATTTTGGTGGTTGGTACAATTACCATTTCATGAGGGCATTGGATCTAAAAGAATAGGGGAGGCTAGGTGGCTCAGTGAGTAGAGTGCTGGCCCTGGAGTCAGAAGGACCTGAGTTCAGATCCGGCCTCAGACACTTAACACACACAAACAAAAACCTAGCTGCATGACCGTGGGCAAGTTACTTAACCCCAATTGCCCTCCAAAAAGCAAAAAAAAAAAAAAAAGAATACAAGAATCTGTGACATGGCCTGAGTATTTTTTTTAAAAAATCATTTTAGTAATTTCAGAAAATGATCTTTTATACCTAATAGGCAGTAAGAAGGTAAAAGTTCAAAGTAGATGAGAAAAGTAAATAATTGCCTACTTTTCTCCTATTTGGCTTGTGTTACGCTAGGTAGTATGATAAAGGGAACAGGCAACTGACCCCTGGTATTAGGGGAAAAAAATTCCATTGGTTTTTGGCTAACACATTCTCTGTTGTCCAACAACTAGTTTCATTTCTCTTGCCAGACCAGTCATGCCTAATGAAGCCTAATTATTATGATTAAGTCTTTGGCAGTTGGAGTTAATAACAGTGTGGAAGTTAGAAAGAACTCAGAGTTAAAAGCAAACCTTGGGACACCACAAAACCTTAGATAAGATGAAAGTCTGACAACCAAATAGCTTTCAAGTATTCCATCCAAGAGGCTAAGGTGTCATTATTTTACAACACCCAAAGCCAAATAGCTCAAGTGACTGATAAAGCTTGTTAACAGAGACAAAAGAAAGCAGCTTCCAGGATGGCCAAAAGGGGAAAGGGGATAGAGGTTTCTCTTAAATTAGCAGCTTTTTATAGAATATAAATATTAGGCACAACTACATTTAGACAATGTTAAAGTGAATCTATACCAGAAACTTAATTTGCCTCTCCTGGGAGACTGTCTAGCTTGCCAAATTTCAGACCCCTTCCCTTTCTTCCTTCCTAAATTCTTGAGTGATCATTGTAACACAACAAAGAATTTTCTTTTCCTCCCCAAATCATCCCTTTGAAATCAGAAATGAATAGTAGTAAGCTTTCATAACCTTTTCCCCATTTGTCTGACTCGTAAGGATGATATGAATCAGAGGAGAGAAAATACTTGATTATAAAAATCCACAGAGAATCCTTACTACGCACTTCCCTTACTCAGGTTCCCCATTTCTCCTTCTCCCACCCATATGATAATTTTTCTTGTGAGTAAGAAGACTGATACTTCAGGGATATTTAATTCTGGGTTGAGTCAACTCAGGTAAATTAACAATGAAACAGATGACTTTGTATTTGTACTTTTGATACTGATTGGGCTCAAATATCCATTGAGCATTTAATGACTGTATAGTAAGCAGGGCAGCTCTTGTGAATGGTCTTCATTACACCACCCTAAGCCTTTACCCAGCACTGGTTCTTTTCTTGCAACCCTCAACCTGGACATAATCTTCCAAGTAGGCAGGCTTCCAAAAAGCAAAAGATAAGTTTACAGCTAGTGGTCTAAGTCATGACAGACATGCTAGGCTACTTCTGAGAGAGGCATTCACAGACTTTGACATACAAAAATATAAGCCTTTCTGTCCCAGCTTTCAAAGCAGATAGCCAGAGACTGGCTGTGGCAAAGTCATTCTGTCATTCTCTTCCCTGCCTTACAGTTGCCTATGACCAGCACCCAGAAACTTTCATTTTGTTTCACCCCCATCCAAGAAGTATGTAAGTTTACAGCTAGTGGTCTAAGTCATGACAGACATGCTAGGCTACTTCTGAGAGAGGCATTCACAGACTTTGACATACAAAAATATAAGCCTTTCTGTCCCAGCTTTCAAAGCAGATAGCCAGAGACTGGCTGTGGCAGAAGTATGTTTTTTTCTCTACTGTGTATGTTAAATTAACTAATTTGTTTAAATTGTGTAGGTGGTATAATAATATCAAAAGCCCTGAATGTTCCCTGTGAACCTAACATTTTGTCTACAGCATCAGGTAATCACAGAATCAGATTCAGAGCAATCATTGGTCTTATGAGGCCGACTCCTTTATTTTACACATTAGAACTAAAGGAGAGAGGATAAGTGACTTACCCAAGGTCACACACATGGTTAAGTTACAAAGGCAAAATTCAAGCCAAAATACTCTACCTTCAACTCTAGGGCTCTTTTGACTCTTATTAACAAGCATTTATTAAATATGATATAAACTAAATGAGAGATACAAGGATATAAATGAAATAGAGAATATATAGATGTATGATTATATTTAGAATAAACAAAAGCAAATGAGGAAGGGAGAGGAGACCTCTAGAAACTGAGAGGGACTAGAAAATGCTTGATATAGAATGTGGTTCTTGACCTGAGTTTTTAAGGAGACAAGTGATTCCACAAGACTAAGGGGAGAAAGGAGGGCATTTTAGATATAGGGGAGGGCCAATGAAGAATCAAATAAGGAGAACCAAGAGAACAATTGATACAATAACAACACTATACAGACGATGTTGAAAGCTGTAAGAATTATGATCAGTGAAGTGACCATTCATGATTCCAGAGGACCAATGATGAAATATGACAGAGAGGTGATGAATAATTTAGGGTGCATAACTGAGACAGTGTTGGAGGGGATTTATTTTTCTACATATTTATTACATCTGCATATTTGTTACAATAAATTTGTTTTTCTTTTCTTTTTCCAATAGGCTAGAAAGGATATTAAATAGGTTTCTGTTCAATTTTCTTTTTTAACTGAAAGGTAGGGATGCTACAGATGTGAAATGTTGCATCCACTTTCAGAGGAGATTGGTGGGTTTTTTTTCTGCTTTTTTTTTTTTGGAGGGGCAATTGGGGTTAAGTGACTTGCCTAAGGTCACACCGCTAGTTTTTTTTGTGTTAAGTGTCTGAGGTCAGATTTGAACTCAGGTCCTCCTGACTCCAGGGCTGGTACTCTATTCACTGTGCCACCTAGCCGCCTCTAGAGGACAGTTGTAACTGTTCTACTTTGGACAAGAGACCTCTCATGAAGTGGGAGTAATCTGTAAATATTTGTAATGTGAAAACAAAACACATCAATAAAACTTTTTTGAAAATTTAAAAGGATAAAATACAGACACTTTAAGATGGAAAGGCAACAACAAAGGCATAGAGATGGGAGAGTATTGTGAAATATAATTTAATTTAGTGAAAGGGGGGAAAAGTAATGCCTATTGTTTGGTGTCATGTAGACTAATCAACCACTGAAGAGTCTAGATATAGGCATAAGAAGCCCATGGCATTTATTTACAGCAGGATATTTGGTCCATGGTTTCAGGGAAAATTTTCCCCTTATTTTCTTTCAGTTTTTTGGGTTACCTGTAATCAACTTATTCTCTCTATCCAAAATGTTGAGTCGTTAACATCATTGTTATTGAGTATTAACATTAACATCAATGCTGCTCTTCTTGATTAATGTTCTAGAAATAGAAATGGTTATTACTCATGAAAATACACTTTCCTTATAATATGAAATTCTATTTTACTTATAGTCATGAAAGGACACAATTTCTATGTTAATATATAAACTAAAACCTTTATGATCTAAAGTTGCAGTCTGTAACTATACAGATGCCCTACCCATTACACATGTTCTTAATTTTTAATATATTTTGCCACAAAAATAATCACTTCCATGTAGCTAAAAAAATAAATAAAAGTCCTTTCAATTATCCTCTTATAAATCTAAGTTTTCTGGGAGGTTAAAAGTTATAACTCAGCTGTTCCAAACTGCATTAGATTGAAATTTGGCAGCTCAGATGTAAATTTATTTCCAAAAAGGAACAGAGTCTGGAGAGCTATTTGTTAAAAGTTAAAAATTATTTTGGGTTTAAAACCATTAGGGGAAAGTTTGACTTAATTTTTCAAATTAATAACTTTCATTTGTGACATTTTATACTTCATACATGCATATTTTGAAAGGATAGAACAAATTCTTTGTGTAGTTGGGGACTAACCCTATGTAGTTAGGATAGTAAAAACAGGTTGCTGAAATAACAAGAATTTTTTTCTCCTTTGTTTGACACAATAGCATTTCCTCTGGTGTATCAGGCAACACACAGTCACATCATCTTTCTAGTATAAGAGGGAGAGGCTTTGGTTTGTTATGAACAAAATAACAGCCATTTCTCTAAACGTTTTTGGTCAATGGATTCAACTTATGGAAATGTAGGGTTGCAGGAGAAAAAAGTGTCCCTGGTACTGTTGCAGTGCCTAATAGGAGAGGAGAGACAGGAGGTGGCAAGAGGAGTGTGTGATAGGCACACCTGTGTATCCAACTGCTGTTGCCCATTCTGACTCCTTCCCCAAGGACAAAATTGCTATAGGTTCAATGTGGAGTCATAGCATGGTCCACCCAAGAAGATGAGCAAAGTCTCATGGTGCCAGTTAACAAGGTGGACCCTCAGAATCACAGGTTCATGAGATTTTGGAGTTGGAAGAGTCCTCAGGATCTATCTAGACAATCTACAATTGAAAAGGAATCTACATCATAACACATCTGACATGGGGCGGCTAGGTGGCACAGTGAGTAAGAGCGCCGGCCTCGGAGTTGGGATGACCCGAGATCGAATCCAGCCTCAGAAAATGAGCACCCACACATAAATAATGACTAGCCGTGTAACCTTGAGCAAGTTACTTAACCCCAATTGCTTAAAAAAATAAATAAATAAAAATAAATAACACATCTGACAAGTGGAATTCAACTTCTGCCTGGAGATCTCCCATGATGGGGAATTCACTACCTTCAGAGGCAACTGATTCTTCCTATATCCCTACCACTTTCCCAGAATCTCACCCTTTGGTCCACATCCAAAGAAATGAACTTGGTTATTCTTGAAAGTTTCTTATATTTAAACCTTTCTTTTTGATTTGTTTCCTGCCCAGAGGCAAGGAACTCACCCCAAAGCTCCTAAATAGTCAAGGTAAATCTCTTTTTTCTAATGGCCTTCCATCTCCCTCAAGATCTTTATAATTTGGGGCGGCTTGGTGGCAAAGTGAGTAGAATGTGGGCCAGGAGTCTGGAGGACCTGAGTTCAAACCTGGCCTCAGACACTTAACACTTATTAGCCGTGTGACCTTGGGCAAGTCACTTAACCCCAATTGCCCTGCCTTCCCCCCTCCAAAAATAGCAAAAACAACAATAAAAAAAAACAACTATATAATTTTAGGCCCTGTTATTATGCTAGGATTGAGACATCTCCTCTCCCTTACTTCCCCTCCCCACTGGAAAGTACCTGTAATTGTCCCAAGGCTATTGCTATATATTGCTATAGTTGGTTAACATTGCTATGATCTTATTAAAAGTTATGATTAGGTATAATGTACAGTGAACCACTGCTTCTTTCTCACTTTCTGGAAAAATACAGTTCAATATACTGTTGGTTAAGTGCTTATGTGCCCTTCTATGTAGTTCAGCACTGATTGTAAGTTGCCAACAGGGGCACCCAGCCTACAAATCTTCCTAAGGGTGGGCTCAGGGTGATCATAACAGGTTGTTCTGTTGAAAGACTCTTCTGACTGATCAATAGATTTATAAAGGCATTCTTCAATACAGACACCAAAAATCTCCTTTCCTGATAATAAAACATTGGTAGACATCACAGGAAAACGTTACAATTCACCCGTAATACAGTGAGCTTGAATAGGAGTTCTACTTGATGTTTGCTTTGAAAATATACTCTTGGGAGGCTAGGTGAAGCAGTGAATAGAGCACTGGCCCTGGAGTCAGGAGGACCTGAGTTCAACTCCAGCCTCAGATATTTAACACACACACACATAAAAACTAGCCATATGACCTTGGGCAAGTCACTTAACCCCAATTGTCCCCCAAAAAAAGCAAAAAGAAAAAGCAAATATACTCTCTTTGCATCCCATCACACATAAACCAATTGTTTAAGTATTATTAGCAAGAGTAACAGACAGTGATGATAGATGCAAACACTTTATAATTTTTTTACCAATAAATAATTTACCGAAAAAAACCCTATCAGTGTTCCTATTGCGTGTGTATATAGCCCACAAATGCATACTAGGTAGTTAGCATTGTTTACATAGTCCAATACATGTTAGCACTTATACTTTGCAATGATTCCTGGAATTCTCCTTGTTAGGAATGTCAAACTAGCTATAGCTAATTTGATCCCTTTTTACCATTAACTTAAATTTGCAAAATGTCACTCTTATCTTCATGTAACTGGCCTGAAGTGTCCTGTACAACTAAATGAATATGTGTTTCTTTACCTATGGAGTGTGTTAGATGTTCTTTTTAAGGTAGAAATATAGTTATATTTCTATGCTTTTACAGAACAGTGATGAAATGGCAGACTATATATCATAAGCATGAAGGAAAAACTGGGGTGAAGTAATGGGGCCTTTGCTCAAAGATGCCAAAATTTAGAGGGGGCCAAGACCACCAACTCAGGGTGTATTTTCTTTATCCCTCTCCCAGGTACTTTCCCTTGGTCTCTAGCCACCTCCCCAGTAGTGGCCAGTCTTTCAGCAGGATAAAAGACTGCTCAGTGTCCTAGAACATGCCTTCTCTCCCCAGTGGCCATAACCCAGGTGAGATCAACCTCTGCTTCTTTGCTTTAGAAGCAACAGTTCCTACAGTAAACTCTGATCAATCTCAGTGTTACTCTCTACACATATTATGGATACTAGAACATTTTAGTAAGGTTACTACTGCTATATCTTGCATTTTGTCATCTGGGTCATAAGACCTCAATCAACTGGAAACACTTGGAAGGAAAGTTTTAGTTAATTGATTTGCTGGTCAAAAGACAGTGAGTCAGCCAACCAATCAATCAATATTTATTACATGTCAAGTACATGCCAGACACTGTGCTAAGCACTGGGGATAGAAAAGGAAGCAACAGACAGTTTCTACTCTCAAATTGCTCATAATCTAATGGGGGAGTTTTGTTCCAACCCTTGTCAAAATCCTTCTTTAAAACTGCAAAGAAATTTGTGGTTTCATCAGTGTAGGTGTTCTCTCCAGAACTGGGTCTTATCCATGCCTTAGCAATTGGTTTTCATGAATTTGTGACCAAAGGGGAAAAAAAGAACAAATCATCAAATTGTTGACAACATTCTGAGATAAGCCCCTCTGAACTTGGGTTGATCCTCTCATGTCAGACACAAAGTCCATCTCTTGGCTCGTACTTGAAGACTTTGCAGTCTGGGAGAAACTTCCAGAACTTTCGTTCCACTGCCATGACTTTTAGAACCTAAGGTCACCTCCATACCCAAATGGGCTATTTTAGTAAAGTTTTAGTGGTTGTTGTTGGAAATATTTCTATAATTCTGGATGTTCCAAAAAGTCTTAGAACTAGGGTTCTTAGAACCCTCTATATATTTGTTTTTTCTTAGAAAATAGAATGCCCATAATTGAAGAAGGGTACATGGCATATGTTCACAGGTATACATGGATAGAGGGCACAGGTTGAATTTGATGGGAAGGGATGATTATTATTTTTTTTTTTTTTTGGAGGGCAATTGGGGTTGGGTGACTTGCCCAGTTTCACGTGGCTGGGTTTTTGTTTGTGTGTTGGGTGTCTGGGGCCGGATCCGAGCTCGGGTCCTTCTGGCTCCGGGGCTGGCTCTCTGCTCGCTGCGCCACCTAGCTGCCCCAAGGAAGGGATGACTCTTAAGGGGTGAAGTCAAGAGGTGAGAGAGGAAAGTGGCAAGAGGAGATGGAGAGAGACAGGGTAGGGCAAACTATCTCATGTAGAAGAGGCAAGGGGAAGTAGTTGCAGGGGAGGGGAAGAACAGGAAGGCAAAAAGGCAAAAGCATATTCTCATTGAAGTTGGCTCAAGGAGAGAATCACATACATACTAAATGGAATTATCTTACCCTCACTCACTCTCCTGAGTAGGGGAAAGGGGGATGAGAGGGGGCATGATGGAGGGGAGGGCATTCTGGGGAGAGGGGAGGTTAGAAGTATCCACTATCAAAGAGGGACAGGATCAAAGTAGGGAATGGACCAGGTGGGAGGTGGGACAGGTGGGAGGGAAATATAAGCAGTCTTTTACAATATATCTACTATGGTAATGTTTTGCATAGATATACATGTACAACACATACTGAATTGCTTATCTTCTCAGAGGGAGTGGATGACAGGGGAGAAAGGGAATGGATCTGAAAATCGAAGTTTTAAAATTAAATATTTCATAAGATGTCCAGGCAGTGGGGCTCAAAGATTCACCTTGCCCTAATGGCAAAGTCGAAGGGGGTATGGGAGAAGATATGGGAGAGAGCAGATTGGATGAGGGGATATCTGGTGGGACTGCTATTCTGGGGTGGTGGGTAGGGAAAGAACAGGGGAAAATGTAACTCATAATCTGGTGGAAATGAATGATGTAAACTAGAAGTTAATAAAGCATTTGTTTAAAAAAAAAAAAAGAAAATAGAATGTCCTTAACATAAGTGACTTCAAATCCTGAGGATCTTGGAGCTCAAAGTAAGCATTCTTCATATCAATGTAATCATTGTACAGAATTATAATGGTTAAATGATTTAGTAATTTCTCAATCAGCATTTATTAAGTGGATACTATGTGCTAAGCACCATACTATGTAGTGGAGATGCAAAGAAAAATAAATGAACAATCCCCTCCCTCAAGGAGCTTATAATTCCATTGGGCTGAATAAGAGCTGACTCTACAAATGGAAATTTCTTTATACATTTTTTTTTTTACTAAGCCTCTGATACTAACTTAACAAAAACTGTCATTTATTTCTTTCTCTTAAGGGAAAACACTGAAATAAAGAGTCTAATTTATTGAGGGCTCTGGTTAGTTGGGTCCTACTCCATCAAGATTTTACTGTGCATGTAATTCACACTGACAACTGACCTGATCATAGGGATAGCTGCAGGGCACTATGAAGCAGCTCGTGACTTTACTCCATATATGCTCTCACCAATAGATGTGATCAAGAAAGAAAATGTGAAGGGCTTTCTACGTGGGCAGATTCAGTGATCATCATATAATGAATCTGAGAAGATTGGCCTAGAGGTAGCAAATCAGTGGTGCTTTATGAAGCTGAGGACATCAACAGGGCAAGCTGAGTGCTATTATGAATGCAAATCTGTCACTTCCCCCATTCTTAAGAAAGACAGAGAGCCCAAGAGTGTTGAGAATCTATAATAGTGCATGTTATAAATGGGCCTTTTTGGATACTAAATTCCAGTAGCTATTCTTCCCTTCTTGCCCAAGATAGTCTTTCTGGAAACAAAAGGATAAATACAGCACATCCCTCCTGTCAATATCTGATGGGGATGGGGTGGGGCGGGTATGGAATGTGGAATGCCAAGGAGGGTAAGAATGTCCTCCCAGTTGAGAAGAGGAAAACACATGTTCACCTCACAATGATTTTAAGCTTTCCCTACAGAACTAAGAATTAAAGCTGCTAGAATGTAGGGTTGTCACAGCTACACAATGAATCACTGTCTTCTTCCTCCTCCTCCATCTTGAGCATCCTGTGCGCCATACCTAATTTCTGGGATCCATGACCCAGATGGGTATATAGGAAGCTGCTGCCACTATGTGATGTATGTATTATATTCATAGCTCCTATATAAATATGATCGCTACCAGTATAAAATGCTTTCATGCATGATCCTCACAGCAAACTCTGAGAAAGTAGGTATCACAAAGATGATTAGCTCCATTTTTACTAACAAGTAGAAAACCCTGTGAGAAAGTAGCAGCTCTATTATTTCAATTTTATAAATAAGAAAACTGAGGCTTGCAAGTTACATGATTAAAATATGAAACAGGGAAGAAAGAAAGAAGGAAGTGAAAAAGGGAGGAGAAAGGGAAATAAGGAGAGAAAAGAGAGAGGGAAGAAGGAAGGAGGGATGCATTTCTAGAAAAATCTTTAAGTTTTTATAAATCAATTCATAATTTGAGTTGTTAATAGAACACATTAAAGAAATTCTATTATGAATACAATTATAAAGTGAAAAATCCTTCTGTAAAGTAATTAAATCATCCCCTAATTTTTCCTTTTAAAAAAATTCAAACTTTCTTCTATTGAGTTTACTTAAACAGAGGACATTGAGAAGACACTCTAAATAGGCAGTTAGTATTTAATTCCTTCCTTAAAAAGTATTTAAGAAGTTCTACGTCTTGTATCATACCCACTATATCTAGCCCCAGATAAAGAATTTAAAAGGAAGATGCTTAGATTTTCAATTAAATCTGCTCTGTCCACATGCTCAAGCAGAGGAAGTTTTTTTTCCACAGGAAACTGACTTAGATTCTTCATGAAAAACAACCTCAATGTGGATTTCTGGCTTCTGTGGAATCTAACCCACCCACCAACATTATTTTGACACTCCAATTCATATTGAATTTCAATTTGTGCAGCAAGGGTACTCCCCTGACACCCCTCCTTTACATTAGGAACAGTTGAAACTACTGTTTACTTACAAGCAAACAAAAGAGTCCTCTCCCCAGCTCTAGGATTGCTGCTTGGCTGATTTTAAATAGATGAGACTGACCAGATACTGACCAACAGTCTGATGAAGAAAGAGACATTGTCCCAGGGAGCCATATTCATGGGAACCTTGTCAGCACAATCGACCACTGCGTGCAAACTATAACTGGACTGTGACCTGCCAAAGTCTAGCTCTTAGATAGCAGGGCAATGAGAGCAGAAAGGAAAGGTCGTTGAGTGCCAACGTGTTGAAAAGGCATTGTGGCAATAAAACTTTGAAACAAAAGTTGGCAGGCAAACAAACAACAACCCTCTCTTTTCCCCTGCACTCCCGGATCTAGTCAACCCCATTTACAAGGAATTGACCAAATAAAACAGGCCCCAACCTTCCACTGAGTAAATTGGCCAAAGTCCCAAGTCCAGCCTTCCCTTGAATAGCTCAGTGGGCCAGTGTTGCCTTCAGGTACTGTATTGTCAACAGCACGATGTTCTCAGCAGTGCCACAGCGGCTGCACAATGCAGGCCGAGACTGAATGGCAAGCCAGCTTTTGGTTCAGGCCTGGTGCGATAAGGCCCTGGTGTTCTTTTGTGCCTCACAAAGACTACTTTGCTGACTCTAAGTTCAGATCTCACAGCCTATTAGGAGAGATAAGATGGACAATTCATTAGAACAAGGGTATTGGAAGAATATTCATTGCTTCCATGCAACAGTGTTTTTAACACTGGCCAGGAGGCAGAGTTTTACATCAGCTAGGTTGGTATTTGGACTTAGGAACATTGGTAGAGATTTCATGGTAACAATTCCACCCCTGCTTTTCTGTTCCCTCCCGTTTCCCCCTATAGCCTCAAAAAGGTTTTATCCAAGAATGACTCCCATTTCCCAAGAGTTATCCAGTAAATAGAAACTACTACTACCTGACATATAGGCTGCTTCCAACTTGGATAATATAAATATGATCACAGAATGTTATGATTAGAGAGGTGCCTTAGAGTTCATCTAGACTAGCACGTTGTAGAGGAAACAACACAGGATTTGGAGTCTGGATTGTTGTTATTCAGTCGTTTCAGTCATGTTCTACTCTCTGTGACCCCATTTAGGGTTTTCTTGGCAAAGACACTGGAGTGGTTTGACATTTCTTTCTCCAGCTTATTTTACAGATGAGGAAACTGAGGCAAACAGAATTAAGTGACTTGTCCAAAGTCACACAGCTAGTAAGTGTCTGAGGCCAGATTTGAACTCAGGAAGATGAGTCTTCCTGATTCCAGACATGGTGCTCTATCCACTGTGCCACCTAGCAGCCCCTGCAGTCAGGAGACCTGTGCTCAAATCCTGCCTTCTTGTCTTATTCCCCGTGTAACTCTGGGCAAACCACTTCATCTTTCTGGGCCTTGGCTTCTTGATTCATGAAATGAAGGGGTTAAGCTGTAGGACCTATTTCTCTCTAAGGTACTTCCCAGCTCTAAATTAATTAATCAATAAATAAACATTTGTTAAGCACCTACTATTTGCCAGGCACTGTGCTAAGCTCTAGATCATAGTCCAATGGGATCTATAAATCCATGATCCTTTGATCTCTCATTTTACAGGTGAGACAAACTGAGGCCCAAATGGTTGGAATGATTTATCAAAGGTTACACAGCTGCTTGAGAAATGGATCAATTGTTAAGCTCTGAAATTGCATTTTTACCATACCTATAAATGCACTTGACATGTGCTGCTGACAGCTTAGCTAAAAAGAGAAATCATCAGAAAGGATGGAAAAGGCAAAACACACACACACACACACACACACACACACAAAGATGTTGCTACTGGATGTGTATTTTTGAGTTTGTTTTTCTAAGAGTAGTGATGGATTTGTGTTGATTTTTCACACCTGGTCTTCCTTGTAATCATCTGTTGCTGACAAGCACTTCCTGGTGATGTGACAGGGGTCCAGGAGTAACTTCTGAATTGGCACCAATTTTACAGTTAAAACACGGTTTCTTGAGATGTTAAACTTATGCATATGGAGAAACTCTCCCTCCCCTTCCCCAAGTTGCTGAGATGGTAACCAACTTTATTTTAACATCCTCCAAATTCCAAATTTGTTTCATATCCTTAACCAGAATCACAAATACTTATTTTTCTTCTTTTGGAATATTTCTTTTGAGCAAAACAACAATTTCATCAAGTGTTACTGGCTCATTGGGCTTCTCGAACAGTAGACTATTCAGTCTATTGACCAGAATGGTAAGTTGACCAAGTTAAGAATGCCTAGTGCTGCACCAAAGTTCCCTGTTCTAGGTAATGAGAATCAGGATCAATCTCAGTTGGCACAATTTGGTTAAACAATGGTGAGATTGTATCCATTTTTAGAGCTTCATCATTTCTGACTCTCCACATAGACAACCATGGTGTCTAGTCATGTACCAACCCAAAAAAGTGTGATGGGGACTGGTGCACACCTCTGAACAACCCTACACCCCATTGAGGACACAAGGGGAAGAAACTAAGACCAACCCAGGAAGCATATTGACTCCTGTCCCCTCCACCCCCCATCCATCTCTCTACCCCAGCTCTTCATTGGCTCACCAAGTATTTTATCACCACTATGCTTTCTGATCGCCAAGATTGATCTTTATCTATTACCAACCACATGTATACCAATAAGTCCCAAATCCTCAAGTCGCCCATTAGAAAGGTTATATAATCAATCTCTTAATCTCTTCCTGCATCAGGTGTTCCTGAAGGGGGAGCTATAGAGGGAGCTTGCCCTCTACAGCTATTCAGAGTGACACTTGCATTTATTCTTTGTTTTTCTATATTGTAATGTCCTGGTACATAAGATATTACTTTGCTAAAATAGGTCTGTCCCATTTACACTATGCAGTGACTATTCTTGGTTTCAATTAAACAAATATTTATTAAGCAAGGCCTTGTATTTATTAGGTGATAATAAAAGAGACTCAAAGGTCTCTTTCATGCCTTCAAACAGCTTACAATCATATCTTATGTTTATATAATGCTTCATGGTTTGCAAAGCACTTCATTCATCCCAATCCAAAGACATAGGTAGTAAAAATATAATTATTCCCATTTTACAGATTAAGGAAATCATGGCTCAAAGATATTAATCAGTTTCTAGTGGGGGAAATGATATGGAACCACAAATAACTATAAAATAAACCATCAGACCCCCTAAACAAAGCTGTAAGACGATAAATTACAAACAAAAGGCTAACCTGATTTGAGGGAGAGAATTTCCATTCCTATTTTGATGAAATCAAAGGTCCAGACCAGACAAAAGAAAAGTGTTGGGATTGGACAAAATGCCATCAGAGATGCAGCGATGGAGCAGTTACTTGGATGGAGTGGAGGCAAAATCAAGGTGACTTCATGGAGAATGTGGTACCAATCTAGAAGGGTCTTGAAGGATTTCAAAAGGTTGGGTTTATAGGGATGACATGAGCAAAGGCAATAAATTCTAGAAACAAAAAAAAGTCTAGTTTGGCTACAATGCACAGTCCTGAAGTGAAATGTTAATAACTGGAAAAATAGGTTGGAGCCAAATATGCTGGGTCCTGAGTGTCTGACAGATGAGTTAGGGCATTACTCAACAGGCCACAGAGATCCATTGAAAGTTTTTGAACAGAAGAGTAACCATCATTAGAATTGTGTATAAGGAAAACTATTCAACAGAACAAGGAAGTAAGTCCTGGAGTGTGCAAAGACCAAAAGGAAGAAAACTATTGCAACAGTCTGTGAAGGAGAAAATGAGGGCTTTAAATAGAGTAGGAGCACCAGGGCTGGAAATGAGATGAAGGGTGCCAATGTTGTTTTGAAAGAACAATTTGACAACTCATTGGCTATGTGGAGTAAGGGAAAGGGAAGCCTCAACAGTTTTGTGCCTTAATAATTAGATTTGGGCCACAAGAAGAAATAGGGAAGTTAGGAGGAAAAACACATTTAGAACAAAAAAGAATAGGTGCTATGCACTTGCTTGGAATAATGTATTCATTTAGTAACATATTTGAGGAATATTGACATGGAATATTTTAACAGTAACGTGCCTCTTAGTATAACTCAGAGCAGATGTGTATATTTCCATCAGTGCAGATCAAAACCCTGCCATGTTTCTTTCATGAGTTGCCATGGCAGAAAAGCTAATCTACCAGTAGCTAATCTTCTGGCCACACTTAGTGAGGCTGCCGCTTTGATGGGAGAGACAGAGTCCATTTCCAGGTTTAAACTCAAAGCCTTCCAGTTTTCTAAAACTGAGTTTGTTCTTCAAGTTCACAGCCTTTTTGAGACCAGGATCACTTCTCTTTCAGAATGAGACTCCAGAGGACGCTTTTTAGAGAAGAAACTGAGGGTTAACAGACCAGAATTCAACAACATTGTAGAGACAAGAAACAAGAGTTGGGAACTCAGGTCAATGCCATGACTAGCCACAATCACAGGGGTCCAATGAAGAAGCATGCTACCAACCTCCTGACAGAGAGGTGATGGTGTCAAGTTGAAGAATGAGACATACAGTCAATGGGAGGGTTTATTTTGCTTAAATATGTGTATTTGTTACAAAGCTTGTATACATAATAGAGATTCACATTTTCATGTATAACTTCTATTTCTCTTCTAGTGTTTCAATGAAAGTGCTCATTTTAGTTCATATTCATTAATTTCAGAGTAAAAAGTGGGGAGGAAAATCACCTGCATGTACCAAAATCAAGCAAAGTTTCCTTCAGTATGACCTGGTTGGGAATATTACTAACCACAAGCTTTCTTTTTATAAACACTCATAACTCAAGTTTAAAAATAGGTGAGTAAACAGTAATTTAAAGTAACTGGATGTTAAATACCTCTTTCTTTTAGAATTCATAGCCTTGAACATAGCTTACAAGGTCATGTGGTGCTCCATACCTGTAGTCTACTTTCTGCCAATTTGGCAGACTGTCCCTGGACCAGCCCCATTTTTAGACCTCCACGTACAAGCCTATCATTTTTTTGTCCTTGAGGTCAGTCTCATGTCATTCTTCCCAGGGACTGAATCACTTGTTCATAGGAATATAGAGATGAGAATTGAGCTCCCTCTTATCTTTCTACTAATTGCTACCCCGTTAGCCCATAGATAGAGTAGGGCAAAATGACTGAGGAAGACCACAAAGATACCCCTACCTTTCACTTAGTATACATGTGTCCTTGAGTATCTCAAATGTACTCACTAGCATGAGTTTGGGTGTATATGGAAGAGTTGGACACCTTGTCTTGGAAAAAAACAACAACAACACAGAATCATTTGGCCTTAATTGTAATTTCCACTGTAATGTCTTCCTTGGCAATTGCATCTTTACCAGTTGGCACCCGCATAAGCCTTCTAAAGCAGCAGATCAACACTTCTTGTTTTGGGGATGATGGCTTATGTCTACATGACATAAGGAACAACTTTGTTATTGTTCAGTTGTTTTTCGGTTATGTCTGACTCTCTGTGACCCCATTTAGGATTTTCTTGGCAAAGACAGTGGAGTTATTTCCCATTTCCTTCTTGAGATAATTTTACAGACAAGGAAACTGAGACAAATAGGGTTAAGTGACTCGCCCAGGGTCATACAATTAGTGTCTGAAGTCAGAACTGAACTCAGGAAGATGAGTATTTCTGACTCTGGGCCTGGCATTCTATCTACTGCATCACCTAGCTGCCCCATAAGAAAAAAAATGCCTTGTGTTTAAAAAGAAATTCCCACAGCAAAGCTGAATGTTTGTCATAGTTTTCAGGGTGTGCTGCATAATAAAACTAACATTCATACTGAGAGTGGTGAGAGGTTGGTAAAGTAGAAAGATCACTGGCTCTGTACTCAAAGGACCTGGGTTTAAATCCTGCCACTGATGCTTTTTGCCTGAGCAAACCTGAACAAGTCACAACCCTCCAAGGGCTCAGTTTCCTCTTTAAAATGGAGAGATTGGATTAGAAGGCCTCTGAGTTCCCTTCCTGCTTTAAGCCTATGATGCTATCATCTTGGGATGAATTGCGACATAGAATTTGTTCAGCCATAGCCTTTATATTTGGCATAAACTTTCAGGAGGAAAAAAAATCCAGACATAAAAACAGATTATAGGTTGACAGTCATAACTATCCCAGACAGTCACCAGCCAGTCCTAAGGTTGGAAATCTGTGATAACATTCATGTTGGTTATTTTAGAGATAAAACCCAAGAACACTTCAGTCACATGCTGACACGCCTGGGGCAAATTACTAATTGGTGATGATCAACTTGCTTTGTAATGTTCAAAAATGTATATTCTGGTCAAAATCAATCATAGACCTTTTGTATAAACCTCTATATTAATTTTCAGAAGAGACATTGATTCTATTTTCTCGGGGAAGATGGAGGCTATCCATTGTTTAACCTCTGCAACGATTTTTCACATTTAAATAACTAGCATTCATTGGATCTGAATGTAATATTATGAAAGCACGGTCTCAGAATTGCATGGATAAACAAAATACTAATTGTTGGATCACCACACACTGCTCCTATATAAGCTTGTTTTATCAATACAGATCTCCTGTTACTGTCATTACAGACTTAAACATAAATTAATAGAGTCAATTTGGTAAAGTCTTAAATATGTGTATAGCCCCATGTGGGCTACTCCCTGCACTTGGCCCCACACTGGCAAGTTGCGCCCTGGAGGACAGCTGCTTCCTTGAGTTCTAGCAGTAAACGGATGGTTGACCACTAGCATTACTATAGCTTACATGGCCTCACTAGTATGTTTCTCCTAACAATTTTACTAATAGACACATTTAGTTCTTAACAAAGGTATTCACTAACATGGAGTAGTCCGAAGAGTAGTTACAAAAAAATCCTCTCATAAACCTGGGGTGTACTCTCCCCAAAATACATGTAGTATCCATGGGAAGCAGCCTCAAACTTAGGCTACAATGGTAGAGGCCTTATGTAGTCTATACATGTGGCAAAGGTGACACAAAGGTTCCGGAAGTTCTTTTTCTTTTCCTAAAATAATCATTCTAAATTCTTAGGGTCTGCTCCTTTCCACAGTTCTTAAAGCAGCTTCCTCCTTTGGGACTATCTCCCTCTATTTGTATCAGTTGAGAGTGAAAGTCTGAGGATCCAGATGGATGCATATCTTCTACTGGTCTAGTAGCTTATCTCCAAAGAAAAGTGGTTAATGAGAAAATGGGGAAGAAATTCCTTCCTCTTCTGTAGGAGCTGACTCCACAACTACTCTAGTTCCTCAGGTTTTAGCTATTTAAAGCCCCAGAAGGCTTGGCTAATTTGTTGTTGTTTCCCTGCCTTGTTCTCTTGTTAATTAGAGAGATATTGATATCTAATAAAAGAGATCTCTGATCTGGGGATAGACCCCCCTTTTATAGTTTAATACTCCATTAATAACTTGTGGATTAGACTTTGGGTTCTTTATCAGCCAACCTATCAACAAGCATTTATGAAGTTAGGCACAGTGTTAGGCACCAGGTATATCAATACAATGAATAATCCTTACTCCCAAGGAATTTACACTTAAGTGTAATTAGAGTAAGGAAAGATAGAAATCACTCCCTTTCCCCCTTTCCTTACACACCTTACCTTGACCCTGACATAGTGACATAGTGTCAACCAACCAATCACATATGAATAATCATTAAATTCTGCAAGGTGATTAATTTGTCTAGATGAGGATTTTCACACAGTGAAACACGGCTCATTTTAGAATTTATTTGTTTTTGCCCTACCCTTTCTATCCCTGTCATTACAGAAAAAAACCTCCACTCCCAAACTCACAAAAGTGTTGCTTGTAAATGGAGAATGCCTGCATTAAGAAGGCCTATCAGTATCTGTTCCCAGGGATCAGATTGAAAACCCTGCATGACTTTTCCCCAGGTAGGACAAAGCTTAAAGAGCTGCATCTTATACACATTAGATTGTCTTTGCTTTTAAATTGTAGAAATTGTGCAAGTTGTCTTCTATTTCTTATTACAGGAAACTGTTGGACATGCACTTCAGATCTCATAGGGAGGGACAGAGATTGCCATTTTCAGATGTAAGAAATGCTGTCATTTGCAGACTAAATCATGGGCTACATGAAGAGGAGAAAACACACAGAGAGACCCACTAACCTTGGCTGACTTTGCTACTTTGATGCTTGTACAATTTGCCAGCAACTCTTTTAGAAACAAAGTCCCTACCAAAGAACAATCAGAACTTATTTTTTTTTTTACTCTTCGTAGCTCTGTTGCTTTTTTGTTGTTTTTCTTACATACTAATATAATCTTAACTAGTCTTGTCAGAAAGGTTTTTCTACTCAATTGCCAACTTCCTCCATTTTAAAGGCTGGATAGTTTGTGCAAAGTTTTAATATTAATTTCTTTTGCTCCCCAGGCATATAAAACTGGCTACACTTTCTACTAGGAGTTGGGTGTAAATGTGGGGATGATAAAGACTAATTTCATGGGGCTAAACATCATTTTAAATTCTATGCAAGAATAATATAAATGACCCTTGGAAATAGACAGTGTTAGTAGGTGAACTGCAATTGGTGAGGAATGGGGGCTAGTCTCAACTCTGCCCTTACTTTACTATATTACTGTGATCTATTTACCAACCGCTATTTCCTTCCTATAATTTTAGCAAACACCAATTGTCCCATGGCCAAATCCAAATATAACAAACATTTATTTAACATTTATTATGTGCAACACATTTCGGAAGAACCTAAAGATACAAAGACAAAATGAAAAGCAGTCTCTGTCTTCAAAGAACATATAATCTATGGTATGTATGCATGTATGTATGTATTTATTATTATTATTAAGGATCTTACTCAAGGGGAAAAACCTACCTTAACATATATGATTACAACTTGAAAAATATAGAGTAATCTTTATAAATACTTTCTTTGTCTTCCTCTAAACATCTCTTTCTATTTTTGGAAAGTAGATGAAGTAGAAGCCCAAATAGAATAGAACTTTAAAGCTGGAAGTCTCCTTAGAGATGAGGAAACAAAGTTAAGTGAAATGACCTACCCAAGGCATATAGCAAAGTGAGATTCAACAAAGTGAATAACCATTTGTTCCATGACCTGATTTTCCTATTCCTTAAGTATGGAGAGATAAGTACCAGCTACCTCTTTGATCATGCCAACCCCTTTTCTGATTTATTATGCAACATCTGTCATTTTGAAGATGAAAAAAAAATACCTTCCATAGGCTGTATTAAAGTACTATGAATGAAGGTTTGTTTCAATATATTATTTGAATACTCACACAGACTAGTGTGTCATAAAATTGAATACTGGAATATATATGTATATACATATGTATATATACACTGTGCCAAGTTTCTATCTTCCTTTGAAAGAAATGTCGATTTTTTTCTTTCAAAGATAATGGGAGAGATGACAAGTTTGACTAAGCTTTTACTGCAGTCAGGGCACCATTAAACCATTAAGAGTCCATTTTTTATACTTTGTTCATGGTTGAATAATTCTTACTCAAATTCATTCCTTTTTAATGTATGGAAAAGCTCTTTCGGTCTTGAGTCTTCAAGGATATTGAAAGCAGTGAACCGCTTTTGGAGTGTGTATATGAGATGACCCAGTACAAGAAAGTTGCTTGTTCCTGTTCTTATCCTTTGCTCTCCTCCCTCCCTCTTGAGGGATTACTCACAAGTGAAGAATTATCTCCACCTTTAATTGTATTCTCATTTTAGCTCTTTCTGAAATCAATATTTTTTCTTATCAAAATGTCATTCTATTCATTATTCATACTTACAGAACCTTGACAACCCAGACAAAAAGAAGCTATCAACAAAAAAGAGAGGTCTTTCTTTTTGGATTTGTTACCCTTTTTTTGAAACAATGCCAACATCTTGGGCTTTGAATTCACACAGGAGCAAAAAGTGACCAGTTAAAAATAGACTATGGTTAACATTATCTTCTCTAAATGTTAACAATTTGAATATAGCCCTGATCTAACAGGACTATTTGTCTTAGATTATGTAGCAGAATCCTCCTCTCTCATGCTGATATGAGTCTGAGCAGGCAAGGGAAATAAAAGGGAATGGGACAATATGATAAGTCAAGCAGATACCTTTAGAGAACAGAGACAGATCCTAGATTTACTGATCACCTAGTCTCTAGAGGCTATTTCAAAGGACTCCAAAACAAGGACTTTTCCCTATTGGAGTCAACTTATCCACATTTCCCGTTCTTTTTAATTCTCCTACTAAAAAGTTCCCACCCTTTCTCAGCTCTGTCTTAAAATATAAGAGGAAGGTCTCCGGTGATATGAGAGTCACTGTTATAATACCACACTGCCATATGTTACAGGGTATCCTGTTGATCTGAATGAGTAAAGGATTCTGCTTAAAGGCACTGTCTTAATTCTAGAGAATGATCTGGGCATTGGAAAGAAAATAGAGTCCAAGAATGGGAATCAGTTCTAATCCTTTATGGGGCATTTTCTTTTACCTTCACTGTTTAAGATACTGATATGAGCTCCTTGCAAGTATAGATTGTTGTTGTTTTTTTAATTATTTTCAATTCATTATTTTATTTATTTATTTATTTAATGTTTTCCAAATGTTTTATTAACTTCTAGTTTATATCATTCATTTCTGCCAGATTTTGAGTTACAATTTTCCCCCATTTTCCCTTCCCCCCACCCCAGAATAGCAGTCCCACAGGATATCCTCTCATCCAATCTGCTCTCTCCCATATCTTCTCCCATACCCCCTTTGACTTTTTCAATAGGGCAAGGTGAATTTCTGTGCCCCAATGCCTGTATATCTTATTTCCCATTACATGCAAAATAGTATTTACATATTTTTAAGTATTTAATTTTAAAACTTTGAATTCCAGATTCATTCCCTTCCTCCCTTGTCACCCACCCTTACTGGGAAGATAAGCAATTCGGCATATGTTGTACATGTGTAGCTATGCAAAATATTACCATAGTAGATATATTGTAAAAGACTGACTATATTTCCCTCCCTCCTACCCCACCTCCCACCTGGTCTATTCCTTACTTTGGTCCTGTCCCTTTTCAAAAGTGGGTGCTTCCAACTTCTTTCACCCCCTTCCCTCCCACCTTCCCTTCCATCAATTATTTTATTTTAAAATTTTATTATTTTCTTTATTGTATTAGCACATAATAGGCACTTTAAACGTGTTCTTCTTTGCCAGTGGGTAAAGGGATTCCTTATTGCTGCTACTTCATTGTCAATTTTGCATAGCACTTTAAGGTTTGCAAAAATGCTTTACACAATTATTATTTCATTTTATACTCACAATATTGTGAAGTGCTATTATTATCCCCATTTAACAGATGAGGAAACTGAGCTCAAAACAGGTTAATGACTTGCCAAAGAATCACAAAGCTAGTAAGTTTCTGAGGCTGGATTGGAACTTAGGTCTTACAGACTGCTTAAAGGCTCTCTCGTTTAATAATTCTAGAGAGTGATCTGGACACTGGAAAGAAAACAGAGTGCGAGTATGGGAATCAGTTCTAATCCTGTTTGGGGCATTTTCTTTTACTTTCACTATTCAAGATACTGATATGAGCTCCTTGTAAGTATGGAATGTTCCAGAGTCCAGGGTGCTACCCACTGTACTAGGTAGTTGAAGTTAATCACTTTCAGGGAAAAAACCAACCAGGAAGTCTTTGGATCATCCCCTCCCCCTTTCTTTGATGGGAAATCCCTTGCAAGGGGGCTAGGTCAGAGTATCCGACAATCCAACATCCCTCTCCCACCCCTCTACTCCACACCTTTCAGTTTGTAGTTTCCCTACAGACCATGTCTCCCTTAGACAGATGATTCACTCAGCTAACCCTCCTTGAGGGCCTTAAACCAAAGTCTAGGACAGAGTCAGTTTCATAATTACCCAACCACCACATGTCATTTTTCCAGTATGGCATTTATTACTTTAGACTTTGGTGTGGATGGTGAGGTAGCAAATGGCATATGTGGAGCCTCACGCCCAACTACGTCTTGTAAAATATGAGGTAAGATGCACGGTTTATCGACATATCACCCCCCAGTTTCTCTAGAGAATAATGGTCCAACATCATGCAAAGAGGTACAGTAGCAGGTTTGACCGCTTTAAGCTCTAGAGAGGCACCCACTGTTCTGAGAAATTAATTACAACTTGAGTAGGAGATCTTTTCCTAAATAGGCACACCTGTATTTTCTGCTAGCTAAATGATCCTACCCCATTCCATCATCTATCATATTGTTGTCAGAATTGTTGTCAGAATCAAGAATGATCATGTTCACATATTATTATATCAGAAGTCAGTCATCTGTAACACACCTTATATTCTGGATCAGGAACTGGACCATTTCACATTTCAACCAAAATTCCCTGTTCCTTTTAAAAAGTCCTAACCTACTAGATGCAATCAAAAGAGTGTCCAATTTGGAATTAGAACACCTGGGTTTAAATCCCAGTTCTATCACTTACTAGCTATGGATAAATCAGGTAACCTCTCTGGGTCTCAGTTTTCTGATCTGCAAAATGAAGGCTTGTGGTCTTTTTCAACTATCTTATATGGTTGCTATGAGGAACAATATTTTTCCCCCTGGTATTTCTATATTTTCCAAATAAGATTTTCTTTTTTATCCCATGGGAAACCATTTCAATAATGAACATGATCTCTAAACCAAGGACAGAATCTTTATTAGGGTAAATGCTTTCAAACACAAGAGATAAACACAACATAATCCAAACTAGCTTAATCCTTCTTATCAAACCAAATCACTCTCAGAATTCTTGCCTAATTTCTGGTAACCTACACGGCTATAGGTTCATTAGATACGTATTGAATTCTCAGAGACACTACAGGTCAAGGTCTAGTTTAATTGATACACTTTTGACATTTTTAGACATGTAAAGATAAACAACTAGTAAATACTTCCCTGTCTACAAAGTGAGGTCAACTGGAAAATCAATAAACAGCAGGGCTCTGCTCCTCCTTTGTATACAATAAACTATTATTAAACCACTTCCTTTGTATTTCCCATATTTTGTGGGTGTCCTTTGGACTACTTGGCTACCATAGTAACATATCTAGGTAATCACTAGCAGCTATTTTTTCTGGAGATAACAGATGACTGACCAGGAAGCTATGAACATTAATTACATAGATCCTTTATATAACTCCTCCCATAACAAAATGAATACACTTTGCAAAAGAGTTTTCATTAATCTTTGGTCAGCAAGAAATCTGCACTTGCCTCAATTTTATTTATCAATAGTTACCCAATCAATTCTTAGCCATTTCTACCTCTTTACAGGTAATCCCTTCTTTTATTGCTCCCTATCACCTATTAAAAAATAGAAGCCTCTGCTTAGTGAGAAATATAGTGAGTTTCTTTAAGGTTCTAAAATACAACAAAGAAACCTGGAACACCGATTTGAACAGAACTAAGAGGTATTAAATTATTTTAGGCCTCCTTTCTAACTTACATCTTATCCATATTAACATTTTTTCATCTGAATGTATTGTTGCATGCTTGTTTATTGGCATAAAATAATTTTATTAGTGTTTTGTGTTAATTTAAATGATTGGCATTGGTGTGTGCTTATTTTTATGGTATGTAAAAGAGAGATATTTTAATCTATCAGCTTACCCAAACGTTACCAATTTTTCCCACTCTCACCATTGTTCAAGCAAAGGTCATTGTGTCAGTGTATCAATTAATAGGCTGAAAAAGTGGTACTAATATTGCTGAGTGCCTTGAAAAAACACTCATTCATTCCACATATATTTTATAAGAAACCTTCCAATAATTAGATTTTTTCCTGGGATAAGCTAAAATTGTTTCTCAGACGAGGACTTGTGCCAATTCATAGAAAACTTGTTTTTCTCTCTTCCCTTACCTATCCTTTAAAGGTCAACCCAAATCACCTGATCTCTCAAGGAACGGTGTTTCCCTGCTTAGAGCTCACATGGTCTCATTTCCTTGCTGGTGTACACACACATAATTTTGTACTATTCTTATTTGTGGATGTATTACCCCTCCTCTTACCCCCAACCCTACACTCCATATTGTAAGTTCAACAAAGGCAAGGATTTTGTCTTATCAGTTCAATACAACAAATATTATTTATTGAGCTCAGTCTCTGAGCAAAGCATTATGCCAATCATTTGGGGAGGGCAGCTAGGTGGCACAGTGGATAAAGCATTGGATCTTGAGTCAGGAAGACCTGTGTTCAAATTTGACCTTAGACACTTACTAGCTGTGTGACCCTGTGCAAGTCACTTAACCCTATTTGTCTCAGTTTCCACATCTGTAAAAAGAACTGGAGAAGGAAATAGCACATCACTCCAGTATCTTTGTAAAGAAAACCCCAATTGGGGTTACAAAGAGTTGGACACAACTGAAACAACTAAACAACAAAATCACTGGAGATTAAAGGGTAGGAATGAACAACTTTTATCTAAGATCTACATCTGCTCAAATACCTAACACTGTGCTCTGCATGTAGCCCGTTAATAAATATCATCTACATTGTATTAAAAATATCTGCATCAATAAGACATATTTTCTAGATTCAAACTTCTGAAATTCAATGAAAGCTCATAACTTCTAAAACCTATGCTGTATCTTTCAAGTGTGAAATATGTATCACCAAGGATTGATTACTGATTTTCATATATTCTAAAAATAAGATGGCCATATTTTAAAACATTTGTTCTTTTTTATTTTTATTCTTGAAAACAATATCCTGATTGAGAAAATGCTTTAAAAATTAGTCATAGCAATCTAAATCAGAAGCTTGCATTCTATAACATTACTAAAAAGTAAACATTTTCAGTTTGGTTATTAGCTTAGGATATAAGCTAAAGGAGGAAATCCCTGATGTAAACCACTATATACTTGATACTGGATAAATAGAACAATCCCAAGAATCCACAAGTAAATATAAAGCACTTTGCATCTATGAAAGGATTATTATCAATGCTGTTAATTAAAGCAATAGAGACATAGTGTGTCTAGAACCTTACAATATAGAAGTTACTCTTGGAAGTAAATAAAACCCTTTTGTAAACTGCATTTAAAAAGTGCCTGCAAGTAAAAGCAAACTGCTCCAAAAGTAGTAGCTTTCTCTCCCATTTACTGCCCACACTTTTGCATCTCCAGTGGCTAGAGCTTAGTAAGTGCTTTGTAGCATAGTGGCTAGCACATAGTAGGTGCTTAATAAATGTTTATTGACTGGATGACTGGAAGAATGTGGCTCAAAAACTAGCCTCTTTATTATATAATAGCTATTGGTTCTAACATTCACATGAATGCCTGCAACCCCAGCATCCCTGGTAGCTATGGTACTCAAATGTCTAGCTCTGAGAAGGACACTTGATGTAGTCCTTGAGACAATTCCAAAGTTCTGTGGGTGTCAGCATTGCCAGATGTACTGGTGACGGTGGACTAGCTGTTAATTCATGACAGCTTTGCCCTCCCTCACAGTATGTTTTCCTGACTTGAGATATGATTTATGGCCTTTAATTCCTGCTTTCAAGAAAGACTGGCACACTCATGATATTGTCAATTAAGTTGACATGCTAAAGACTGTAGAACAATAACTTCCATGGTTCATGGCATATTTTAGGTGAATATCCACTTGTAGTCATACAAAACCAGTAAACTTGCTTTGGAATTGGGTAGAGAGCCAAGAGCCAAACTCCTGTGATCCTTACAAAAGTTGCACACAATAGTCTATTTTGGGAAGGAAGGAAATGTATTCCGGAAGATCACCCTTCTCTCTGGCTATCACACTGGGCTTTGGAAAAATTCAACTGCATTTGAGATTTAGGAATTTTAAAGTAGTCTTTTATTGTCTATGAAAAACTCTTTTCTATTTGGAGCCTATAAAAGGGTGGTGCATGCCAAGGAAAAGGGAAGCATCTTACCTAAATAGTACCACATTCCCCAGAGTGAGCTTCCCTTCATTTGACAGATAAGGAAGCTAAAGACCAGGGAGCTTTTGACTACCCAAGTTCTCACAGGTTAAGTAGGTGTTAGAAGCAGGATGTGAACCCAGGTTCTCTGACTCCAGAAGCACTGCTCTTTCCATCATACTACACTATCAAAAACATTACTTGAGAGGTGGCTAGGTGGTGCAGTGAGTAAGAGCGCCGGCCTCGGAGTTGGGATGACCGGAGATCGAATCCGGCCTCAGAAAATGAGCACCCACACACAAATAATGACTGGCCATGTAACCTTGAGCAAGTTACTTAACCCCAATTGCTCTAAAAAAAACCAAAAAACCAAAAAAACAACATTACTTGGAACAGGAAAAGTGGAAAGAAGGATTTGCTTAAGGATATATAACAAAGCAAAGGAGGAAGTCCTTCCCCCCACAATCCTCTACCCCAAATCTAGGCTTCTTTACCAAAATGGTACCTTTCTGTCTATCTAAATGCTCACTCAAATGGATCTGTGATTTCAGGAACATGGGTATTCCCTCCAATGATTCAGGTCACAGGGCACCTTCTTTTATAGAGGGCTCAAAATCTTTCAGGTAACTCTCCATTCTACAGCAGTTGTGCTAGGTTGGGTTTCCATAAAAATCATGACCCCTCCTTCTCACTTTTCAGCTTTTTTGCATCATCTTCTCCCATTAGTTGGTAAGTTCTTTGAGGGCTCATCTTGGGGGACTCTTGTTCATGTACATTCACAAATTCTAAATGCCAAAGTGGGACCATCCAACATGCTGGGGGCCTTCCTCAATTTGCACTGACATCACAAGGATATCATTGGAACGTGCAGTTTGTTCATTGGCCCATCTCTTTTTCTCATTCGTTTATTTCTTTGATGAACTCCTTCAATGGTTTATCTAGTATAAATTTCTCATTTGTGACCTGCTTTGGTTGCTGGTGCACACCGTGTATCTCCCCATTGTCCCTTGGATAATCACTAAATTCAATTATTCAGAGACTAAAGTGTTGTATGTCTCAAAATATGACGACGACTACTCCTAATGATGTTAAACGTTAATGTTTGCAGAGCACTTTGCATAAGCTATCTCATTTGATCCTCACAAAAGCCCAGTGAGGTATAGCCTGATATTATCATCCCCATATTATAGTTGAGGAAACAAGGTGAGAAAGGTTAAGTGCCTGGGGTCACGTAGCCAATAAGTGTCTCAGGCAGGATTCATATAAGTCTTTCTGACTCCAAGTTCAGCACTCTGTCCATTGTACCACTCAGCTGCCTAGAGAATATTGCTTTTTCAAAGATGGATTTTTGTTTCAGGGCATAATTTGGAGGTCATAAAAAGAACTTAAGGAAAAATATTTAAATGATATCTGGTGTAGAATAAAATATACCTGATAAAACTGATTCTTCTTCATTATAAACCAAGAACATATCTTTTACACCCAAAGCATCCTAAAATACTAGGGACTATGGATTAGACTCTCTCTTATGATCTTCACTCCTACACACTTTAATGTTTCAAGGATCTATGATTTTATTGGTCTTGGTATTCTCTCTACTAATGCAGTTCATCACTCCCACCCCCTCCTTACACCTTAATAGGTATTCCGTGACTTTTATGGCCAAAATAATGCATCACATCTGGTGGGTAGCTCTCAGGTCATGACCCTCTCTGAACTCAGCTGAGTTGGTTCTTGCACAAGCAACACAGTCTATCACAGGTCTGTCATCTGTCTGGCTGAGTGGTTATTCCACTGGCATAGCTCCCTAGACCTCCAAGTCAATTTCCAGAGATGAAGCATCTCAATAGACTTCTACTGAAGGAATGGGAATCAAAGTGGAAGAAAATCAAAGACTACAGAAAGCGGATTGGCACATTAATGCACTATCGAAGGAGTTATTAGCTGGTCTATATGCCTTGGAAAACATTGAGATTATACTAAAGATATCATACATCTCTTTTGACCCAGTGATACTATTACTGGCTGTATTCTCAATCTGACAACAATATGCTAGGCACTATGCTAAACAAAGATGGAAGAGAAATAATAGCTACCTCCAAAGACCTTACATTTTAATGAGTGAAAACAACATGCACATATGTACACACATGTGTAAATATAAATATGTATACACACCCACAGTCACTTCATAGTGCTGTCTCTGATGAGAAGAAATATCATAGTGGAAGCTGACGTGCCACAGGTTAGAATGGAAGTTTATATTTAATCCTTGAGATAACAGGGAGACACTGGAGTCTTTTGAATAGGGAGTGACAAGGTCAAACAGATACTTAAGGAAAATCACTTGGGTGAAGGATGTGCAGGATGAATTGTAGTTGAGACTTGAGGCAAAATGCAATAACCAAGGGGAGAGGTGATGAGGGCCTGAATTAGGGCAATAGCTCTCTGAATGGAGAGAAGACTCTATGCAAGAAATGTTGAGGAGACAAATGATAAGACCTAGCAACTGATGGAAAATGTAGGGTAGGTAAGAGTGATGAGTTGAGAATGCCACTGAGATTGTCAAGCTGGGTGGCTGGGAGGATGGCAGTATCCTCCAAAGTGTGGAAGAGGGGTGACTAAGAGGAAAGGTGACTCACTCCCTGAAACCGCTTTCTCCCTTGAATGACAGCTTCTCTGAATCCTTGTCTGTCTGGGTTATACATCTTTGCTCTCCACTGGAAGCAAAGGTCCCTACTAGGGGAGGAGCTCTCCTTCAAAGCTGCAGTTGATGGGGCAAAGAAGGGACTGGGAGCAAGAAGCCTCCTTCTCCCACCTAGGAGTAATTCACTATATGGGGTCCAAGTCCTTTCTCTAGCAAGATCTTGAACTGATGAACTCTTTCCTGATCTTAACCATTTCAGGCCTTGATAAAAGTTTGTCCGGTTTTTGCTAATCCAATGAGTTTGCAACCTTTAATTCCAGTACAGAAAGGGGTTCATATTTCAGAAAGGGCTATGGCCACAATTTTATAGTAAGCTCAACACCTTGTTACACATCAAAACTTCACCATCTGTGACTATATCTTGTGACTACATCAATGTAGGCTGGATTTGAACTCAGGTATTCCTGCTGGGTCCATCACTCAGTCCACTCTACCATCAGCCGACCTTTAATAGGTCTCCTTTGCTCGTATGGAGCATAAAAACACAACTTTTCCATGTTCTGTGACTTGGAGGTGAAGACAACTTCTTTCACCTCTGCTAACATAAAGCAGTTAAAAAAAGGAAATTAAAGAGGAGGAGAAATTGGAAAAAAGTAATAATACAAACAAAGCCCATGGAATCACAAAATCTTGTGGTTAAATAGATAAGGAGGATTCTATGACTATTTCTAGGTAGACCAGTTAGGAACAAATATTAAAGCAAAAATGAATGAAACAAACTCGTTTAAATGAGCCATTAGGAAAGGACCCATCTTTTTATTGTTTAACAACCCTCATGTAAGGATATGTCCCGGCAGAAAGAACACATGGATATTATCTGAACTTTTAAAAATTCTTATTCTAAATATTATTAGTATTAGAAAGTATACATAATTTTCATTCTCATTAACCTCGTAAATTCTGTAAGAATGGTATTGTAGTTGCAACTGTTTAGCAAAGAATTGCATGATGTGTTTTGTTTGTATTACCAATAATATGGGATTTATGAATTAATGTGACACCATGAAGATAGAGTGTAATTTCCCACTAATTGTAAACAAGGGCACTTTTGATTCCTTTCCCCCATTTCTCCTGAGATCAAATCCAGCCTCAGATACTTACTACCTTTGTGACCCTGTTTGGCTCAGTTTCCTTATCTATAAAACAAAGATAACAGCACTTATGTCTTAGGGTCAAATGAGATAATATCTGTGAAGTACACACTACATACTAGGCAATGCTCTAAGTTCTGGGGATAAGAAAAAAGACAGTGCCTGCCCTCTGAGAAGCTCAGTTCTTCAATTTTTTTTCATCTAAGGACCCTTTTGCATTCTTAAAAATTATTAAGGACCCTCCCTTCCCCAAAGATCTCGTTTATATAAGTTCTATCCATTAATATTTATAATATAAAAATTTAGAACATCTTAGTATTATTTAAAAAATAAGTTTTGACCTTGTGGACCCCCTGAAAGCATCTCAGGTACTCTAAAGAGTTTCTAGACCACACTTTGAGAAACTCTGACCTATCTGAAATTGACTTAATTTTTTTTATCAAGTATTTAAATGCTACTTAAAGTCAAATCCTTCAAAATCAATTTTATATCTTTTTGTATCGATGTGACCAAATTAGAAATAGGAAGAACCATTTCTTTAGTTCTTCTGTATGCAGGTTACAGTTTCCTATTGCCTATGGTACTTTTACTGAGCTAGGATCTAAATAATAGTAACACACATTTCTACATAATTAATCTTTTTCACCATAGCCCTATGAGATAGGTAGTACAAATACAATTAGTTTGTATTTGCTTATCTATGTAGATGTTGTATCCTCCCTACTGCTTCATCTTTATCTCTGTAACTAACAGTGCTTTGTGCATAGCTAACTGTTAATAAAAGATTGTTGAATTTTTTAAAAAGGACATATTTTAAGAAATTCTTTCATGCCCATGAATTTTCTTCTATACAACGATTTTCAGATTTCTTCCTATGCAACAATTCTAAGCTGTCCTTTTTTATTTTTAAAATGAAATCAACTTCTTACACAAAGACCTGTCATGAATTTCACCCTGTCAGCAATGTCTTTTTTAAAAAAAAAGGTTATCTCTAAGGTTACTTGATACTATTATATATACCTTCTGAGTCACAGTTCTTGAACCTAAAATCAGAGCTGCGAAATATATACAGTAAATATTCTGTTATTAATATTTAGCAGCAAAGATAATACCACAGCAGTATCTTGTTGCATATATGGCTCTATATCTGTCTTAAAGTCTTTAATTGAGGGGCTGCTAGGTGGTGCAGTGAGTAGAGCTCTGCCCCTGGAGTCAGAAGGACCTGAGTTCAGATCCAGCCTCAGACACTTAACGCACACACAAACAAAAACCTAGCCGTGTGACCTTGGGCAAGTTACTTAACCCCAATTGCCCTCCAAAAAGAAAAAAAAAAGTCTTTAATTGGTTGCATTGACAGACTACCACAGCAGAAGGGGAAGGAGACCTTCTGAAGCTGTGTTGACCTTGGCCAGGGTTGAGTTCAGATTAGCCTGGAAAACCCTTGACCAGTGCGTACTTGGTCTCTTCTTGAAGTCTGGGAATCCTTCTATTCAACTCCAAAGGCCAGTGGTCAATGAATAGGAGCCCTTTTGGCCATATGTGCAATGGTCCTCTCTATTCCAAGTCAAATTATGTATATAATCCTACCCATGTTTTGAAGGATATGCTGGGGTCAGTGCTGGGGTTGGAGTCAGGCACACCTAGATTCAGATCCTGCCTCAGACATTAACTGAGTGATCCTGAGCAAGTTATTTAAGCTCTGTGCCTCAGACAACTTTCTAGGACTTATCTACTAAGCGACAATTTAACATTCTTGGGGTTTTCCAGACCCCTCAATATTCTCTGATTTTTTTATGGGTTCCTTTGTCAGGTCAGCTTGTGGTCACTCAATAGAGGGCTGCACTGTTAGAGGCAAAGACAGAAAGAAAGAGGAATGGCTATGTTGATAGGGTTCTAAATACATTATATGCTCTCTACTTACAGAGGGTGGGGCCAGAACTATAAGTGGGTGAGGGAGGGAAGGTACCCAAATGGAAAGCCAGTAGTCCCCAAAAGCAAACTGCCTACTTCACAATTCTACTGAATGCTATCCGCTGGAGTCAATGATTATTTGCCAAGGAAGTAAAGATTCTAAGCCCTATTTTCCTTTATAACATTGTCATCATATAAATTTTTCTCCAGGTACCATTCACTTAACTCTGCATCAATTCATATGGATCTTCCCACTGAAAGTGTCCATTTCATAACAAAATAATGTTGCATTACTTTCATATACCATAATTTGTTTACCTGTTTTCCAATAGGTAAGCAAGTAGCCTTTTAGTTTCCTTTTTTTTTTTTTGCTCCAAAATAAGCTGCTATGAATATTTTTGTACATTTGAGTCCCTTTCCTCTTTCATTTATCTCTTTGGGGACATATTAGTTCCTATTTCTCAAAGAAGAATCAATATCTCCAAATATGTTCTAGGTATAGGAAATCATTTCCCTTTTTCTTTTCCAGGAACTGACTAATCACTGTGCTTTCAATAAACAGAACAATTTTGGGAAAGGTATCTATTAAGCAGGTATGTATGTATGTGTGTGTTTATATAAAACCTGACTTCCTAGAGTTCTCTAAATTTCCTCTTCCACTTCATCTCTAAAATTTCAGATTTGATTACTAAATTCATACTTAATGGTCAGCAATGGTATTGCCTATGAGATTTAACCTTTGGTCAGCATTGCTAATGCTTTCCTTGTTATATCTGTCAAAAAACAATTTTTTAAAATCTAGTTTAAAATGCTAGTAAAAAAATGCTTAAAAAAAATTCATTATATCCAGGCATCCAGCTTATAACTGTTAATACCAAGTTTCTGGTCTTGCAGTCTGATGACCTTTACCCCAGAGTGTAGCAAGTCTCTCTCCAAACTGACTACTCAGAGCTTCAATCACATGCCTCCTTGGGTAGTTGAATCAGACTAAAAAAAAGGTAGCAACAGTGGGTGGAGAGATTGAAACCGTGAACTACAACTACCATGATCCCAAAGAATTGTTGATTTAAGTGGACACCTACACAGAAAGCATTATCTCTTAGAGAACCCCCAAATTAGCTGACATAGACCAAACCCCACTCCAATATTGAGAAATCCTATTAAAGGTTTGGTACATCTGGCCAACTCCAACTCTGCCAAGTTGAAGAAGACTGAAAGTTGGACAGAAATGCTAATAACATACAATTTTACATTTCATTCTTCATTTTTTTTTCTTTTTTTTTTTTTGAGGGGTAATTGAGGTTAAGTGACTTGCCCAAAGTCACATGGCTAGTAAGTGTTGAGTGTCTGAGGCTGCATTTGAACTCAGGTCCTCCTGACTCCAGGGCTGGTGCTCTATTCACTGCACCACCTAGCCACCCAATTCTTCATTTTTTAAAATTTTCCCAGATATAATCAATGGAAATTCAAGGGTGAAAAGGAACTAATGTAGAATCAAGCTTGATAAACTGTGCAAGCAGTTACTTAGAGAGTGATGAAAGCATAAAAAAAGGACAGTTGCAATGCTTTGACAACTATGTTGGTTCTACAATTTATGTCACATTTTACCCTAATTACCTCAGCAAAGAAACAATTCAATGCTTCCTCCTGATATTTTTAAGAACACTTAGAAAATATGGTCAGTAATGAATAAGCACACCTGGCTAATTAGAAGGATTGGCCTCTATTAAGATTAGACACTTGTGGTCTGAAATTTGTGATGACTTCTCAAGTCACTTCCAGGGTCAATGAAAATGGTATGTGTACACGCAAGCACACACACACACACACACACAATATTCTAGCTTGCCTTATGCAGACCAAGAAATATTTATTGACTTGATCAATTCTAGGAAAGGTATGGAGATTGATTGGTGGTTCTAGATGAGAGGTAGCTGAAGGAGGCAACTTCTGGGTCTCAGAAAATTTCTTGACCCACTAGGACAAAGAGTAGTTATTGTTTAAAGGTAACAATACTCTTGTAAAGGGGTAGGTTGTCACCTCTGGTAGATAAAGATGGTAATATAATTGAGACAATTTTGTTGTTGTTACTGTTTTTATAGGATCATTTTATTATACGTTCTAAAACTGAAAGGAATAGTAAGGATTGCCTCATCTGATTCAATGGTATGTGAATAAAGTAAGTCAAACATGTCCACAAACAACTAGACTACCCTTAGCAAAAGGTAGAAATGAACAAAAATATTTGCACATAGAACATTATTTCAATATATGTGGAAGTTAGATAAACTGACTTCAAACAGAATTGGCCCTGAATGGGTCGATTTATGTTAATTTAAGGTTAAAGTTTGTCCCCAAATCACAAAAGTGGGGGAGTGGGCATAGAGGAGGAGGAGGAGGGCAGATGATGGGGGAATTCCTACTCAAAAGATGCTCTTGGCCAGGAAAAAATGTTTGTCTGAAGAAACCAAAGATCATTAATAGCAACCTAGACAAGTAGGAGCAAGGTCATCTAATCATTTATAGGGCACTGTCAGGTATGTTTCGCCTTGCAATGTCCATTTTAAATTAAGATTTTTTTTAAACTTTGCAATTTCTAACAAAAATATTTGAAAAAAATATTAAATTGCAGTCATTACCAATCAATTTTATTCAAAGACTTCAAATGAATCTGCCATCCTTGCAAGATTCATATAAAAGAAGTGTGATGATTTTCAGAAGGTGTTGCTTGAAAAGTATAGCATAGAAATTAGACATGAGTAGACAACCTTCAGCCTTAACATCCTCTGGTTTTCCAGCAGGAAGAGAATTGTGACGTTCACAGGAGATTTTATTTATGGACCTTCACAAATGACTTGAATTTTTAAGAAAAGTTAAATATTCCTTTCAAAGCAATGTGGAGACTGCAAACCACTGTAAAAGAAGAATCATGGATTTGTCATCTTGACAAAAGGTTCTATCCAAAACTAAATAAAATATACCAAGGAGTCGAGAGGTTCACTACACATATATAGTGCATCCATGGTTTATTTGTTGAGATTCCCAGAAGGATGCCAATTAGTGCCAATTTTGATGATGGTTTTTGTGTTGTGAACATCTGTCCACTAGCATCTGGACAGAGACCAACTCATTTCGCATGAACCACCAAACAGCTGTCAGATGGTACTGACTTTCAATGAATGCCAAACAAGGCGCCATTCTCAACTAGAGCTCAAGACAAGAGGCTCCAGTTTCCATAACCAATCTCCTGAGACACCCAGTCCCTTGAAATCTTACTTGTTAGTCAATCTAACTACCATATGGGCAACTTTTCCCTCCCTCCTGGCCTCCCTTCCTCCTTTCTTCTTTCTGTCCTTCCTTCCTTCTTTCCCTTTCGTCTTCCTCTTTTTCTTTCCTCCCTCCTTTCTTTCTACAAAATAAGTTTAGCATACAACATTCAACCCAAACAGTTAGAATGATATACTCAAGAAGAAAAATAATAACTCCCATTCACATAGAATCCAATTAAGTGTTTGGTGAGTTATACAGATCCTTTCCCTTTTTTTGGTTTTTTATCTGACTCCTTGTTAAAATAGCAGAAGATTATAAGTAGAAAGTTTAAAAAAAAGATTAATTTCAATTCCATTTTTTTTACTGTCAATGACTTGAAAAGAAAGTTTAATAGAGGAAGAAGAGGCTAAAATGAATGACTCATATTATAGGTTTTAGATTGTGGACAGGCTTAATTTACCTCTTGGTTTCCAATGCTACAGAAAATTGTGTGGTGGCTTTATATAAAAATAAATTGTGTGTGTGTTTTTTTTAACCACAGTTCTACATGAAGTTTTTAGCCATATTTCTCCAAGTGTTTTGAAAAATGAACATAAGAGGTTTCTTTTAGTTCCTTTCTCTATTAAATGAAAATTCTTCAAAGTAGTTTGACTTCAGATGTTATCTGCATTGCAAATACTATACACACAAAGGCCACTCTAGTATGAATCAATAGAGGACCACCATATTTTCTATTCCCAGGGAGGGTATAGCTAGCTCAGAAAACTACAGTCATATAACTCATATATCAACACCTATCTTAAATCATATTAAGAATACAATTGAACATGAAACAAGTAGAATTCAAAATAAATGCACTTAACTCATCCCTAGAAACCTACTGACCACTCGGGAGTTTCCAAACAGCACCTAGCTATAGTAAGCATTGAATCAATATTTCTTAAGTGAATGATTTCAGTTGTTTATTTTAACTCATCATCTGATCACAGATAAGTAGGCTATGAGAATAAGCAACTGAAACTATCCTGATTAGTCTCTTGCCTCAAGTCTTTACCTTCTCCACCTTATATTTGTGAAGTTTTTTTGTGCCCAAGTAAACAACTTTACATTTATTCCTATTGAATTTCATCTTATTAGATTTAATCATGTTCTCTAGCCTGTCAAGATCCCTTCAGATCCTAACTCGGCCATCCAGCGCTAGCTACGCCTCCCAACTCTGTGCCATCTGCTGGTTTGGTGAGCAAATCATCCATGTTTTTATCCAAGTAATTTATAAAAATGTTAAGTCACACAGGGCCATGCACAGATCCCTAAGGGGGAGACCTCCTGCCACAATGACACTGATCCATTAAAAATTATTCTTTGAGGGGCCGCTAGGTGGCGCAGTGAGTAGAGTGTCGGCCCTGGAGTCAGAAGGACCTGAGTTTGGTTCCGGCCTCAGACACTTAACGCACACACAAATAAAAAATAAAAACCTAGCCGTGTGACCTTGGGCAAGTTACTTAACCCCAATTGCCCTCCAAAAACAAAAAAACAAAACAAAAAAAATTACTCTTTGAGTGTGGCCATTCAACCAGTTCTGAATTGATTTAATTATCTTATTATCTTGTTCACATCTCTTCATCTTTTCCACAAGAATGTAATGAGGTATTTTATCACTTTTTTATTAAAATCTAGATAAATTATATATACGACTTACTAGCTAACATTTAATAATACTAGGTACTGTGTTAAGAGTTTTATAAATATTATCTCATTTGATCCTCACAATAACCCTGCGAGATAGGTTATGCCCACCTAAAATTTTTCTAGGAATCAATGTCAAGCTCATGGCTCTGTAGTTTTCAGACTACTCTCTTCCCCTTTTTGAAAATCAAGAAATGTGTCCATCTCCGTCCTATCTCGTAGCACCTCTCCTGGTCTCACAGATTTTTCACACGTCACAGACAGGGGCTCAGGAGTCATAGATTCTAGCTCTTTCAGTAGCAGAGGATACAATTCATCTGGGCCTGGGGCCTGAATTCATCAAGGACATATAGGCTCTCTTTTACCATCCATCTCCTTACTTTCCTTTGGGTGTTAACTCCCAGTTTAGCTATTTGTGTTCTGTCTTTTCTCATGCAAAGGTGATTCACCTTGTCAGAGAAAAAAGAAATGAAATAAGATTTAAACAGCTGTTCCTTTTCTCTGTTTTTAATTGCCATTGTCCCCTCCAGGTCCCCTCTTATCCATTCTCTGATCCTCTTTTTTCTCCTAATGGAGCAAATAAGTAATAATAATTCAAACTTTTCTCCCTGCTGGCCTTTGCTAGCCTCAGCTCATTGAGCTTTAGCAAGACCCTGATTTTTACTTTTTACAGAACTATGACATGACCTCTTTTATCTGCCCTGCTTCCTTCCATCTTCTGTATGTTTCCTTTAGAATCTAAGTTGGTTAGTAAGATCCCTGTTAATTCATAACAGACTCATCAGACAACTCCCAATTTTCCTCCTCATTGCTATCCTTTATCTCTGTGGCTCCTGAGTGTCTTCATCCTTCTGAGGCTGATTTCTCTCGTAGAAGGGCTACCATCTATCTTTTTGTTGAACCCTTTAAAATCAGTTTTTTTACCCCAGATCTAGTCAATAAAGCTCAAATCAAATGTTACCATCTACAAATATTTATTATCAAATGCCTACTAGGTGCTACACTGTGCCTACACTGTAGTAGGTGGGACCATATGTAGTAGAGAGATTCCTAGAAATGCATCAGATGCCAGCTTTGACACTTATTAGATGGATTAGGCAAGTCACTGCATGAGCCCCAAGCTTCAGTTTCTTCATTTGCAAAAAGCACTTTCACTACTTGCATCAGGATTATTGAGAGGAGGGCAGTGAATGCACATAATTATTACCAGGACTACATGTAACTTTTTGTTAATGATGAGCTCCTAGAGGTTCTAATCACTGCACATGCAAATAGAGCACCAGGGTCTGGAATTTTAATCCCTGACATTACTCTGGGAAAACTCTTTGGAGTTTGTTTTCTTTTCACTTAAAAAGAGAAAAGACCATAGATTTGATATATTTGATAGAAACCACTTAACTATAGGTTAGGGTGCAATGAGTCTTTGCCACCTCCTTAATGTAAAATGAATCATCCTTCTGAGTATGTAGTCAATCTAGCCACTTTGTCAAAGCACCATGTTTAATTTGAGAGGTCTTTCTTGTAGTCTAATTATGCCATCATTAAAAATTCAGACTATAGATCGCGCTGGCTTGGCCAAAACCTCTTTCATACAATCATAGTTGATCATTTTTATATACTCACTACTTTTAAAGGCCTGTGCACCATACACTTATCATCTGTCTTTTACAAACTGTTTTTAAAATCATACTTCTCAGAATTAGAAGTAACTGAGTTGAAAGGAAACCTTTTTTGTCTGTCTACATTCCATGCCTTTCAAACACCAATTGGTCCACAGTGGCTGTACTGACATTTAGCTCCACTAGAGAGCAGCACATATTCATAGGTTTACAGCTGGAAAGAGCCTTAGAGATTAAGTCTAACCTTTATTGTTTAGATGGTGAAACTGATATTCAAAACCTATTAATTTTTAGAAGATAAAGATATTTTTGTTTCAAGATATACAATTTCCACTTCTTGAGCAAGACTAGCATAACTAAGACAGACTCAACTAAGGTTCCTCTTCTATGGGGGGAGATATAATTATTACTACTAGATTTTAATTAAAAATAAGTCTTTTCCAGTAACTTTGAAAGTAAGAGGTTTTTAACAGCTTATCTCTTTTGGAAATTCATTTATTTAAACTCACAAAAAGCTTTTCAGTTTCAATCCTGAGTCTCAACATTTTTATTCTATTTTTTATGCTCCTTTTTAATTTAATTTTTTTTATTTAATCTAGAGTCAAATAGTTTTTACTTTTTTATTTTATTTTATTCTACTGTATACAGAGGGGAAAAGAGAGAAAAAGTGCCTAGATTAAAGTTTCCTCAAATTAAAATCTTAATCTTCGGATATCACTGAAACAAGAAAGAATGAATGTGTGCTGACCGCTTTCCCAGAAGTCTTAATAACACAAGTAGCATACTGTTTCATATCATCAAAGACATTTGAGATTTGTCCATTAATGGTTATCAAGTATCTTTAAAGGAAATCACTAAGTTACTGATAACCAAGACCCAAGTCTTTATACTATGCAAATAAACACCTCCATGATGCCAGGAACACCATAGAACTTGCTTACTGTGCCTCTTCTCCAGAGAACTGAAAAGCCTTAGAATTCAATTTGGATCAATCAAGGTAAATAGATGCTACAGTAAAATATTCAGAAAATATCGCAAGGTCAAAGGATGATTTATTTTTGCTGGTAATTAGCTTTTGGACCAACACAGAAATTGATGTTTCATGATAAAATTGAATAGCTTGGCTATGAAATTCAAGAGAAATTAAATATTTTCATAAGGAAGATTCATTTTCTACCACTTTGAACATGATCAAAAACATCACATTTTCCATTTCTCTATATAAGCAGTGTTCCATTTTAGCATAACGTTACAAAAAAGCCCTAGCTGCCTTATTAACACTGTCATTAAGCAAACAACACCGTGTAGGTGCTATTTGTGTTCTTTGCGAATGATGTCATCTCCAACATTCCTTGTTACACAAGACATCTTCAGAGATAAACATACATATAAATATATCCAATGAATAAGCATACATGAGTTTATAGCCAATTAAAAAATTCAAAAATTGTCAAAAAGTGAGAAAAAATAGGAAAGCAGGTGGCTCAGAATGTGCCCTAATTCTTACATGAGTTAATCGTTCAAAATACATCTCTCCTTCACTTATGTAATGCTGATTCTTGTCTTTTTTGGGACCAAAGGATGAATGTGTTGTTTGACCAAGAAAACGCCTTCATTTTCCTTCATGGTAGCCTTCTAATATTATGAGTGTCAATCTAAGTCGGTATAGAAAATTAATCTCAGTTCTTGGACTTTCTGTGGCAATTAATATCCTTTCTTAGCTGTAACTATATGTTACCAAAAAAGTACCCCCCCAAATGCACCAAATCCTGCATTTTTATTAGGACAACTAGTAGCAGGATCATATTAGGGTGGCATATCAGTGATCAGGGCACAGAGATGGGCAAGCAGAGGCCATACCATGGAGCATGTGCTCAACTACTCTTGTTACTTCTGGGAAAATATGTGCTCACCTCTGAAAGACTTGTCACTTATGAATAACAGAAAATCTGGGATTAACTCCTTGTTCACCTGACACTTGAAAATGGGGTACAGAGAAGGTGACAGATAGATAGGTCATTAAGCCAGGAGAAGCAGCCACTTAGTGGACTTCGAAAAGGGAGTGACTATTCTGGGTTTCTCTCTTCTTTTGGCTCTTCATGTGGCATAATATAATGTTGGTACTACCAGTGAGGGGTGAGGAAGGAGTAGTTTTCTTCACTTGGTGATTGTTCTTAACAGGCAATTAAAGCAGGAGATGAGTTAGGCAAGCTGAGCTTGAGTCTTAGAGTCCCTGACTGTCTTTCCATCTGTGTCCTTCTTTCCCTGAGCATAGATGGGCAATCTTTTTTTTTTTGGAGAGGGGAAGGCAGGGTAATTGGGGTTAAGTGACTTGCCCAAGGTCACCTGGCTAGTAAGTGTTAAGTGTCTGAGGTCAAATTTGAACTCAGGTCCTTCTGACTCCAGGGCTGGTGCTCTATTCACTGCACCACCTAGCCGCCCCCCTCAATAGGCAATCTTGAGATGGATATGTCCAGCCTTGCAAGGAACCCTATGAGATCAAGAGGTCAAGATTCCTGGGTTCCTCAACTGGTGCTGGCTATGCTATGGGAGGTACCATCTACATTTACCACCCTGTTTTATGAGGAAAACATGACCATTGACCAGAGAATGAGCCCAAGCCCTGACCTGGTTTGCCAAAAGACATGCACAACATAGAGCCAAAGTGAACTGTAAAATGCCTATTCAGCAGTCCCACAAACTATGTCATCTTTTGATGTTTTAAATATCAGCCACCGGGGAGAGTATAACAGTAAACATGTCGCTTCTGCTGCTTGTCCAAGTTTTCTGTCCAGTGGACATTTGTGGTTCTTACGTGTGTTAAGTATTTCTTTTGTGAAGAGGTAATAAACAGTTGTTCTCTACCTAATCTACAGTGTTTGCTGAGTACCTTTCTTAAACCCCAGTGTGGAGAGACCTTAGACAGGAGCATAAAACTAAGCTTTAAGTAATTTCCCTCTAGTTCTGGGGTAGAGATTTAGAGAATCAAAGAATATGAGAGAAAAAAAAAGACTACTCCTTCTTTTAGCTGGTCAGCTTCCCCCCAAGGCTAAGGTAGGTTCAGAACTGGGAATGACCCCTTATTAGGGAGGGAGAAGATCAAAGGTCCCAGTCTTCTGGATCCACAGAAGTTTAATTAAGTTAGCACAGACTATAACCCATTCTAGCCTTAGGAACTTGGTCCTCATGAGATGCTATGGCCCAAAATGCTATCACCTGATGGTCAATCTTTGGGCAACAAGGGCTTTCCATGCTCGGCTAGGTTGGTCTTCAGGGAAAAGATGATAAATAGGCAAGTACCAGGTATCCTCAAAGCCTTTCAAATCTTGTAGGATCTGCCAGTACTTGAACTGTTGGGGCAAAGTTTTTGAGATTTCAGAATCATCTCTATGACACATGATCAGGACTATAGCAAGAGCTTACCTTTTCTTTAATACTCTCTCTTAAGAGTTCATGAGAAGGGTCAGGGCTTGCTTCACTGCCTTGCTCTTTGGTCTATCCTTTATGGCCTCCAATAGGGGTGTTTGCATGAGCTTCTAATGAATATTTTGACTGCAGAGCTCCCCCTCTGTGGTAGAACACTGGGGCCTAAAATCATTTTGAAAAACTGTCTCAACATCATTTCCTGTCTACACTCACCACTTTGTCCCTTACCAAATGTCTGTAGAGGCTACACAGGCAGTAAGTGGCAGAGTCAAGATTTGACTGGTCCTCTGACTCCAAACCCAGTGTTTTTTTCAAGGAACTATGCTGCCTCCTTAACCTCAGTTTGCTAATATGTAAAATGGGTATGAGAGACAGCATGACAGTGGGGAGAGGTCCAGGTTTAGAGTAAGAAGGACATGTTATAAACTGATTAAATGACCATGGGCAAAGCATTTAACCTATCAATGCCAAAGGCTATAAATTAGAGTTGCTGATCTATGTCAGTAGAGGGAGTTTTGATGATATGATATTTGATGATATGACCTGAGAGTTCATCATATCAATGAAATCATAGGTCCTAGCAAAAAAAAAAGGGAGAGACAGAGACAGATTCTAATAACTACTCTACCTACCTCAAAAGAATCATTGTGAAGATCAGATAAAGAGATGTATACAAATGTGCTTTAGAATATGGAAACTGGTATATGTATTTATTATTATAATTAATGTTGATCATAATACGATATACTATGATTGTTACTAACAATAATAGTAAACATACATTCTAAACCTGATGACCCAGCAAGACCAGTCTTGTCAAGCAGTAGGTCCATCCTTACATGCCCCTTAAGACTAGCCTACCATGGCCTCTAGGATAATTAGTCATTGGAGGAGGAGGAGAAGCATATCCTAGATAAAGACAGTAAGGCTGAAAAGATACATCATCATTAGCATATAATAAGCACCCATTCTCTCTAAATACACAGCATATTAAGAAAAACATTGTCCCAATAGTACATCTGTAACACATTCTTTCTTTTTCTTTTTCTTCTTTTTGGAGAGGGGAGGGCAGGGCAATTGGGATTAAGTGACTTGCCCAAGGTCACACGGCTAGTAAGTGTTAAGTGTGTCGTGTCAGAGGTGGGATTCGAACTCAGGTCCTCCTGACTCGAGGGTGGGTGCTCTATTCACTGCCACCTAGCTGCCCCAACACATTCTTTCAAATAATATATTGGGGAAATGTGCAATTCCAAAATAATATCATAATATCAAGTTATTTACAATATCCCAAAGCCTTCTATCCCACACCTTCTGGCTCATTAGGCAATCTGTTGGAGGACTACATTTGGCTATTTCCTAATGGCAAAACTAATCATGCTGTCCTCTGAATTCTTGGGAAAGGAAGTGTTCTGGCAATATTAATTGGTCTTGTGTTCAGGACATGGCAAGAGGTGAAAACAGAGATTCCGCCTTCTCACATATCCCTTGAGAATTCATCAGTCAGAGAATTCAACATACTGTGCTTCCCTTCATCAGAAAAGAAGGAAACACCTTGTAGATAAAACTTGCATATCTAGTACAAAACTCTTCCTGTTCTGCGAACATCCCTTTTCAAAAAAGAGCATCCAAGAGATGTTTATGACATTTTCCCTGGACTAAAAATGAAACTGCTTCACTTTCTCCATTTCTCTTACTTTTATGCCTACCATTCTCTATGCCAGTATCATAATAAACTATTGAGTTAGCCTCTGTTAAAGTAAGTTATAGAAGTATATCATTCCGAAATTTTATTTTATATAATCACTATCCTAGAATGCATTAGAGCAAATATTACAAATCAATTTATTTTAGGTAATTTCTCATTAAGATGCGTAAAGATCAGTAAGTCATAATTGCAAAAGCTAAGCATTTATAATTAATAAGCGCAAATTATTCTGAAATAGATGTGTTATATGCTACTAGAGTTTCATATGAGCTAAGAAATGATTTTTCACACAAATTTAATTCATAAGGTGGCATTAATGTATTCCATCTAATTTTTATTAGAACCTCTAGTTAAAACTTGAATACTATTAAGAATATGAACAATGCATTAACATGATATCTAACTTGCTGATGTCTTTGTGGAGCTCACAGCACACTAGGAAAAGGTATTTCTAATAAGATGTAAGCCCAGTTCCCCCTGGTGCCTACAATCTTCCACGGTGGTAAGTTTGACACTAGGGAAAGTGCATTTTCAGTCCATTATTGTGGTGGTGAAACAAAACAAAACAAACAAACAATCCAACTATGGTAGCCTAAGCATCAGCATACATTCCCAAATACCAGACTGGAGGAAACTGGGCTCATAATGTAGCTATGGAGTGGTAAGTACCTACCAGACAACTTCTAATCCTCTTAAAGTAAACATTTTGGTTTTCAACTTGGAACGTGAACATTCCACATCAGCTAAATATCTCAGACAACCTCAAGTGATGCTTCCTTTATTAAATGGCCATTCTTAAAGTCCTGTGGAGTCACACTTTTCACTAAAATGGGAAACATCTCAATTCAGACAATAGCACTATATTTAGGTCATTGCTGCCTGAAAATACTCCACAAGAATACAACCTCAAATTGACTTCTGCCTTAATCAGAAATCATTAATTAGGATAATTTAAAATCCACATTTATGTTTGACTGACAGCCACCTAAAATGACTGCTTACCTTTATGATTACATGAGTAGTAGTATGTCTGACCTAACATCTGAGACAAATCAGTTGGTATTTAAAGTTGAAATGAGAAAGCAAATTGAATTCATACTAGCTACCTCCCTCAACAAGAGAAGTCTTTGATTTGAAAAAGAAAAAGATAATTCAAAAAATAGAACTTCCTTCTGCAAGGAAATGGTAAAATGACCAGGACATATCTTTTACAACTTACAAGTCAAATCATCAAGCTACCATAATACTAGGTAGACAATGTCATGTTTTCTTTGCTTAGTGGAGAGATTTAGGGGGCTGAGGAGAGGGATAATTGCAGCCTATGGGAAAGCCAGACCACATGATCAAAAACTGCTGTGACACTCAAAGTGTTTCTCCACAAGGAATTTTGGTGCCCAGAAGCCTGGTGAAGCCATAGCAATTAGAGTCATGTTATCCTTTTCATTTACTTCAAATTATTGGACTCTGAAATCAATCATTTGGTATGGTTGGTAAGGGAGGGACAACTATAATGGGCATACACTTAAAATTGTGTGTTGATCTCATTTAGAAAATCTAACTCTGCTTGCTTTTAATATGTCTTGCACAATTTCAAACGGTGTACTTCCTTTTTTGAAGAGACAGTACCTGAGAGTATTTTTTTTCTTTTTTAATCTAAAGAAGAAGCAGATTTCATGGCTTAGAATGCAGTCCTTGAAAGTTCATCCCAGAAATAGGAAATAAAACATTAAGAAATATGCAAGGAGCCATTACCAGAGACCAGATTTGCCCAACAAAAGGAAGTTGTGCTTTACATCATCCACAGGGCATATAAATCATGAAGGTATGTCTGTGGACCTCTTTCTTTTTCAGCTATTTGCTCTCTGTTTACTTGCCTGGATTACTCAATATGGACCGTCAGAAAGCTGTCCCTAACAGATGGAATATTCCTGAAAATATCTTATCAAAACATTAAAAATATTAAGGGTGAGGAAAATAGACTTGTTCACAAACAGAGCTGACAAAATAGACATTCTGAAGCTCAAATTCTTACCCTTTTTGATTGTTTATGACAGTTTTATAAGATCTCTAACTACTCATATGTCAAGTCCTATCCTCACCTTCTTCCAACCCCCCTCAAAAAAAAAGTGAAAGGGAAGTGTTTCTGGGCACTATAAATATTTGCCTTTTTTTTTGTTTTTAAGTTCATTTTGCCAGTTTGGTCATGGTCCCTAAGCCAAAATTATGAGACAGCATTTAGTAAACCCTAAATGTCCTCATTTACCTGCTCCCTTACAGCATAAGCAGTCATAATGAAAAGCTTCCCCTTTTTCTCTTCCAGAAAGATGAAAACAGCCATTAGTCTTTGAATCATAAATTTTTAGCAGCAGGACTAAGCAAGAGGCAAATCCTGGAGTAAATATCAGCTGGATGTGCACATAACAAGGTCCAGAGAGACACATTCAGAAGTTGCCTCTTTTAATCCAACACTGAATTATGTTGGGAGCTGTTTTCTGTTCTTTCGCTGCCTCACAACTGCCAAAAGAACTGCAAGGTTTGCAAGTCCTAGTATATCTCAAGCCTTTCCCAAGACACCCCAACACTATCTGAGACATGGGAACTATGGCAACGGAATGAGAAAGCAGCTTCCATGATTAATAGATGAAGATCCCAGTGACAGTGTCTAGCTGGGGCCATCATTCATGAATGCAAGCAGAATTAGCATAGAATCTCTCTCCAACCACCCTTAACAAGTAGGGTTTTTGATAGAAATCAACCAAACTGTGCTCCTGCTAAATAAACTGAACTGTCGAATGCTGTAAACAATTTTGTGTTCATTTATCTCACACAACAGAGAGAAGGGTCTTCTCAAATACTCAGCATGCTAAAGAATTTTCAGGACAATCCAATGAGAGAGTTCTCCACCTGTGTATCTGTCACCAGAGTACAAAGGAAGGCAGTTACCTTTGGTGATGGCAGCATTCAAATGAAACACAGTGGTCTATCTGGGTAGGAAGGAGTACCAATGACTGGGTGGTGGTTTGTTTTTTTTTAAAGACATTCTATTGGGGGTGTAATTTTTCATAAGGCTTCTAATCTTCAAGGGACAGCCATTCTCCATTCACCCACCCCATCCTATTCTCTCACTTTCACTGCTCAAGGACAGTAGAAGAATGGGGGAAGGGTTAGGGGAAGCACTAGAGACTCTGCAATATTAATGAAAAGATTGAATACTCCCTAGGAAAAAAAAAAGTGTTAGGCACTGGGAAGAGAGTACTGCTTCCATCATAAAAATCTCATACATAAATCTCCCATATAATATCTCTGTAATTAGACCAAATACTTATAATAAGAAAAGTCTTTCATTCTTCCCAGGCCCCCTATCCCCAATATGTAGATTTCATGGAAAGAAGTTAATTGAGTTTATAATCACAGATCCCACCCTGTTCTGTCAGCTCTCCAAATACAACTCTATAAATTGTGGCCAAAAAGGAAATAGATAGGGAAAACATAAGTAAATGTAATTATTAGTGAAGGCAGAATGTTTGGGTCACGGTTTCCTTCTCTGTAAAATATGAGTTTGTCTTATGATGGATCATAGATTTAGAGTTGGATGGACCCTTAAGAGATCATTGACCAGGGCTGGGAAACCTGTGACCTAGAGGAGACATGTGGCCCTCTAGGTCCTTGGGTGCAACCTTTTGTCTGAGTCCAAGTTTTATAGAACAAATCCTTGCATTGCAGGGATTTGTTTTGTGAAGTTTAGATTCAGTCAAAGGGCTACCCTTGAGGACCTAGGGGGTCACATGTGACCTTGAGGACGCAGGTTCCCCCCCCCTGTGGCACCAGTCTCCTTATTTGAGAGTAGAGGATATTTAGGGAAATTGAAGCCCAAATAAGTTGTTCTTTCTTTGAGGTCAAACAGAGAATTTTAGTCAGGATCTGAACTCAGCTCATCTGACTCCAAATAAAGAACTCTTTCTACTATCTCAGGTTACCTTTTTTTTTGGGGGGGGGGGGCTCTAATTCCTATAGTTGTATGATACATGCATGTATATATTTCACATAAAAGCTATATAAAAAGGATCATTTTTTTCTTTTTTGAAGGGTCGAAGGTAGGGCAATTGGGATTAAGTGACTTGACCAAGGTCACATAGCTAGTTAAATGTCAAGTTTCAGAGGCTTGATTTGAACTCAGGTCCTCCTGACTCCAGGGCCAGTGCTTTATTCACTCATCATTTCTTTTAAAATTCATATTGATTCTTTTTGTTTAATATTTTTTCAAGGAAATCAGTGATAGGTTACTTAGAAATGAAAAAGGAAAGAATGGTCATATTATGATGAAAGGGCCAAGCAGCAAGTTGGAAATAGTGGCTATAGAATGACTCTTATTAAAACCACTTTAAAAAACCAGGTCCTCAATAATCGTGGGGAATAACTGTGCTTCTACACACTTAAAATGAAGGAATGGCGACTATTAATGCCTGGTTTATGTACTTCCATTTATATTTGTTTCAGTCAAAAAGATATACTTGGAGAATTTAAAAATACAACTCCCCCCCCAAAAAAAATCCATCTCTATGCTATAAAAGAGAATCTCTATATCTTGGATAGAATATTCTTTTTTTTTCTAGATAAAAATAGCTATAATTCCATACTATGGAGACTTTAAGAATGAATAAACTGGGGGCAGCAAGGTGTCACAGTGATGGGCCCTGGAGTCAGAAGGACCTGAGTTCAAATAAGGCTTCAGATACTTAACACACACACACAAAAAAAACTAGCTCTGTGACCTTGGGCAAGTCACTTAACTCCAATTGCCCTTCAAAAAGAAAAAAAAAAAGAATAAACTTCCCAAGGAAATCCTGCAGGAAATTGTGGGATAACACAGATTAATTTCTCTTTCTACTTTGCCTTTTATTAGTCAGGTTTTTAAAAAAAATAACTTATAAGACTATTATTTTAATTAAGTTCTAGATTTCCTAGGAAATATATGTGATAGCCTTTGCTACCACTTCCACTAGAATAAGGAAGCTACTTGATGCCCTCAACTGTGACGGTCCTTGGGCTGAGGTCAGATGGACAGTCTGCTCTTCTGCACCTTAATGTGGGTGAGTTTTCCTCATCACTAAGGAACTAGTGGTATGGAGCTGACTGACCCTGCCTGGGTCCCTGAAGGCTATGTCAATGGCAATGTAAGCTCAGACATGTCCTTTCAAACTGGGAAGGCTTCAAGTACAGGTCTAATGACAATCTATCTGCTTGCTACCCAAGGTCTCATTCCTGATCACAAAGTTGACCATCACATGATGAAATTTTCTCTCCAGAGAGATTTATAAAACCAGCTATTAAAGGCCTAGAGGGATTTTCATTTATGGCTATGAAAGGTAGGCTCAAACCAATGAAATAATGAATTTTTTAAAACTTTATTTATTTTTAGCATTCATTTAAAAAAAAATTAACTTCCAATTTCTTTTCCTCCTTCCCATCTCTCCCCCACCCATTGAAAAGGCAAGCAATAGAAATCATGGATTTTTTTGGAGGTATTGAAGTATTTCCCTTTCAGACTTAAATTAGGAGAAAAAAGGCAATATAGTTCCTTCGGCCAAAAAATTCCTTATGTGTACACCTATGTGAACTTTCCAGGTTCAAAGAAATATCTGTCCCTTAAGCTACTATGGCTCTAAGGGTCAACCCAACCACTGGTCACTGGTTCCTTTCTGATTATAAACTTAAATGTGTCTTGGATGTTTCAGAAATGGGGGAGATACAGATTTTCTTTTTAGATTTAAAAAGAATTTTAATAAAGGGCTGGTTTCATTCATTCAACAATTTTTCAAGTACTTATTACATGTGAGGAAATGTGGTTTGATTTTGTATGGCTGTATTATCTTTCATGTTTTAATATTCACCCTGAAGCTTCATCAGAGATAGAGGGAAGGAAAGGGTTTGTCACTCTCCCTCCCATTTCAATGCCCTATTTACACATTTCTCAGCACAAAACCCATGATACTGAAGTTTGTACATGACGTAAATGCTAATTTTTATTGCACAGAATTGGTTCTATTGCATCATCTTTTGAGATAGGGAAGACATTTATCACCTTGCCTCCAAACTCCTTTTCCAATGAGTCAAGTCCATCTCCTGCTTAACAAATTTAAGTATTCTGCTCCTTTGCATTACCTTTCTTGGATGCCCTACCCAACTTAATCTATTATTGCATTCATCCTAGCATTTCTCAGTATATATTAATATAGTTTTAAATAGTTGAATTCATTTACATGGTTTTACATTTTATTATGTATTTTTGCTTGTTCTATCTTTCTCATTAGTTTGTAACCCAGATTGAGCCTCCAAATCTAGAAGCCAGGGGCACAGGTGGCACAGTAAATAGAGCACTAGCCCTGGAGTCAGGAGGACCTGAGTTCAAATCCAGCCCCAGACACTTCTCACACACACACACACACACACACACATACACACACACACACACACACTAGCCATGTGACCTTGGACAAGTCACTTAAGCCCAACTGCCCTATCTTTCCCCCTCCAAAAGGCAAACAAACAAACAACAAATCTAGAAGACAGGAGAGGCAATCCTGCATGATGGAGAGGATTTTCAGAGTCAGAAAGACTGGTTTAAGTCCTGTCTCTGACACATACTGAGTGTGTGACTCTGGGCAAGTCATTTAACCTCTCAGAGTACCAGACAATTCTCCAAAAATGATAAACTGCAGAGTTGCTGATCTACCTTGATAGAAGGATTTTCTTTACCAGAAATTCTCTACACTAAAGAATTTACTGGTCCAGATTCTTCTTCCTTCCCCCATTACTCCTATCACCCTCACAAAATTCAGCTCTCAAGGAAAGAATGAAAAACATGAAACTTAAGACTCAAATGAGAATAATTGAGCCTCTAGAGAGGGATCTTGATATCTCTGGGAAATGGGAGCACATCTGATCAGAGTATTTGGTAGTTGGAAGCTCAGTGGTCAGTGGCCTATTCCCATCACCCTTTCCTTGAATAATGTTCAGTGAACTGAGCCCAAGTTCCAGATGGATCAGGCATGGTAGTATTTGAGAAGACTTCATCCATATTGGTCCATATCAGCACTAGGGATTTCTTTCTAAGTTAACATGCTAGCAAAAGGCAAATATAAACAAGTAGGGGAAAAGTACACTTCTCTGTTGTACTATAGTGTAAAAAATATCATTGAGTATGGAATCGAGAATCCCCAATTCTTTTTTTTTTTTTAAAGCAAATGGGGTTAAGTAACTTGCTTAATATTACAGGCTAGTTATTTATGTGTGGGTACTAAGTACTGAGGCCAGAACCGATCCCAAGTCCTCCTGACGCTCTTACTCACTGCACCACCTAGCCGCTCCAAGAATCCCCAATTCTTATCTTAGGTTTACCAGTTTTGTTGTGTAACCTTGAGTAATTTACATAACCTTCTGGGTCTTGGTCTCCCTCATCTTTAAAATGAGGGGGTTGAGCTAGAAGTTAGGTTTCTTCCAGCCCCAATGTTCTACAACTCTACAGTATTAGTAAGGCCAGGATGGAAGATTCAATTCCCAAATATGGTAGCTTAATTTTTTTAACTCTTATTCCTTTTTTCCATGGCAAATGGTTGACTCTAACTCTGATTTCCCATAAGTCCAGCAGGTGTCTCACAAGTTTGTGCTATGGGTCACAAAATGACTCTCATCAGATGACTTAGCTTTCCACTTTATTTTAGTATATTGACAATAGGTATTGTGTGTAAATTTCTCCAATTCTCCTCATCAACACAGATGTCCCTATTCATTTTCCCCCACTTTCCATGTCTCAGAAGAGTAGGTAGCCATCCTCAATTATGTTATCAAACATCCTCTCTCTCTTCTGCGTTTTCAATATTTCCCTTTTTGAGGCAAACTTCTCTGCTTACAAATATGTTTAGGTCTCCCCAATCCCAAAACAAACAAACAAAATAGCCTTCCTTTATACCTCAACATCTTTCTCTAGTCCCAAGTTGTGGAAGGGCCAACAAATCTTTGATTTCTGCAATACTTTACATAATGTCTGATATTTGTAGCTTCAATGACCCCTTTTTATTATGTAGAAAAGGATAGAGTTTTGCAGCAGCAAGTGCTATCCTTCTTCACTTAGAGATGTATAATTAAATCAATATTAAATCAACATATACATATGTACATATATACATACATATGTATACACACATTTGTACCTAGCTATGTCATACTTTTATTCCATAGGATCTTTGTGCCCTGGAAGTTTATGACCTGTACCCTCTGGAATCTGAGTCAGTATTTCACAAGCAAAATCCCCCCCCCCCAAAAATTTATCTCAAGGGTAAATAGGAGACCTTTGTTCTCTCTGGAGAGAATAACTCAAGGCAATGGCCTTGCCAGATAATTGTCAGGTGGCCAATGAGAGCTCATTGTCCCTTGCTTTTTACCCTTGACCCTAAAAGCAGCCAGAGTATCTTTGCCCAATTACCAAATCCAGGATTCTTCTTTCAGCACTTGTTAATCTTGACTCTGCCTTTCTCCTTTGCCTTCTATAACCAACGAATTATCAACTACAATTCATTTGCCTGTCACAATATCTTTCAAATCTCTTACCCTTTCCATCCCCACTGCTACCACCCTGGTTTAAGCCCCCATCTTAATTCACCTATATGGCTACAATAACCTCCTAGTTGGTCTCTCTCTGTCTTTCATTTATTGCTCATTTTATATAGAGCTGCCAGATTAAACTCCCTAATCCACGATTCTGCTCACATTACTCCCTTTTTAAAAAAATCTTCAATGGCTCCCATTGTCTACTGAGTAAAATTTAAACTCTATAATGTGACACTCAAAGCTCTCAAAAATCTGGATCCAACCTACCCTTTCAAACTTACCTAAAAAAATAGTTGCTTTTATGTCAATCTTTTGCAGACAAACAAGCCTACTTGAAATTCTCCAATCTCTATGTGCTTTCAATCCCACTATTCTCTATGATTCCAATGCCTTCCCCAAGTCCCAGTCTGGTAGTGTAATTGTTGTGGTTGTTTTTTCCTTTGTCTTCAAAAAGCACCAATGACATCATGGGTGATGCATTGACTTGCCCATGAATTGGATCTAAGTGAGGTAGAGTTACACAAAGTTGTCAATCAGCCTTACTCTCTCTTCCAGAGTCACAGAAGTCCAGTGACAAGACAAAAGTCTGGAGAACTGGTGATGGCCCAGGATTCAATGAATGACCTTGGCATTTTCAATGTCTGACCAAGCTCTAAGATATTCACAGGGCCTGCTCTGCTTTCATGGCCATTGGAATAAATTATTCTCATTCTCCTATTTCTGGGGCGGGGTGGGGGAGGGGGAATCTTCCTTTGCTTGGGGTAGGCATCCCCCTAATTCACTGATGAATTTAAGGTCTATTGGTAACCCTCAATCTGGTTTAGCCTGTCAGCCTAGATGGTTTTACTGGGGCGTGGCCACTGTGCATGGTACACCTTCCTGGAGCCAGAAGTGAGATTTGGGTGAATCAGGTGGACACCAAAGGTGGATGAGCAATCCTGAAAAGGTCTCAGCAAGCCCTCTCATCTCCTCCTGAACATCCCATACACCCCATATACCCATCTATCCTTCAAAGGTCCTGCTCACATGCCTTCTCCATAAAGTTTTCTCTAATCTCAGCCAGAGGTGATCTGTCAACCCTCAAATTTGCATAGCCTTTCCAACCTCTCTTTGGTCCTTCTATGTTACTGTACATTCTATTTGTTTGTAGACATATTTTTCCCTCTTCCAGATTTAATTTCCTGAGGGTAGTCTCATGTCTTATTTCATCTGCCTATTGCCTCTTGGCACCTTGAACATAATAAGTACTCAATAAACATTTAACGAAATGAATATTTGTTGAATAAAATTGAGTGAAATGGAAAGATCACTGAAATAGACAGAAAGAGACAGGGTCTAGCCCTTGTTCTTCTGATGGAGCTATGTGACCATGGGGAAGTCATTAAAGTTATCTAAGCCTTCCTTTCCACACCTATAAAATGAGAGGGTTGGACCAGACAGCCTCTCAGGTCCCTTTTAGCTCAAAAATTCTGTGAAGATATAGGGATCTAGTAACTTAAATGTATCACTATGTCTGGGAAAAAACCCAACTCAATGCACCACAGTGGGCTAGGAATATTATTTATGTCCTTACACACAGACACACACCCTTGATATGTGAAAATGTGAATATACCTAAGAGATTAATTAAGGATAGGGATGAACCTATAATTAGTATGGGGAACCCCCAGGTTAGGAAATTCCCTCTACCAACACAAGCCATCACCTTCACTTCAGTAGTCTTAGAGAGTTGTATAAAGCACTGAGAAATTAAGTGATTTTCCGAGTCAGTCACACAACCAGTACCACTGGAACCCAAGTATTTTTGGCTCTAAAGCCAACCTTTTATCCACTAAACCAACCTGCCTTTCAAGGAACAAATTGTCTCTAGGTTAACTAATAAACTAGTTCACCTTTAATAATTTTAATAATAATAATAATAGCACTTTAAGGTTTGCAATGCACTTTAAATGTTATCTTATTTGATCTTCACAACAACTGGGTGAGGTAAGGATTATTATTAATCTCTTTCTATAGATACAAGCTGAGAGCAGTTAAGTGACTTACTCAGGGTCCCATACCTATTCAATAAGGCAGGATTCAAACCCGTCTTACTGACTACCAGTCCATTACTTTATCCACTTTGCATTCTAGCTACCTAGAACTATTAAGCTTCTCTAATACATTAACAAGGATTAGATTTATGCAAAGTTTTTCAGGAATAAATTTATTAAAGAAAGGTATTCCTTTATATAATAATATCGAGCAATATTATGCACATAATATTATGTATACACTCCATGATGATCTCATGCTGAAATATAATATTGAACTCAAGCAATTTACAGTTTTCAAAAAACATTGACTATTTCATTTGATTTTTGTATAACAATTTTATAATATGTAGTTCTTCAGGCTCATAAGCGTTTGCCAAGGTCATACATAGGGCTAGTAAGCTATGACAATAGAACCTGACTGTCATTATGACTCTGAAGGACTCTTTCATGGTTTTTAGTCTATATGTACCCAGAGCTGAGCTCAATGCCTGTATATAATAGGTGCTTAATAAATACTTGTTAAATTGAAGATGAAAAAAAACCCCTAATTCTACAAACCTACCAAATTCCCCTAAGACAGTTACAAGTTTACCCATGGAGAATGGTTCAGCTGCTCATGCAAGCTGGCTTTAAAGTGGTACAGAAAAGTCTTTTTCTACATAGTCAAGATTTGGTCATAGAAAAGCTGACTTAAGAAATTCAGAAGGAACACTAATGCAGAACCATATCATTGCGTTCTGTTTCACCTTCTCTTGGCCAGGCCCTCTTTTGAGTCAAACTCACAAACTATGCCAAAAGGGTAAGGAACAAGTCTAGTAGATGTACTTAAGTATTCCTTCTCTAAGTCTACCTTAAGGAATGAGCTAAAGGATAGAGGGAGAATAGGTTCAATAATTCCCAGGCTTTACGGTGCTATAGATGACATGTCTAATTAAAACATTTGAGATGAGTTTGGCTTATTCTATAGTGCCTTCCTTTTAGATGCTTAGTCCAAATGGGTTCCTAGAATTGCTTCCTGTTATCAGTCCTTTATTCATCTCTGAGCAGAACAAGACCACTTCAGGTAGCTTCCTCTAGCAATGAGGATTGGCATCTTCTCTGCAACTCAGATTAAGGTATTTGCCCAGGGTCACACAGCCAGTATGTATAGAGGGAAATTTGATTTCTGGATCTTAATTCTGATGATTTTTTAAAATATCAGAGATTTCTTGTCATCTTTGTGGCATATTCAATTTCTGTAATTAGAAATTACAAAATTCCACCCACGCATAAATAACGACTAGCCGTGTAACCTTGAGCAAGTTACTTAACCCCAATTGCTTTAAAAAAAAAAAGAAATTACAAAATTCTGTAATTATAAATTCTGTAATACTGCCCTATTTGAGTCCCAAATGCTAGATCTTTTTTAAAAGATACATTAAACATGTACTTTCTTCTTCAAGTAAGTGAAGATCACACTTATATTATAATATGAGGTATATTATACCTCAAGTAAATATTTAGTTGATAGCATGAACTTTTCACTTTAAGAAAAATATGTAGTTTTAATATAAGTGAAAATGTATTGCCTATGTGTAACCATTGGATACCTTCTCCATGAATTTTCAAACTCCTTAAAATTTCTTTTACACCTGTTACAAGAATGATTTTTAAAAGTTCTATAAACTATGTGAAGCATATTGATATTTTTGTTATTAGTTTAGTATTCAATGATTCACTTTGTTTCATGTATATTAGATATCATGTTAATAATAAATGATATAAAAACAGTAGCACTTTTGGAAGACTACTTTTTCCACTAAACTTTAAAAACAGAAAACTTGTTGTATTCATTTTTATCAAAAGGACAAAAATCTTGAAAGAGAAGCAAGGTTATAAATGTCCAAATTCTCACTTTTTAGGACTATTAGTCTGATTTTTAAAATGATCTCAACTTACAAATCTCTTTAACCAACTTAAAAACCCTGCTGCAGATCCAAATCAAAGTTACCTGAACAAAGTAATCAAGTATAGATAAGCCAAACTGTGATAAACCCTGCAGTTTTGTTTTAAAATATAGTTTAGGTAAATGGGTGGAGACAGTTCTGTCAGTGTATTTAAGATATGGCTAATAATTAGCTCTGGTTCTTGAAGGAGTTATCACCAAAGTTTACTTCACATATTAAAGCTGTGCCATTAACCACAAAGAGAATTCTGTAGGTTTTAAAAACTATTTTACTTCTAAAAGACAAATAGGTAGGTCCTGAAAAAGTCTTTTCAGGTAGGTCCAATGTAATCTGTTAATCTGTGCAGACATAATTGCACTTTTGGGAATAAACAAACAAACCAACCCTGAAACCAAGGATTACTGCACCTACAACCACTCAACTACTTTGAACAACATCTTTCTGTGTCACTAAAGCAGCTCAATATAAAAGAAAAAAAACTGCTTCTCACTACAAGAAGTTCATGTGTTATTCCGATTTTTTTTTTTTTTGTGGGGGTAGAAGGGGGTTGAGGGGATGTGAATGCAAAACAAATTTACTCCTACCATCAAATGGAAAGTAAACCCCAGCCACCAATGGGGCAGAAAGTACACTGCTGGGAGATTTGCAGACAGTTACCAAAGCATTTTCAACTTGGTTAAAACTATTGTTGTAAGTAAAGTCTTGCGAGCAGAAAAAGGCTTATTGTTATTTTATTTATGTTCTTACTATGGTTATTATTGCATAACTTTTAAGGAAGATTTAAAGGCTGTCTATCTGCCCTTCAAAGTCACCAAACAACCTTCTGCTCCACTCTTGAAGCCCTTCGGGGTCCCCCAACACCATGATGAGATGGAGAAGTGGATCCTAGAGTTAGGTCCAGTATGAAGATTTATAGATTCGCGAAAATGAGAACAATTTAGTTTGTCTCAATCAACTGGCTCCCGCCCCCCCCACTCCATCCCCTCACCCCCACCCCCCAATCTCCGTCCCTTTGGCAATCAGTTCTATTCACACACCAGCAAGCCAGGCCACACAAGCCGCTTTGCAGGCTCAGGTTCCTACTTCCACTCACACAAATTCACAGCCAGAGCGCTTAATGCAGAACTCCCAACTAAGAGAGCTTTAATCTCACGCACACACGCACACAGGAGCTCTGGCTTCTCGTCATCCTCGTCAGCATCATCATCATAGCCACCAGCAGCAGCATCCCGAATCCCAGTCCAACCCCTACTCCCTTCCCCGCCTCTAGTACGGCCCTTCGCTCCCGGGTTTTGTCAGTAGAGCCGATAGGTCCCTGGAACCTTCAGTCCTCTTTCGCCCCTAGGTCCAGCAGGTCTGAATGCTGGGGGAGTAAGGGTGTGGAGGAGGGTGCGGTAGCGGGTTGCTGCTTTTCCTCTAGGCTCCTTTTGGCAGGTACTTTGCTCCCGCCTCAACCTCCCCCTTCACTCCTTTCCCCCCTCCCCCCCTACTAGCTGCCTCACATTTCTCATTCTTTCCATAGTGTGTTATTTACATCCAGGCAGCACCTTTAAAAGGAACTGCGAAACAAAAACTCTATTGTGCCTTAACCCCAGCCCTTACCCTTGGCCATGGCTTTTAAACCGAACTTTCCCAGGTTGGTGGTTTTCCCTGTCCCGGGGCCCAGCGCTGGAAAAGGAAGCGAACAGGGTGGTAGGTGAGGAACAAAACGAGGGGGACGCCAAAAGCAGGAAGGGGACAGTCTGGAGGGCGAGAAAGGGTCGTTTCCTTTAACAATACAATCATCACCTTCCTTCTACTTCTTTCTCCCCTTCAATCCCATCCCTCGTTCCCCAATTCACACTTGAGCCAAAAACAAGAAGAACCCTAAAGTTCGCTTTAGGAGGAATGGAAAGACAGGGTGGGAAGTGGCAAGTCCCAGTTCTCTTTCCCTCCTGCAACCCCTCCAAGGAAGGAGGACAATCATGGGGTGGGGCGCTGGACTCCGGACAGACTAATAGCTTAAGACCAAGGCGAGGAGATGACTGGGGTGGAGTGGCGGGGGAGGAGGGCTGTTGATACTACCAAAAAAAAGGCTCACCGAAACAGAGAGCAGATTCCACATCCCCAGTATCAGGGGAAGGGGCTTCTGCTATCTTTGGTGTCTCCACCCCCAGGACACTGCAGAGAGGCAGGGGGATCTGACACCCAGACACCCTAAGAGACGAGCCTGGGTGAGAAACTGGCCCAGGGAGGAGGAGTAGTCTAGAGGATAAATGACTCGGTTCTACGACCCTTCCCCCCACCCCCCAACCTTCTCCGACAGTGAAAGCCTTATACAGCTTAGTAGGCATCGGACTGCCAACCCCAGACTTCTCATTCGGGGAGAAGCTGTGAAGAATAGGACCTAAGGAGTCTAGTGGGGGAACGCAGCCCTATTTCCTCCACCTCCCGCGAAGAAGCAGAAAAGGAAAAAAAAAACAAAACAGAAGGCTGACAGGAGCCAGAGAAGGGGGGGGTCTCTCGGAGAGCGCCGCTCGGGCCGGCCAGCTCCACTCCAGCAAACAAAGCCAGTGGCAAGGGAAGCGGCATCTGCAGAAGGGAAGGAAGCACGCAGGGAGGCAAGGACTGGGGGAACCATCGCAAGTTTCCTTTGCCGTGTGTGTGCGTGTGTGTGTGCGTGCGTGTGTGTGTGTGTGTGTGTGTGTGTGGTGCGCGCTCATCATAGGAACCCACCCCAAAACCTGATCTCACAACAAAAGCCTTTGCACTTCCTCCACAGAAGCCCCCTTCTTAACAACCTCTAACAAGAAGAATCCCAGCCTAGCTCCTCTGTGCAAAGGGTAAAAGCCTGTCTCATCTCCTTTCCCTCTCAGTTCCCCATTCTTCCTCCTGATCGTGTCCGAGTTTCTGTCTCGAAGCCCACCCGAAACCGCTCTGCACAGTCACACGAGTCAGAATCCACCGGGGCGGGCGGACTCCCGCAAGAAACCAACTGGACTACCAACCACGCGCACAGATACATGCCATGCCTTGCCGCCTTCCACACTGGAGCCCTCACTGGTCCTCAGCCTTCTGGGGCTGGGAACCGGGCGTCTGTGCCAACCCAGAGAACCTGGTGCCCAGAGAACCGGGCTAACAGCAAAGATGGATAGACAGAAGGAGCGTCTGTCCTCTCTTCTCCGACTCCTCCCAGGCAGTGCAAACGCTCGGAGATAGAAAATACAAAACAAAAACATCACAAAACGGGAAGGGGGGGGGAGCAGTTTCCAACCTCACTGTATACTAAGCTCATTCCTTCAGGATCTGCCAAAGCAAAACAGTAGTTGTCTTCTTTCAGAGCCACCCAACAAGCGGGATGCAAAGAAGGGTTACTCTACCTTTTCGGTGCATGTATAGGCAGCCAGAGCACGGAACTAGCTGATGTAGTATCCCATTTAGTAATCCATTATATAGGGGATCTTTCTGGGCAACGCGGTCCACTCTTTCCTTCGCAATCCTTTGTCATTACTACATGTGTTCTTCACTCTCTCTTTCGGTGCAATATTAGAGGTTACCACTTTCTGGGATACAAATTCAGTTTGCTCATTTCCAAAGGTAGGAGAAAAGGGGAAGGGGGAGAGGGGAGAAGAAAAAACGGGGGAAGGGGGGAGGGGGAAGGGGGAGAGTGGTCAAGCAACTCTTTTCCAAATCTAGATTCCAAGTAATTTCACTCCAGTAAAGTCTCCTTCAGTAGGATCTCGGCCGATTAACAAGTCATTTCAAAGCTGGGGGGATGGGGGTTGGGGAAGGGAGCGTTCTTGTCCTGCTCCCTCTTCTCTTCCAGAAGTGCAGACGCCTTTGAGGTGATGGTGATGTTGGCCCCTTAAAGAAACTCCTAGGCAGGCACCTCTTTCTGTTCGCCACAGCGGAAAAGCGCAACTGCTCCTGGCCCAAAGCAAGTGGTCATTGAACTGTGTTTAGGAGTTGAGTTCAGAGCTGCCTCTCCCTCCACAGCTCGCAACTCTTCTGTCAGTAGCTAGGCTGCTTTTTTCCAGAGGTGGAGGCAAATCCCGGACTGGATTCCGGCAAGCGGACTCCCTTCCTGCCACTCTTTCCCCTCTGGCTTCTCATCCTACCCAAAAGCTACTGGCTATGTGCGAGTGTGCGTGTGTACATGTGTGTATGTATGCATGTGAGAAAGAGCGAGAGGGAGGGGAGAGAGAGACAGAGAAACAGAGAGACAGAGACAGAGAGAGAGAGACAGAGAGAGACAGAGACAGAGAGAAAGAGTCTTTTGTGGGAGGGGGGCGGAGGAGGGTTGTTGTAGTGATGGGGAAGATGACGCGGCCACCGGCATTTCCTTCTAATTGGATTCCTCATTCACCCATTCACACACATATTTAACAGGTCCCCAAAGAGGAGCCCCAAGCTCCTAAGGTACTTTCCTGCTACCCCCACCTCAGCATCTGCTGCGGTGGGGGGTGGGGGCGGTGTAGGGTAAGGATCAGGGACTTGGTAAAAGTAGCAGTGCTGATCCTTGCCAGATCAGAAAAAAAATAAAAATAGAAGTAATCCAGGAGACAAGTTACAAGAAAGGATTTGCTTATCGATTTTCTTAAATGGAAAAGTTTTAAAGGATGAGGGTAAGTGAACCGTAAGGCTTTCTAATTCTGATTACTGTATCAGTACTTGGATCCCAAAGTGAGGCACGTTTGACATACTCGGATGAATTGTATATAAACTGATGTGGACAAAAATGCCATTCGAAAATAAGAACTAGTTACTAATAAATACATCCATAGACGAAAATGTTAATAAAACACATTAAGCATTTTTAAAAGGAATCTTTTTAATAACCAGAAAGTTGTTTGGCATTTTCTCAGGAAATGTAGTGGAGAATATGTAGACTAAGAAACAGCAACACCTTAATATACACATAATGGCAATAAAAATACAAGCCCCAGTGAGGAAAAAAAATAATCGCTTCTCAAGTACAGTATATAGTTGTGTTTACATTGGAGAAGGGCAGGCAAAGCCCTCCACCCCGCGAACTTCAAATCGCTAAAGCCTTATAATAAAGTTCGAGGCTTGCGCCAAGGAGTTGAGGGCCAATAAATCCACACCCTACTTCCATTTGCAAAACATATCACACTGCACAGGCTGCAACCTCTCAAAACAGCATGGGACTTCTCTGGTGGGGTACCCAATAACTTTACGACGAGGAGCTTCATAGATTATTCAGGGTCTGCAAATACTCTCTTAAAAACAGAAAAAGTAAAGGTGCCTGCACCCAGGCACCCTTCAAACGAAAATAAGAAAGACCGACGTGTTGAATGGGAGTAAAGGAAGCGAAGGATAGGGGGGAGGTAAAGCTTAGGGAAACAGTGGCTGGTGTTCTATTTCTGCAGTAGACTGCAGCTACCCCAAAGGGAACTACGAAGAAACTTTTCAACTTAGGTGTTATTGAGTAAGTTACCTAATCAGGCTAATCAAAGTGGGACTGTGGGCCCACAAATGTGTATCTGTATTGATCCCGATGTCCTACAACTCATTTTCCCTTCTTCTTTCTCTCCAAGCCCTTCCATCTTCTGCCCCCCCCCCCCCCCCAGACGCAGAGAAAAGTTAGGGTGGAGGCTAAGGAAATAAAGTGGGGGGGGAAGGGGAAATTAAACAACTCCCTCCCCCTTGCAAAAGGCGCACAGTAAAGGGACTCCCTTGCTGTTCTCTCAAGCTGTCAGCAGGGGCCGCTCGCTTCACCTCTCCAAGGCAAACTGGATTGACTTGGAGGAGTGCTGCCTTGGAACTAGCGCTTGCAGGCCCGCTACTAGCCAGAGCGAGCGGTCTGCAGTCAGGTCTGTAAGCACTGCAGCGTAAGAGACAGGCTGCCAACTCACATCTGCTTACTGCCCTGCCGCACGGTGCTCGGGAGGTGAGGTAAGGTGAGGCAACTAAGCAGGCCTTCTCCTGCCTCCCAGGAGCATCTCTCCCTCCCTCCCAGGAGCATCTCTCACGCCTGAAACAATGCAACCTCCCCCCCACCCCCCCCAGCCCCTGCCCCCTCATCACAGAGCTGTGCTGTGCCCTGCGCTGTGCCCCGCTACTTTTCCGAGCAGCGGAAGGTACCTAGCAGTGGATGCCTTCTGTCACTGCAGTCACTCTTAGTCTTGACTTTTTTTTAACTTATCCTAGCTCGGTGCAGACTGGGTTAATTCAGAAATCCAACAAGACCGGGGGTCTGAACAGCCGCAGAGCAACTCCTTTCTCCCCCTTCTCAAAACCCCTCCACAGTTGCTGCAGCTACCTCCATCCTCAAAAGCTGCTATGCGGCGGGTGGAGGACCTTACTTGCATCACCCTTACCCCTCCCAGGAGGCAGACCCGCTCGGGCAGAAGGGCGCCGGGGGCTGGATTCCCTGCTTTTAGCTTCGGAAGCTCAGTTCCTACTTCACTTATCGCCTCCCCCCTCCTCAGTCCACACACAATACCCTCCCTCCCCTTCAGCTTCTGATTTGCATGTTAATTGTGTCTGGGAAAACTTTAATTGCCAGAATTAGGCAGAGCAAACGAATTGTTTCATAGTCTGAACCAAATTCATTCCGGGTTTAGCTCCTTCCCTTGGAGAAACAAACAATTAAGCTGTCTTGTTTGCTTTATGGATATATTTGAAATGCTACACATCGTGTTTCTGGATATTTTTTAGGCGTAAAATGATTTTCTGTATTAATGTTTGTACGTTTAATTTACAGGAACTAAGAGCCTAGAAAAGAAAGTTTCAGTTTTCTTCATTGGAAATTACAAAATATGCGGGGGGGGGGGGTGAGCTTACTTTTCATAGCACAGAAATACCACACAGAATCTTTCTGGCATTTAATATATTCGAAAGTAGTATAATCCAGTGAGGCGGCAGTCATTTAACCACGTGGGATTTCATTTCCACCTGCCTGAGGAGGAGAGAGACTCCCGGAACTCTAGAGAAAAGCCAGCTTTTGTGTCTGCCCTACCTCCTGAGGCCCTCCGGGGAGCACCTGTAGCCAGGCTTGCCCACTGAAACATAATGATGTCATTTCCCACTTCTTTCTCCCACAAGTCCCAGGTTGCTTTTAACTTTTCATTAAATGTGTCTCCTCTTCACCTTCTTTCCCTCAAAAGCCTTTGATGTCTATAATCCCCCTCTCCCTCCACCTCCCTTCCCTGTTCCTTGGCTAAGGATCCAATTCAATTGCACAAACATTTAGGGAAAGTCAAGAATGCCTAGGAGAATTTTTTTTTTCTCCACAACAGCTTTCTCCTGTGTTCCATTCTCTCCACACACAGCCACCACCCAAGTTCATGCCTTCTTTAAGTTATCTGGATTATTGCAATAGTCTGCTAATTGGCCTTCCTGCCTCTAGTTTCTCCCAGCTTCAATCCATCCTCCACACAGCTTCAAAGTGATTGTCCTAAAGCATGAGTCTGACCTTGTCACCCCCAACTCAATAAATTCCAATGACTGTCTATTATCGGAAGGATCAATATAAACTCCTCTGTTAGTCATTTAAAGTTCTTAGCCTGACCTCTTCTTATCTTTTCAGTCTTCTCACACTTTACTCTCCACACCCTCAATGGACCAGTTATACTGGCCTACTACTTCTTGTTCCTCAACATGAAATGCTGTGTCCCATCTCCAGTCCCCATTTCCAATCCTCTTGACTTTGCACTGGCTGCCTCCCATGCCCATGGCTGCCTTCCTCCTTTCACCTCCTAGAATCCTTGTCTTCCAGTCTCAGCTGGAGCTCCACATTTCAGGAAGTCTCCTTCACCCCACCCTCTCTTCCCTCCCATTGCTAGAGCCTTTCCCTCTAGAGCTACTCTCCATTCATCCTTTATGTGTAAGTACCTATTTATGTGAATACTGTCTCTCCTTTAGAACATAAGCTACTTGAGGTCACTGTATCTGTTTCCCCTGACCCCTAAGCATAGTGCCTGGCACATAGAAAGGTTTCAATAAATATTTATTGATTGACTGATTCCAACTTAAGGGACCTATCCGAGGTCATCTAGTCCAATTCCCACATCTTACAAATGAAGAAACTGAGGCTAAGAGAAGTGGAACACCCCCAAGAAATTAACATTAGAGCTGGGGATCAAGATTCTAAATTTTTGCCACTATAAATCGGTGAGTTGTTGCTGTTGTTTATTTTTTAAAATGTTGCAAGACTCTCTGTGTACAAGTACAACATCATTGAGAACAGCTTTATTAATTTATAGCAAATGAAAGCTATCTTATTTGGAAACTTTTTTTTTTTCCTGGACCTTTCTGGTGCAGTGGGAAAAGCACTGTATTTAAGTTTCAAAGTGTCTGGGTTTAAATCCCAGCTGTCTCACTACCTATGTGATTTAGGGCAATCTGAGTCTCTATTTCCTCATCTGCAAAAGGAGAGACTTGGACTAGTTGACCTCCAAGATCTGTCTGCTTTAAATCTGTGAATCTATGAATGCCATGGAGAAATGAAGCTTGGGGAAAATGGAGGTAGGAACAGAGGGAGAAATTAAATTAACCCATTTTCTTATTTCAATTTAAAAGAATAACAGATTTAGATGAAAAGAATCTATATTAATTGCCACCCAATGCCCACACGTAGCTTCATACCCAAATTGAAGTTCTGAAGACCACAGGCAAAAATATTCAATGACAAACAAGCCTCTTGGGACTGCAAAAGAATTTGGAAGTACAAAAGCATTTGAGACTTATAATCAACAAGTAAACTACAGTTGAACAAGCAGGGATACTTTAAATGAGCTGAAATAAGAATAAGACATACAACTCCAAATATCTTGTGAAGGAAAGAAAATAAATTTGAATCCATTTCAGACAATACAAAAGCATTCTCCATGCCTTGATCCTCACCAATAAGCAAGTGTTTGAAAACAGTGATTTACTGTACACTAGTCAATGAATGGTTTCATAGGGCTCTCCTGTCCCTATTTGCTCAATAATCATTCCATTGTACTACATAGCATCTTTAGTCCCATTCACTTCTGATATCAAGTTATTGTTTGAGAAATTTAAAGAATGATAGTCCTGAATACTGTAATGAATTAACAATTAATGTTAAGTGTGGCAGACCTACTTTTAAAAAGACACAGTTCTTCACACTTTTCTGAGGTCTCTAGCTATGCAATACTAAGTTAAAAATGAAACAAACAAACAAGAAGCCCCAACTATTTTTGTGAATCATGGAGTTAGAGCTGGAGAGTACCCTACAGATCATTTAATCTTCACAAATTTAGAAACCCAGTTCCAGGGAAGTAGCAAGCGACTTCCTCTAGATCTCAGAGGGCTGATAAGGGAATTGAATGCAGGTTCTTTCCCTGGCAGTGACCCATTACAAGTGAACTTTCTACTACTAATCAGATTGATCAGTATCTATTTTGAATGGATTCATTTAAAATGTAATACTTAAAGGTGCTTTTGTCTGTGACAAAAAAAAAAAAAAAGATAGGGAACTCCCCACCAGGAAACCACCTTTCTGGGATCTGATCTCCAACAATTCTGCAATTTATAGGAATTTGCCTGGGGCACTGAGAGGTTAAGTGACTTCCCCTGGGTCCCACTGACTTCACTAGAGTCCCTTAGACTTTCCTAGGGTCAAAGAGACAGAATAAATCAGAAACTTGCTTGAACGCAGGCCTTTTTTTTTCTTTCTTCTTAAACTACCATGGTGAAATGACAGAATCAAGTGGCTTGATATTTAGTATTTGGCCATGAAGAAGGCATTAAAATGAAAACATTTACTCATTTACTACAGATGGCTTCTTGCTGGAAAACATGCTGCTTATAATCTGGTAAAGTTCATGAAGACTTATTAGACTTGAAACCCCATGAGGACAGGATACATACATAGGGCAAGATCATTGAGTTTAAATTTGAACCCTTTAAAAAATTTTTTTTTTAGAAAATGAAAGGATAGCAAGAAATTAGAGTTGTTGGCTTTAATATCTAAAACTACAATTAACTTAATTCCATTTCTAGGTTTTTACATTATAAGAGAAAACATTCTTGATATCAAATTTTTTCCTCCCCTTTTCAAGGCTAGTTGTGATGAATATATACTTAAGCGTAATTTTCCAACCAGAGAAACTGAGAATAATAAGGGCTCTTTTTTTTTGTTTGTCTTACACTGAAAATTTAAACCAGAAGACAACTATTTTTAAAAATCTCAACTAGAGAGGATAATTACCAAGGATGAATATATTTTAATTGAAAAATGATATGTTAACCTTAAAACAAGGCTTTTAAAAAATGAACTTTTAAAAATGACATTTCTAAATATGAAATCATACACTGGAAAAAAAAATTCCCCTTAATCCTTGAGGATAGAAAAGATCATTTTTTGTATGTTAGTGCATTTTTTTCCCCTTCCGCTTCTGCAGTTTTTGTAGATCCTTGGTTTGTTTGCCTCAACTTTCTAAAACTCACTTTCACTTAACCAGATAGAATTAATGAAAATTTCAGATTGTCACTCCTAAGGAAAGGGTTACAATTTCCATTTCATAAAGACCAGGGGAAAAGCAGGCTTTACTTAAAAGCTGATGGGATTCTTGTAGTTTGCCTATTCTGTCAATTAGTTCTTCATAGTGTTCACCAGAATTAAGAAATATGGAATCAATCATTGTCATAAATATTCTATTTGTGAAAACACAGCCAAGTTATTCTTGTCTAAAATGCTGTGTTTAAAAAAATCTGAGCGACAGAAAAAAATGAGCGAGAAACCTATTTACCTGTTTTCCCCAAAAGTATTAAGCTTTGCCATTTAGATTCTTTAATGGAAAAACAAAACGAAATACTTACCTCCCACCCTGACCCCCCACCCCATTTCCTCCAGCTTTCCTTCCTTTCAATGCCCCAAAGCTTTTGAATTATTCCCCTTCTCCAAATCTTCCTTTTAAACCTTCCTTTCTGCTTGAACAAACTATTGAAACTCAGCCCACCATGCCTTCCCTTCCACATAAACTGTATCCTTCTGGTATCTATTCATTGCAATCAGATTTTTTAAAAAAATAAATCTTTGAAAGCTCAGAGTGGTATTTGACTTTTTTCTTTTTCTTTTTCCTGACTCCTTTGCCTTGGGTAATACTCCCTTTCTGTTTCAATAATGATTCCTCACTCAATACACCTCTCTCTTTGTTACTTGCCTTTTTTTTCTTTTTGTAAAAATGTTGCCATTCTCACTGAGAAATGTACACTATAAACCACAAAAATGAATTGCATTGTAATATTATCTCATGCTCCTGGGGCCCAAAAGAAACCCCTATCCTCCAGATCCCATAATTCTTACAAAGGAGATTCTAGATGGAGTGACTCTTCTATTAATGGACATTTATTCTTCCAGTGAATTTATTTCTCCAAAATACCCAATTCCATTAGGCTTTTTGAGGTAGCTAGGTTGTATGGTGGATAGAGTGCTCAGCCTGCATTTAAGAACACCTGACTTCACAGGAGGACCCAAGTTCAAATCTAGTCTCAGACACTTAACACATTAGCTGTGTGACCTTGGGCATCTCAACCCCAATTGCCCTGCCTTGCCCCTTCCAAAAAGTCATATAGACATATATATATATGAAAACATCTGACTCAGTTTTCATATATATATATATAAAACTATCCTCAGTTTCCTCAGTTATAAACTGGGGACAATAATAGTGCCTACCTCCCAGGATTGTCATGAGGATCAAATGAAATAACATTTTTAAAGCACTTGGCACATAGTAGGTGCTAAATAAAGGATCCCCCCTCACCCCCAGGAAGCTGGATAGAATCAGAAACCTCACGTTTCAATCCAGTCATCTCCACCATTACTATTTGTAGGGCACTGACAAGTAATTTTATTTCTTTAAGCCAGTGGTGTTAAAGTCAAATAGAAATGGCCATTAAACCAATTAAACTATACTAAGGAACCCTGTGGGCCACCTGTTGACTTAGAAAAGCTCATATTAACATTATATATGTTCTATTGTATTTTATTTATTTCGATAAATATTTTCCAGTTATATTCTAATCTGATTCAGGAAGCACTGGGAGTGTTGAAGACTGGGCTGCTTTAAGTCATACTTTCCCTGTATTTAAAAGTCATATAATAATACTGATGCTTCTCCAACTGGTATCTATGAGGGCGATAGAGGAAGACCTCAAGGTTCATTGGATGGACCTCTTGTGTGGATATTATGGGAAGTCATGAACAAGAGTTGTACAAGGTGTAGCTGGGTGGTGTAGTGAATAGAGCACCGGGCCTGGAGTCAAGAGGACCTGAGTTCAAATCTGGCCCTCAGATACTTAACATGTACTAGCCGTGTAACCTTGGGCAAGTCACTTAACCCCAGTTGTCCTGCCTTCCCCCCTCCAAAAAGACACAAAAAAAAGGTGTACAAGATGCAGAGGCATGGATGGGTTGTAAATAATATCACTAGAATGAGCATGCAAATAAATAAAATTATTAAGTTCTTTAAAGTTTTGAGTGCTACTAGCTTAGAACAATAGATTTAGGACCAGAAAAGGCCTTAGGTGTCTTCTTGTCCATTTTACAGATGAAGAAATTGAGGCCAAGGGGGCAGCTAGGTGGCACAGTGAGTAGAGCGTCGGCCCTGGAGTCAGAAGGACCTGAGTTTGGATCCAGCCTCAGACACTTAACACAAAAACCTAGCCGTGTGACCTTGGGCAAGTTACTTAACCCCAATTGCCCTCCAAAAAGCAAAAGAAAGAAAGAAAGAAAGAAAGAAAGAAAGAAAGAAAGAAAGAAAGAAAGAAAGAAAGAAAGAAAGAAAGAAAGAAAGAAAGAAATTGAGACCCATAGAGATTTAAGTGACTTATCTAAAATCATACATATTCTATAATAATAGAAAACTGAGATTTGAACTCAGGTCTTTTGACTCTAAATCCACTTTTCTTTTGAGTATGCTGTACTGTGTACTGCCTTCTTTAGAGAATCAAATGCAATAACACATACTAAGCATTTAGTGAAGTGTCCTATACGTGTAAATTGCTAATATTGTTTACAATCTTCATCACTCACTAAAGTCTTATTCTGATTCTTCACACACACCTGGCACGGAAATGACCCTAAACTCCAAGATTATGACAAGAAAAAGCAGCACAAAACTTTGAGTAGTGCCTGTCACCGGAGAACTTTGTTGATAAGTCATTTTCAGTTGTGTCCAATTCTTCATGACCTCATTGGGGGTTTTCTTGGCAAAGATACTGGGGGGGGGGTGTATTTTCTTCTCTGGTTCATTTTACAGATGAGGAAACTGAGGCAAACAGGGTTAAAAGTGACTTGCCCAGGGTCACACAACTAGTTATGTCTTAAGGCCACATTTGAACTCAGGGAGATGATACTTCCTGACTCCAGGCCCACTGTAACACCTAACTCCCCTTAACTAAATGTAAGGAGACTTAATGCCATCAGAGGGGTGGACACCTGGTGATGATATATTTTTGGCCACAGCAACTCACAAAGACTGTCTACAGATGTGGAAGCATTGTAATTTATCTTGATGGAGGGTGCCCACACTGATGAGATCACAGCTCTTGTAAAGTATTAAAGAAACCAAAATTATACAGTTGCTCCCTGTACTAGCCAATACTAGTATAACATTTAAAGATGAGTAGTCCATCTACTGAAGAATTCCATGACACAGAACCATCGCTAATATTTTCCATTCTAAAGTCATAGGAAGCAAAATGTTTCACATGAGGTAGGGGGCAGAGGTGTATTGACTTATAATTTACCTTTATAATTGAAGGAGAATGGCAGGAATGGGGAAGAATAATTCTTTTTAGTAACTACGGAAGGAATGAACATACTGAAAAGATTTAGAATTAGAAATTCCTGGTCTAGTCCCAGTTCTTAGGAACTAGTGTTCAAATTGAATCAATTCCCTACATTTAGATGGTAGCACCACAATTGAAGGCACACTATACTCCCATCTCTAGAGGACAACTTTATTTCAGAGCAATCTTGGGAGATGTAGAGTTGCCTGACTTATGCCTGTAGCAATAGTGCTATGCTAGTAAATATTTAACAACAAGATCTCAAAAAAAAATACAGGTAGCCCTTTAAATTTAATCTTCATTATTTCCATTTTCTGCATCACTTTCTTAAAATTAGACAATCAACAAGCTTCTATTTGTAACGTCTGCTGACTATGAGGTATATAAATGCTTATACTGAAAAATTAACAAGTGTCTCTCTTGAGCTCAGAACAGAGTGGTCAAACTCCCAGCCTGCTGGATTTCTGCAAGTAGCTCCCAAAACTGCAAAACCCTCCAATGGGGGTGGGAAGACATGAAAATGTAATTGTGAAATGTTTAACAAAATAAATAAAAATAGAATACAAAATAGATGTCAGTTTGTGATTTCCTAAGTCAATATTTAGTCTGTAGGGATCTGTTTCTGTTTGAGTTTGACTTCTCTGTTCTAGCACAGTCTTGTCTGTTAAAGGTTTAGTCAATTCAGCTTCAGTGGCCCCTTGAGAGACCAGATAAATTTTAGGGTCAGTCTTGATCCTAAGAAAACATGACCAGTTGCCAGCATATTGACCAAAATGTCTAAACTAATTCTGGTCATGACCTTATATTCAGGAGGGTCTGAGGTTAGAAATGACCCAAGAGTGGGTCAGATGTCCCAAGGTTACTCTAACCTAGACCCCTTGCAGATCTCATGTCTAGGGAATGTCTTTGTGGCAGCCTAGGTTTCAAGGGTCTTGGGTCACAGTGTCAGTCAGTCTAAAGCAATAGCCAAACATTACCTAAAGGGAAGGACCCACTTATATGTGACTAATGGTTTTACTTCAAGAGAATCAATCAGAACAAAGAAGAATGTGTTACCACAAGAGACATTATTTTCAAGGTCTGGTGCTATCTGAAGTCTGGAGGAGTTAAGGAAACTATTTTAACTTGAGGGTAGCATAGCTTAAAGTCCAAGGAAGGATTCTTTGGAGGCTAAATAAGGTATAGTCACAGGGTTATGTGGAAAAATGTTTACCAACCAGATTTCAGAAAAGTACAATCACTTTTAAGTTTCATCTGTTAATATATTTCTCTATCACTTTCTTAAATCTAGACAATTAACAAAATGATAAATCTAGCCTTGATTTGTAGACTTTGATGATTTCAAAGGTGTAAATGTTAACACTGAAAATTTGACAAGTGAGCATGGATGAGCTAGATGAGCTAGCTCCAGTCCACCCTGAATTTCTGGGAAGTTAAGGGGTGAGGCCAGAATCTCAAATAGGTCCCAACACAATGAAAATAAGGGTGAAGGAGGTGATGGTATGATAGGCCTTTCAAGACACACCAAAACCTAGATTCTTAGGTGATTGACTTTAATCACATTTTCCTCATCTATAAAATTGAAATCATTGCACTGGAATTTAAAGGTTCTTAACCTGTAATCTGTGAACTAGTTTTTAAAATATATATATATATATATATGTTTTGATAACTTTTTCCTTTTTAAATTATTATTATTTCACTAAATATTTCCCAATTACAAGTAAAAAATTTTAAACAATCATTTAAAAACAATTTTGAGTTTCCAGTTTTCTCCCTTCCTCCTGTTTTTCTGGCTTCCTTGAAAAGGCAAGCAATTTAGCATCAATTACATATATGCAGTCATGCAAAATATTTCCATATTACTCACATTGCAAAATAAAATATAAATAAGATAAAAATAAAAATGAAGAAAGTTTTTAAAAGTATGCTTTAATCTGCATTCAGAATCCATCAGTTCTCTCTCTGGAGGTGAATAGAATCTTTCATCCTGAATCCTTTGGTAATGTCTTGTTCAGCACAACTAAGTCTATCACAACTGATCATCCTTAAGGGTAGATCTGACTATAAGACTCTCCTAATCAACTCCATTAGCTTATAGAGCTATACTCCCTTCATTCTGTACTGTACAGTTGATTTTTGTTCAATGCTAAGTGTAGAGCTTAAAGTTCACATGTTATATCATAAAGACAATGACCTTGGAGTCGAAGGCATGGGTCTAAGTCCAGACTCCAGCTGCCTATATGATCTTGGGCACACAGGCTCTCTAAGGCACAATTTCTTCATCTGTAAAATGGGTTTAATAGCCTTTGTGCTACCCATTTCCCAGGGTTATTTTGAGGAAAAGATCAAAAGCAGGCAGTCATTACATAGTGGATAGAAAGTAGATCTATCAATTTTTCTACAATCAGCTTCAGCTCTTTTTAATCACACCTTGACTACAACTAAGGTTCATGGGATTTAGAGCTTGAAGAAATTTGAAATATCATCTAGGCCAGTCTGGAAGACCTAGTTCTGAGTCTGGAATCAAACACATCCTGGGTTTGTAACAAGTCACCTAACTTCTCTATGCCCTAGACCAGAGGCATCAAAACAGGAACCCACAATTCTTCTGAGTTAGACCAGAATCAGATTAAAATGTAATTGGGAAATATCTAACAAAATAAAAATTCAATAGAATGTATATAGGAGCAGCTAGGTGATGCAGTGAGTAGAGCGTCGGCCCTGGAGTCAGAAGGACCTGAGTTTGAATCCGGCCTCAGACACTTAACGCACAGACAAACAAAAACCTAGCCGTGTGACCTTGGGCAAGTTACTTAGCCCCAATTGCCCTCCAAAAAAAAAAAAAAAAGGAAAAAAAGAATGTATATAATGTTAATATGTGATTTTCTGAAACAGTTTCAAGCCTTCAGGGAAATACGTATAGTTTAGAGATCCCAAACACAGCCCAGACAGCTCTTCTGCAGTATTAGTCTCAGAACACATGCCAATCTTCTTGATAGAGGAAGTGTCCTCATCTGACCTTCCTTATATCAGTGAAATCACATATCTGCTAAAAAATGTTCACAGTGTTTACAAAGCACTATAAGGTGTGTTATAATAATTATATTTTATCCCTTTTGAATCTCATCTTATTGTATTTATGCCATCATTCTAACCTGTTGAGGTCCTTTTGTATTCTGACATATTCATGATGTATTCCAGTTTTGTGCCTTGTGTATATCTGATAAGTACCATCTCTGTTTTTATCTAAGCCATTGATTAAAAAAATGTTGAACAGCACAGAGTCAATAAGTTCTCTGAGAATGATTTATGAGCATTTAGAAAAGGAAGGTTTATAGTAGCGGGGCCACTTCACTAGAGACCTCCCTTCAATTTGACATGGATCTAAGCTGAGAGGATTTAAATTTATGTTGCATAGTGATAAGAACTGGTATTAGAGTCCAAGCTCTGATATTTATTAACTATGTGACCCTGAGCAAGTCATTTCTATCCTTTAAGCCTCAGTTTCCCCTTCAATAAAATGGAAATCACAATTTCTACTATTTGGATCTGGTCATGTATCCATTTATCATTAATCCACCTAAATACATTATGATTCTTGGAAATCCTAGGTCATAAGGTCTCCAGAGAGAAGAGAACCTATACCTAATTTATACTATCACAAAGATAATATGAAAAATTTTGTCAAGTGCTTTGTTGATATTCATTTATAACTTATCTATGACATTCCTTGAATGTACTCAACTAATAATCCTACCAAAAAGGGAAATTAAATTGGTCCAGTATGGCCTGCTCTTCCTGAATATAATAGTGTCTTACTAATTACCAATACTATTTCTAAACGTAAAACTATCTTTTTGGTACTATGTGCTAGGGGAATCCTAGGGAGGTAAATGAATGAAAGAGTCAAGGACCAGTTGTCTTTTTTTTACTTCCCCCACAATAATACAAAGTACCCCCAAATGTAAGAAATTAAAGGGAAAGGAATAAATAATCAATCCATAATCATTTATTAAGAACCTACTATGTGCTACACACTGCACAAAAGTACAAAGAATGGAACAATCCTTATTGCAATGACTTTATAGTTGAGTAGAGTATGTAAATATATGCAACATAAATATAGAGAGAATAAACACAAATTCATTGAAAGTCTTTAAGTAGAAGGTAGTTTTGGAGGGAGTTGGGGAGATCAGGAAAGGCTTCATGTAGAAGATTGGAAAATTTTAAAGGGAGATATTCTATGATGCAGAAAAAGAGAAAGTCATAGCAAAAGCATAAAAATGGAGTTTCATGGGGGAAGAACACAGAGAAGGGAAGTTTGGCTGGATCCTAGTTTGTGGAAGGGGGAGTAATAACCAAATGAGGCAGAAAAGCTAGGTTGGGGCCAGGTTGTAGAGTGTTTTAAAAGCTAAATAGTGTTTATCTTTTATACTGGAAACACTAAGAAGCCACTGGACCCAGATGACTCTGGGGAGAAAGTGAGGCTGGTGACTTTGCACAGCCCTGCTTCACTTAAATCCTATTCACTTGCATGTCATGGCACCACTTCCCTGATGTCATTGTCCTCTTCGAGAATGAAGGACAAACAACAACAGTCTTTATATTTTATAGTGGAAATGCTAGGGAGCCAAATGAAGTTAATTAGGGGAGTCACATGGTCAGATCTTAATTTAAGGAAAGTTTCATGGGCAGTCACGGGGAGGATAATCTAGAGTGGTGAGAGGCTTGAGGCAGGAAGACCAATTAAGAAGCAGTCACAATAATCTAGGTGAGAGGTGACGAGGGCCTAACTAAAGTGGTAGCTGTGTGAGTGGAGAGAAGGGTAAATTTGAACTGAAGGGAAATTGAAGGAACTTGCCCCTCCATAAGGTAATTCTGGTAGAAAAAAAAATAAAGACCAAATTCACCAGCCTTCAGCCTCTGGAGTTCTTGCCAACTCTCCCATTGTCCTTATTTTGATCAGAGGCAGCCCTGCATCCACAACGTGTTATCTACAATTTTTAGGCATGGACCAGGACATTCCAATGTAACCCTCTGGCTCTGTTCCAAAGGACAAGCCTGCCTCTGTCTCCCCCTGATCCCATTTATTCCCATGAACTGTTGTACCCCAATAAAAGTGAGACAGAAGATCCCCAAGATTAAGTTTAGAAAGTGGATTTTATTACCACAGGACTGTCAGGGTACATGGTCACCCAAATCAGACAGTGCTTTGGCACAGACATTGTGCCGGTTTTATAGAGGTTCCATACCCCAGTTACATAAGCTGAAATTACAGTGATGTAAGCTGAAACTACAGTGATTGGTCAGTATACATTTGAATTTCCCGACAGCAAGAAACCCTAGGCTGGGTCTCCCTTCCACAGATCAATCAAGGGAAAGCAAGGGGTGGGGGTCCTGCCTGTTTACAGATCAATTAAGGGAGAGGAAGGTGGAATTCTCTGCTTTACAAATCCATGAAGGAAAGGGAAGGTTGAGTTGCCTGCTTTACAAATCAATGAAGGGAAGGGCAAAGTGGAGTAGTGTCCAACAGAACCAGACCAGCTCCCAGGCATAGCAGGAAGGAAAGCCTGCAGTTGTGGAGGAAGAAGGAACCCAGGAGGGAAAAGTACAGAAGAGGATGGGGCCAGAAGTACAGAATGGTGACTAGCTAAGTGCTGCTGGCCTGGAGATGGCTGATATGGGCCCCTTTAACCTTGCTACATATGTAGAAACTGTTCAGTACAGAAGTAAATAGGCAACCTGCAGAGGGAATGATTGAAGTTAGGGAAGAAACTCAAATGCAAATATTTCTTGGAATACCCCTCTCAGCAGTGGCCTAAGGAGACTCCCCTGTGAAAAGATCAATATTTACTGGGATTTTGCCTTACTCCCTGAACAGGCATTATTTTTCCTTAAAAGGCAACAAAGTTGTCCCCCAGTCCTGATTTACTCCTGCCTCCTTTGTCACAACCTGTATAGAAAGTCCCAATCACATGGAGTCAGGGACCCTCTGACTTGGTGGTTATCTGGAGACCACATGAGTGACCATACTCTGCTGTCCTGTTTGACGGATGAAGATGAGGTGGGCCTTACCTACAGGAACTGAGTGCCACTCTGTCCTACTTGTATATCCTTGTTATGTTGCAATTAAGTAAATCTCCTTTTGTTAATTGTTAAATGGTTTATGAGCAGCTCATATTGTCCCCAAATTGTACCTTAAATAACAGGATGCTAGCAACAGGCCTGCTCTTAACATTTGGTGTAGCATGATTGGGTCAAGATATGATGACTTCATGGCTGAAGTGGCCTCATGGTTGTTGAACTGGGGGAAAGGCACTATGCAAATGCCTAAGATTTGGTGATTAGAAGATACCCAATTGCAAGATCCCTTTTGGTTATGTGTAGAGTCTTCTCAATGAACAGGGAGCAGGCTCTCACTGAAGATCACCCACTGCATCCTGGGCCATCTCCAGTCATCTTGACTTTTGTCTTGCCACTGGGCTTGACTGGAAGAGAGAGGGAGTCTGATGACTTGGCCTCACTCTGCCTCACTCAAATTCCAGTTAATGAGCAAGTCAAGATTTCACCCTTGTGATGTAATTGGTCCTGTTTGAGAACAGATGAACAATAATAGGAGAAAGCTCCAAATTCAGCATTCTCTGTGTGTTGTGGACAGTCCCGTAAAAGATGAATTTCCAGCAAAATGGGACTGAAAATGAACGGGCTCAGCACATTCAGCAACCAGTGACAGGCATCTTGGCTTTTTAGGGCTGCTGCAATGAAAGCTGAAGGGCCATTAATGGAGCTGGTGATCTGCAAGTGAAGGGACCTCACCTGATGGGCATGGAGACCAACAAGTCTGCAGACCAGAATCCTACTTTATGGTCTCCAGTCCAGGAGGTTTGAGTCTCAGAGGTTTCTGTTCCAGAGGTCCAGAGCACTACACCCCTTGAGATCAGAGGCATTAGACAGGATTCTGGACACAAACTTGGAAAGAAGGCCATCTGCCAGCCAAAATGGAGGTTAAGTAGTTCCCTATCCTTTTGCACAGAAAGCCATGGTTAGTTAAGTCAACATTTGTATAGCATCATACATTTCCCTTTGGTATTTTAAATCCAAGCATATTTCTCTGTGTAATGGCAGACTGGCCAATGAGGGTTCAGTCCTGGGGGGTGTGTAGATTTTCCATTTCTGAGTGGTTATACAGAACATACACAATATTTTCTACCTGCTGCCAATCCTATCTTAAATAAGCTTGCTTTTGGAATTATGTAATAGAGGGACTCTCCCTCCACTGCCCTGACTCAGAGTAGGGGCAGGTATCTTCTGCTTCCTTTTGGCATTCTGAATGGGGTAAAAAGTCTTTTAACTGTCTGCAGAGACAGAATGTACATTCAAAAGGTTTAAGTGAACAATCTCTTGTTCTCTTCCTAGATACTGTTCCAGGGAGGAGGAAGAATAAGTATGGGCCTCCACATGGAGGAACAACATTAGGCTCTGTCTTTTACTCAGCTGACATGGATCTCTGAAGGCATTGTACTTCTTTTGGTCTCTTGAGTTAATTTTTTCCTCATCTGAGGTAAATAAGTACACAGAGATGGAACAGACCAGGGTACAACCTTGTGAACTTGTGAAAAGGTTGCAATAGCCTCCAGAGATTCAACTGAAGCCAGTAGCCTCATCTGATCATAACCACAGGAGTTGAGTCCATGGAGGAGCTGGTCCTAAGGAGTGACCTTTCTGACCAAACTTAGCAATGAATCAGTCTGAAACACAATGTTTTTCAAGCAATTGAGCTACTTATTCATGAGATGTCCCTCATCCAGAAGTGAGCTTGGTAAGGACTCCTTGAAGAGAGTCAAGGCCAAGTGCTACTCCTTGGCCATACATGTTCCCCACATGTACTTCTGTCCCATGTAATTGAAGTTTAAATAGACTCTCCCGAGGGACTTTGCATATGTATATGCAGGAAGGAGAGTGGTTGATTTTATATATTCCCATCAATATTAACTAATCATTTTCTTCAATATGAATTAACCAATTAATATCAGTTAATTTTTACAAAAGGATATTTGTTGTGAAGGCAGGGTGAGGAAAGAGACATAACCCTCCCCCCGCCCCATTTGAGTTTTTTGTTTCTTTCCTTACTGTGCCTTTGCAACAAATATTCTTTTTTTTTTCTTTTTGGAGGGCAATGGGGTTAAGTAACTTCTCCAAGGTCACACGGCTAGGTTTTTTTGTTTGTGTGTGCGTTAAGTGTCTGAGGCTGGATCTGAACTCAGGTCCTTCTGACTCTAGGGCCGACACTCTACTCACTGTGCCACCTAGCCGCCCCAACAACAAATATTCTTATGTAAAAATTAATTGATATTAAATGATTAGTTCATATTGAGGAAAATGATTAATCAATATTGATGGGAATGTATCAGGTGGTGTCTCATGAGTAACAGTGATATATCCCCCAATCCCTGAGAGTTATCCCATCAAACTCTTGGGGAAAGAGTTAGGTCAGCTTCTGGGGCCAGAGCCTACCATTGGGAATGGGAATGGAGAGGTAATTACAGGGTGGGATGCTATACTTAATCAGTGCTTTAAAAAAATCTAAGCATGGCAATATGCCTCAAGTACTGGAACAATGAAACAGTAGACCACCCAATGTACATTTGAGAAAGCACTTTTGTCCTTATTTGGCACATCTTATACTGAGGTGTCACTGAGGAGAGGGGTTACTCCCTACTGCTCTGAGTTTTGAGTCCTTGTAAATTGTGTGATTTCTGGTGAAGGAGAACTTGGGCCTGTTTCCCACAAAATGTCTTACTAGATTTTATAGTATAGTCTGAGTTTTCACCTCTCTCACTCAGTATCTTTTCTTTGTAGTTGATTTGAGTATTTACAATACACAAAATAACTTAGTCAATTAGTTACTTGAACAATACTGTTACTACATACAATATTCTTTGGTCCTGCTCAGTGTATTCTTCATTATTTCATGCAAGTTTTTAGCAGCAAGTACTCCAACATCCCCAGGGTGGTGGCCAACACAGGTTCTTAGATCTGCTTTTCTAAAGGAAAGCAACTCAAAATGGGTTAACAAGGGTTGGACACAATTCCACTTTCCCCTTCCCTTCATTGATTTGTAAACTCCACTTTCCCTTTCCCTTCATTGATTTGTAAAATGGAGAACTCCACCTTCCCCTCCCTTAATTGATCTGTAAACAAGCATGGCCTCCACCCCTTACTTTCCCTTGATTGATCTGTGGGCAGGAGTTCCAGGCTCGGTTTTTTCAGGGGCGGGAAATTCAAATGTACACTGACCAATCACTGTAATTTCAGTTTATGTAACCTGGCTAAGGAACCTCTATAAAACTGGCACAATGTCTGTGCCAAAGGACTATCTGATTTGGGCATGTACCCTGACAGTCCCGTGGTAATAAAATCAAGCAGACAGGCTTCCAAACTGCCCAACCATTACATTAATACCAAATCACAGTTACCAGAGAGGGAAGCATCAACATTTGGGTTTTCAAAGTGAGGGAAGTGGGGGGGCGGGCTCTCAACTGTTGCCTAGAGTCTCATCTGGTCAAATCGCACAACACTTCTCAAAGTGAGCCCCAAAGCAAAGCCTCACATCAGGGATTATATAGCCTTCTCTTGGGTCAGAGAATGTAACCACTCTCTTGACCCACTGCCCACCCAATCATACAGCATCTAGGTGTGGGCATACCTGAAAACCAAGTCTCCTGCCACAGGTTCCATGTGACCACATTCAGGCTGTTAGGAGGCAGAGTATATTTTCTTTCTTTCTTTCTTTTCTTTTTTTTTTTTTTTAGCTTTTTTGGAGGGCAATTGGGTTTCAATAACTTGCCCAAGGTCACACGGCTAGGTTTTTCTTTGTGTGCTTTGTGTCTGAGGTCAGATCTGAACTCAGGTCCTTCTGACTCCAGGGCTGGCACTCTACTCACTGCGCCACCTAGCCACCCCCAGAGTATATTTTCAAATCAAGGAAGGTTCTCAGAGTCTCTTAAGCCTATCCTAGGGCCTAGGGGCAGGGAAGATCTTTAAATTTGCATTTCCATTACAAAGTTTTTCCATGTTTTTCTAAAATCAACAGGCTCTTCATTTCTTATAGCATAGTAATATTCCATCACAATCATATACCACAACTTGTTTAGCTATTTCCCAATTGAAGGGCATCCCCTCAGTTTCCATTTCTTGGCCACCACAAAGAGAGCTACTATAAATATTTTAGAATAAATAGGTTCTTTTCTTTTATCCCTGATTACCTTGGGAAACAGACCTAATTGTGGTATCGATGGATCAAAGGGCATACAGTTTTATAACTCTTCATAATTCCGATTTCTCTTCAGAATGGCTAGAACAGTTCTCAGTTCCACCAATAGTGTATTAGTATCCCACCATAAATAAATTTAAGTCAAAGATGTCTATGATTTTAGGGAGTACCATTATACAGAAGAGAAAAATCCATATGCCCTTTCATAAGTAAACCTGGGTTATAATGATAGCATGGGGGAAGTGAGATGGTAGCAATGAAAGTCCATGGATCTAAGGCTCAGGGCTTGCTGGTGCAGCAAAATTGAGGGTTGCTAGGGTTCAGTAGTTCTTGGGTTTTAGCTTACAGTAAAACCTTTTCTTGAATTTAGTGTGAAAAGACTCTTGGGAAAAGATTTCATGCAAATTAGGAAAACTACTGAGAAAGGAAGAGATGACAGTGTAGAAAACAAATTTCAGAAAACAGAAAAGTTTTAAAATTATAAGAGAAAGTTTGGCATAAAGTAGGGACTCCATAACAGCTAGAAAAGAAGCATACTGACTTTGTTCTTTCTGAAAAACTTGAACAAATAGAAAAAAATTCTTTGGATCACATTATTTTATTATATTTACTATTATTGGTTGATTGAAAAAATACAGTTTTATGTGGTAAGCTATGCTTTCTTGAACCTTCACCTTGAAGACAATTTCATCAAAAAAAGAGAGATACTTTTGTGAAACTTACAAAAATGCCGCATAAAGGCTGTTACAGGTAAAAAAAATAATATTTAAATGTTAAATCAAATAATGGTTAAAGTCAGATAAGCAGGAGTAGGGTATGATCCACTTAAATAATTCTTTGCTTTTTCCAAAGGGTTCATTGCAGGTGTCTTCTGTAAATAGTGGCTCTCCTGGTGCTTTCAAAATGCTTTGATTGACAAAACTCAGATTTGTAAACAAACTTTCTGACTTATATCCATGGTGTAAAGTGTATGTATTGAATCCACAGCTCCCCAGTGCACAAAATGCCAGGTGAATGACTGTTCTCCCTCCCACCGCCCAGTGCTGTTACCCAGTTAGGTTGCTGGGCTGTAAAGACTTGTTTGATTCCCCTTGAAATGAATCCAGAAGTAATGACATGTGAAAGGACTTCCTCGGCAAAACCTGCGGAAAACTTTAGCCTTTGACATACCTATTCAGTTTCCTTCTTCTTCTGATTTCCTTCCCCCACTCCACCCTTTCATACCTCAGGGCACACTAGATTTCCAGGAATGAATGTAAAGCTCTCTCTCTAGGGCTGGCAATGGGCCCATCACTCCACCCTTTTGTGGAGTTGTGAGGTCCTTTCTTGTTAAGCCTAAAAAGAACAATTGAATAGCAATCTTCTCCATAAGCCTTTGCATCTCTAAAGCCCCCTTATTTGTTTTTTTGTTGTGTTTGTCCTTCATTTTCTGAAAGGACCTTGGTGTCAGGGAAATGATGACTTTGATTTGAGTGAGGGAGGGCTATGCAAGGTCACCAGCCTCACTTTTTCCTCCAGAGCCATCTGGGTCCAGGGGCCAAATATTCAACTGGATGGCTGGACATGACCCAGGATGCAAAAAGAGACCCTGGCCCTTTGAGGCAAAGGCCTTTTCAGGTTCCCACTTAGAGTGAGGTAATGCCCATTCAGTGAATAGGCCTTTTAAGAAGTGAGTCAAGGGATGGCCTCTTTAATTAGAAAAAAAGAAAAAAAATCAAGCTGGGAGGGGAAGACCCTCAGGCTTGCTGTTCCAAAGAGAAAATTACACTGACATTCACTCTAAGCCTGAAGGGCCCAAAATGCAGCCCTTGAATGGAGCTTGGCCTGGGACAGTGGAAGACCCACCTGATTTCTCTCTTCTCTGAACTTCTAGTTCACTTAAAGTCTATTAGACATGAACTGTGACTTTGTCATAGTGGAAGAGGCATCTTGTGTTGTAGGCTCGGCACTTATGAGCTGGGGTGTTGAGCACTTAGCCTTTCTGAGCCTTTCAGAATCTGTAACAGAAAGATGACCCTGCTCGCCTCACTTCACAGGATTGTTGAAAAGATAAGCTTCGATGTTTGTGAAAGCAGTTTTAAAAGCACAAACTGCTTTTGCTGGGTTTCCGGTTCATGTAGTTGTTGGACTCGGGGTTCTCTGAGGTCCCTTTCCATTCTGAGATTCTGTGATTTTGTAAAATGTAAGATGAATTGAATCAAGCTTTTTGGAAAACTTCGAAAGAGCTACTATGCGATGGGTCAGGAAAAGACAGAAACAATGTCAAAAGAAGCAGGTATAGCACTGAAAGGAGAAGGTGGAGTTAGCAGAAGGGAAGAGGAGAGAATCCATCATGAGCAAAATGTCCCTGGGGCTTTCTTTTACACCAGCAAGAGTTGCCCTTCACTACCCCTAGGTCCTGTCCTATCCCTAGTTGAGTAACTTGGGGAGAAGTTGCTTACCAATTTATCTGGGCCTCCATTTTGGAAAGCAAGGTGGCAAGGCAGATAGAATGTGGGGCTTGGAGTGAGGAATACATATGTTTTGGAGTTCAAATCTGGCCTCAGATACTTGTTAGCTATTTGATCCTGCACAAGTCACTTAGCCCTGTTTGCCTTAGTTACTCATCTGGGAAATGAGTTGGAGGAGGAAATGGAAAAGCACTCTAGTATCTTTGTCAAGAGAACCCCAAATGGGGTCATGAATACATTGTTGTATACAACTCAACAATAACAACAATGGTTTCCTCATATGTGAAGGATTTGAACTTGATGGTCTCTAAGCTGTCAACTCCAATGGGGTCTTAACTATTTTAAATTATCATCATTATTATTATTATTATTGGAGGGGGGAAGGCAAGGCAATTGGGGTTAAGTGACTTGCCCAAGGTCATACAGCTAGTAAGTGTCTCAAGTGTCCAAGGTTGAATTTGAACTCAGGTCCTCCTGACTCCAGGGCCAGTGCTCTATTCACTGTGCCACTTAGCTGCCCCATTTTAAAATTATTCTGAATGGCACTTTCTTTTTTATCTTTTCTTCTTGGGTCTCATTATAGCTATATTTAAATGGTGTTAGTTTTTATAGGTTTATGTTGTATCCCAATACTGGCTGAAACTCTTGATTGTCTCAGTTTCTTTGCTGATTGTATAGACACTCTGCATAAATCATTGTCATTAACTAATAAGGATAGCTTTATCTGTTTTTGCCTGTTTATACTTCTGTATTTATTTTGTCTTATCATCACCAATATTTCTAGGACTATGCAAATAATAGCTAGGTTTAGGGATATCCTTATTTTAATTCTATATTTATTGGGAAAGCTTCTGTTTCCCCATTTATATATAATGCAAGCTTTTAGTTTTAGATAGTTTTTAAAAATTGTACTAAAATATTTTATCTCTTCACATGCTTTGTAGGGCTATTTTTTTTAAAGCACAATTGAATATTATATTTTTGGGGTTTTTTTTTTGCTTTTTTGGGGGGGCAATTGGGGTTAAGTAACTTGCCCAAGGTCACACTGCCAGGTTTTTTTTGTTTTGTGTGTTGTCTCTGAGGCCGGATCTGAACTCAGGTCCTTCTGACTCCAGGGCTGACGCTCTACTCACTGCATTAACTGTTTCTATGACTTGTTCTTTGAACTATTCATTATTCACAGTATCATTAAGTCTTCATTTAGGTCACTATCTTTGGTGTCTGTTCTGTATATTGATTCCTATTTTATGACATTATTGTCAGTAATGGGTGGTGAGCATTTCTTCTTTTTTACATTTATTTGTAATTTTTCTATGCCTAAGCAATCTATTTTTGTAATGATACTAAGAAATGTGTATCTCTCTCTCTCAATATAGATAGATATGCATAGATTTATATCTCTATATAGCTCTCAATCCACATATAGATATATCAATTTATTCATTGATTTATCCTCAGTATAGTCTCTTAGTTCCTTTGCTTAGTGTTGCTTAAACAACAATTGTAGGAGGGTATCTAGCAATTATCTTACTAACTTAGGGTATCAGAATGGTTTAAATGATTGATTCAAAAAGGCTCATTTAGCTTGTAAAAGTATAATTGTCAAACGAAATACGAGGATACATGTTGATAGACTTAGTTCTGATTCTGTTCTGTGGTGGGCTGACCTCCATCATTTCCCACCCACCTTGCCTTCCTACTCCTCCACATAGACATACAAAATGGTATGGGTTAGGGTTAGGGTTAGGGTTGGTTCCATTGGCCCTCTTATCAGGTGAAGGACTCATCAGGCTTGAGGACACCAAAGATTTCTTTCCCTGTGATTACTTTAATGCCCACCTTCTGGTATCTGGATGTTGCATTAACATAGGGTTGTTTGGAGCATTTGTCAAAATAGAGTCTATATGACGTGAAGCTTCAAATCTTTTCTGTATCCTATTTTACAACTATCCCTTTTCCCTTAGGTCTGAAGAAACCACTTGTGCTAGTCCCATTTCATTCCTCCTAATGCCTATCTCTGCTCTCTTCCTTTCCTTTCATTGGGTTGTGTATAGGCCATACCTACCATTTCTTGGGGGATGGGGTGAGTTAGCTAGGGTATCCAGGCATAGTCACTACAGCCTACTCAGGTCCATAATTTAGCTTGTTCTTCCATGGGGATGGGATAGTGAGGAAGAGCAAGGGTGACACTAAGTAAATGATCTGAGTATTAGCCTTCTTCAGTGTTAACTTATAATATTATTTTACACTGCTGCTTTACTTTCTCTAATCTTAATGAGTTAAGTCTAATGACTCTATATTCGGCACACAATTCCTTTGTTTGGAGGTTGAAGAGCTGAAAGGGTTTTCAGAGAGAAACCAATCTCTCATCTTGCTGGTGACATCATAAAACTGACTCTGCCATAGGAGGAAGAGAGATAATCAACTAAGTTTCAGAGAGTTGACTATTTCCAATGCAAACTGTTGCAAAATGAAAAACATCCTAATAACTTAAAAAAAACTCAAAAGGGATTTATAATCACATAGGTGTGGGCATTCCTTCAAACTATTTAGGTCATACACAACAATGTCTTCCAAACCAATGTGACTTCTCTCTATGTCCTCCCATCTGTTTGCTATAGGGCACCTACTCAAAATACCAGGGACTGATTCATTTTCTCTTGACCTTGTGAGTAATGGAAAATATGGACAGCAATGATTATCCCTTGCTCTCACTATGTGATCAACTCATCTTTTTTGCTTTGTAATTCCTGAAACATAGGTCTGTAGTTTCAATACCAATGTCCTTCCAGTATAAGTGCTATCATGAGACATATGTATTGTTGCTATGAGCAGGCAGCAGAACATTACAAACAAGGAATTATAAAGGAAAAGTGAAACAAAGAACTCCATCAAAGGTTTTGCTTTGCTTTTTATATTGTGACAAAAAGCTGGTTGCTAATGATACCAAGTGATGTATGTAATTGACATTGTGAAAACTGACATTGACACAAAAAGGACCAACAACAATTTTCCAGGCTAGACTGGCTCCTTCCATACCTAACAGGGAACAATAGCCCCTAGTCTGAAACTCTCTTGATCTTTTACAAAATATTTTGAGTAAATTAAGCTAGCTACATGAATATACTGTACGGTGATGGATGCTGTTGAGGAAGAGTTGAGAGAAGTGAAAGGATGAAAGCTGTGAATTTCAAGGATAAGATTTTTGGTTTCTTTAAGTAGTGGTTGAGGGACATTATCAAAACAAATAGAAAAAAAGGACCCTGGTTAGAAAGCCTTCTAGGCGGAGCTGGTGAGGGGAGCAATCACATCAACTCAGAAATAAGCTCTACACGCAACTGGGAGTTTTGGAGCTAATTCTCTAGTACAGGAAGCTTATAGCAGACTTTAAAGCCTGTTGCCCATCCATTTCAGAAAAGTGAAATGCCTTTCCTTTCTGCTTTGCACTTTGCTCCAATTTATGCACACACTCACACACACACACACTCACACACACACACACATACACACACACACACACACACACAGAATTATAGGAAAGAAATAAAAGATTTTAGAAGAAGAAAATAACCTTAGAAAATAACAATAGCCCCTAGTCTGAAATTCTCTTGATCTTTTACAAAATGATCCAGCAGTGGTAGCGTGGCGTGATGAGTAGGGTTGTTTTATTATTACTCTATTCTGATGCTACTACTGACTTATTACATAGATGGAATTCCTATTATAAATATTCTCTCCTCTGGAGAAGATGTTACAAAAGGATCTATAATTTGTCATTTTTTAGCTCTGAGCCCCAAACCAGGGATGTTCCTATGCAAAACACCTCAGTTTTAAATGTCTCCTTTCCTGGATTGCTCTCTATCAATTACCTCATCCCAACCTCACCTCCAATAAATATGCCCTGGCTAGCAAATAACTGGAGTTTATACTGTCTATAAAGACAACATGAATGTTTAAAACAAAACAAAATAAACAAAAAAAACCAAAACAAATGTACTTTTAGGACACAGACTTTGCAAGTGCTTAGAGGAAAAGGCTTTAGGTCCCATGAGGAAATCCAAAGGAAAAAATGAAATGGAAAAGTACTACCTTGAAGACTGTAGTTCAAGGGATTTCAGCACCATAGTATTTGTTCTGAGTCAACTTCTGCCCAGTTGGTCCATGCATCATTGCTCTGAGTCCTTGCTCCTCAAGGAAACTGCCTTTGCCTCTGTTTATGCTCTTCCAGCTCCAGTCTCAGGGGCTGCACCCCCGCAATCCCCCCCATGCTAGTCCCCCTGCCCCTCTCCATTGGGAATTGCGTTCCTCTAAGATCCTTCACTCAATGACTCTCCTACTGTCTTTTAGGGGCCATCCCAGACCTTGGTCAATCAATGCTTGGCCAATGGCTAAATTCCATCTCTAATTCAGTTGAGGACTGTGTCTGCAGTTCATAAAGAAATAATCAGAACTAGCCACATTTTTACAGTTAACCTAATGATTAATTCCTTATTTTTCTGTGTTTAGATACTGATCTCAGAGTTTGGTCAGAACAATTCTCTCGTTCTTTCCCATTTTATAGATGAGAAAACTGAAGTTCAGTGTGACCCAAGGTCACACAAGTATCAGATAACAGCCAGAAATCAAACACAGTTCCTCTGACTCCAAAGATCATGCTTATTTCTTTTAATCTCCACCATATATAGAGTTATGTCTACAAGTTATTTAAAGTTATCCATCCCTACACATTTTAGATCCTTAATACTTCACTATAATTAATACTTGATAACTTTGGTGCTATCCTTTTGTTCCTTCTCTCTTTTGCCTTTTTCTTTTGGTTGTCTTGCTACTTGCTTCAGAGGTTGGCTGAATAAATGAGAAAGATGAAACTCAAATCATCTGCTTTTGCTTCTATATATATTTTATTTTTTTGGAGGGCAATCGGGGTTAAGTAACTTGCCCGAGGTCACACGGCTAGGTTTTAAGTGTCTGAGGTCGGATCCAAACTCAGGATCCTTCTGACTCCGGGGCCAATGCTCTACTCACTGTACCACCTAGCCACCCCATTGCCTGTATATTCTTATAATATACTTAGTGTTTGAAGAAAGCTGTTAATTATTAGTTGAAATGAGAATCTGAATATTCTGTAGATTTGACTTATAAAACTCTTCTTATAGTCCTTTACTATGGGTAATTGAGAGATGATTATACCAGTTACCAGTGTGTCAATGCCTTTTCTTCAATTCCATGTCATTAACTTCATTCAATGAATGTTTAGAGTTATTCCTGACTCACAAATAGATGTGAGCTACTCCTTTGGAGGTGAGGAACTAAGGCATTTCCTTTTTTCTTCTTCAAAGTACAGTTCAAGAGTACTTTAAAACACTTGCAACCTATAATATTTTATTATATATTGTTCAGTTATTGTAAAGTTGCCTCTTCCTTTTCCAAGTGCAGGTTTAAAAAATTTCTGAAAAACAATCCCTAATCTGGGATATTTAAAATGAAACAATATCACACTAGGTACAAGCAGCAAGAATCTGCCATAAAGATGTTTTTCCTTATTTGAACCATGAAACAAACAAATCAACAACAATCAAAGTGTAATGAAAAGGCAGCTTTATTTTAAAAAAAAGTGATTGTATAGTTGTGTATTTAAAAAGACAAAGCTATTTCCTAACAACTCTCAAATGAACTAAATTGCATAGTATTGTGTACCTTAGTTAACTGTGTTCCCGGTATTTCACCTGCCAAACTGTAAGTTATGTGAGATCAAAGATGATATTTAATCTAAACTTTGTCTCTCCTCTAGTATCTAGTGGGGTTGGGAACCTCAAGTGTGGTCCTTTGACTAACTCCAAACTTCACAGGTATGAGGACCTGTGAGATTTGGATTTAGTCAAAGAGCTGCACTTGAAGACCTAGAGGGTCATCTGTGGCCTTGAGGCCACAGGTTCCCCACCCCTGGCTCTAGAACAAGATGCTACTCAGAGAAAATGTTTAATAATATTTGTTGAATGAAAGAAAGAGGGATAGAAAGAACACAACTAAAACATTATCTTTTTCAAATAGTAATTAGTCTTAAAGACAAAAATAACGAACACAAGAAAACTCTATCGCTTTTCCAGACTCTCCCAACAATTATATCATTAACTTGTTGACTCCTTGAGGGCAGGGACTATGTTTTTGCCTTTTTTTGTATCCTCAGCACTTAGCACAGAGCTTGGCACACAGTAGGCACAAATGTAGGCAAGATCTAATTTGCTAACGAGTGATAGGTGTTATCCAATAGATCAGTCAACTACGTTAGGGGATATACCTGATGCTACAAGTTTTAAAGGATCTTGCCTTTGTCTATGGCCATTAGATAAGTTTCAGAAGCTCCAGGGCTTCTGAGGAAAGAAACAGGGCTATATCTGTCTCCACAAAACCCTAAATTCCTTACATCTGGGGTCGTCCCAGGCTGTTAGAGAAAGCTTAGTGAGACAGTGATGCTTTGTTGATGAGAACACAGAACCCAAAATTCAAATTATGGGAGGAAGCATGATGTTTTAGAGAGAGCAACACACTCCAGTGTCAGGAAGATACACTCCAAATTCTACTTCAGATATTTACCTGTGACCTTGGGTTCTTTGTTTTAACCTTTCTGAGTCTTGTCTTTAAAAAAGGAATATAATAATCACACTTCCTTCAAAGGATTGTTGTAATACTCAAATGATATAATGACTAAAAAGTATTTTGCAGATCTTAAGCAGGAATTATGGTTATTAATTAGATTAAGGTTGAAGTCCTATTTAAGAAACTAAGTGAATCAGTGCAAGGCAGAAATTTATATTGGGGTTTTTCATAGTACTGTTATGATGTATTTTTCATATAGGGTAGCTTTTCAGGTAGGACCTATTTAAAAAAAAATCATTTCAGTTCCAAATCTCCTTCCCTCCTGCCTCTCTCTTACTCATTGAGAAGGCAAGAAATACAATAAGTCTGCCTTATTCTTAAAGTCACATACACCACAGGTGGAATACTCAATAAAACATATTTTCCATTCTCATTGCCAAGTATCTTGAAAAAGATACATATTATCTTAAATGGACCCCTAAATTATTAAGTAGAATGGACCCTTCTTAATGGACGTTAGCTTGGATCAAGTATAATCATGTACTAATTAATCCCATGCTCCTCCTTCCAAAGACTGCCCAGGACTTTGCATATCTCTTGTGCATCAGTGCCTTATTCTACATTATAGTTTATCTATGTATATGAAATACCTTCTTACTAGCCTGTTAAGCTGGGGGTGGGGGCTACCATGTCTAATTTAATCTTTGCATCTCCTCCATTAATTTCCGAAGTGTTCTGTACAGAATAAGTATATAATAAGTGTTTGTGGAACTGAATGATCACGTGACTATACATTCATAAATTGCTAGACATTGATTATTTTAAATTATTTTTTAGCCAGATTTACCCTCTCCCCTCAAACCTCTAAATATATGTGTGTATATATATATATTGTAGCAGCAAGCACCCCAATATCCCCAGGGTAGCTGCCAATATAGGTTCTTAGATCTGCTTTTCAAAAGGAAAGCAACTCAAATTAGGTTAACAAGCTTACTTTAATCAAACAAATATACATTACCTAGTTCAGGGGGAGAAGGTCAGCACCCCAAACTTCAGTTACAGAACTTACAGATCAAACAGACAGGCTTCCAAACTGTCCAACCATTACATCAATACCAAATCACAGTTACCAGAGAGAGAAGCATCAACATCTGGGTTTTCAAAGCCGGGGGGCTCTCAACAACGGCTTCCCAGAGTGTCATCTGGTCAAATCACACAACACTTCCCAAAGTGAGCCCCAAAGCAAAGCCTCTCCTCAGGGCTTATATAGCCTTCTCTTGGCTCAGAGAATGTAACAACCTCCTTGACCCACTGCCCAATCACAAAGTATCAAGGTGTGGGCTTTCCTGAAAAACAAGCCTCCCACCACAGGCTCCAGGTGCACTTAAGCTAGGGGCAGGGAAGATCTTTAAATCTGCATTTCCATTACATATATATATATATGCACACATATGTGTATAGGAGTTTGGAATTTTTTCCCTGTTAGCTACATAATTATACAATTCCATTAAAAAAATATAAAACTGCCTTTTCATTACACTTTGATAACTTTAACACATTTAAAACCAAGTTCTTGATCCCTCCCATCTGGTTGTTACCTTTCCTCTCAGATTTCACATAGCACACTACATAGCACTGATTGTGTAATCGTGTGTAGTATGTGCGTTAATATCTTATCTCTCAGCTAGAATGTAGACTCTGTGAGGGAAGGAATTATTCCTGTCACCAACCACTCTTTTCATGAACCTTTGAAAAGTGGCGGGAGTGTCAGAAATTTCTGGAATATGGTCTCAAGCTGATCAAATTCTGTTTGGCAGAAGGTCATGTTTTCTTTGTCCTCCTCTGCTATGAGGATCTCACGGAGCTCATTATTCAGGTCCAACTCTGAAAATCACGAACAGTCCAACACATGAACTGAAAGCAAGATTGCAAACCAATCTTAGTTTTCTTACTCAAAGTTTACAAAGTCTACATGTGTCTAAATGGTTTTCGGCACCACCACTTTGGGTAAAACATATGGACATAGTATACTAGGTGTTGTCATTGGCCAACAATTCCTTGAAATGATTTTGAAGGTCATCTGCCTCAGAGGAACCAAGCTTCTAAGATGGCTTTTGATAAGCCCAGGAGTAACTTAGGTAGAGTCTGTGTGTGGCTTCTCAGACACAAGGTACATTCCACTCATAACACTAGTTCCTTCTGTTTTTCCTTCTATTCTCCAGGCTTTAGAGCAAGGCTTCTTAACCTGGGGTCCACGAACTTGTCTTTTTAAATAAATATCTCTTTTGACAACTGCATTTCAACATAATTTGTTTTCTCTGTAAACTTGTACTTTTTATTTATTTTAAAACATTATTCTGGGGGCAGCTGGGTGGCAAAGTGAATAGAGCACCAGCCCTGGAGTCAGGAGGACCTGAGTTCAAATCTGGCCTCACACACGTAACACTTCCTAGCCGTGTGACCTTGGGCAAGTCATTTAACCTCAATTGCCCTACCTTCCCCCTCCAAAAAACAACCCCCTCCCCCCAAAAAACCCAATCAAACAAACAAAGCATTATTCTGAGGAGTCCGTGGTCTTCACCAGATAGCTGAAGGATTTCATGACACATAACATAGTTAAAACTCCAATGACTGGATGGAAAACAAAATTGGAATTCTTTGGATCCACCCTTGCAGTCGGGGTTTGGGGTTCAGTACTTCTTGGATACTCTCTGCTATCACTTGACCATCTCTTCTTTGTAAGCTTTCATCCAAGAGGCCTGGATTGACGGAGCACCTTGGTGTGGAGCCTCAGCTCACTGTCCACAAGACAAAGCCAGCACTTTGAACAGTCTAGGGTTGGTTCCAAACAATTCTGATTCTTTGGAGATGTTTCCCAGATCTAGACAGAGCAGGGTGTGGTGGTATGGTATCCACTTTTGGGCTAACAACTATGACTCCCCTAGGGAATGATGACCTCATTCCAATACAACCTATTCTCACTCAGTTTAGGGAGACCTAACCCTTTGCACAGGCCATGGTTGGGGAACCTGCTGCCTTGAGGCCACATGTGACTCTCTAGGTCCTTCAATGTGGCCCTTTGACTAAATCCAAACTTCTGTGGCAGGTTCCCCACATATATAGGATATAGACAGAGTCATGAGTGGCAAATGCACTCTATGAAGTGGTTTGCCTCCAGTTTCCCCTTGGGATTCACTGTCCAGATCAGCTACAACTTCAATTCTCCCAATCATCCTTCTACAAGGTCCTCTGGGTCTGTGAAGAAAAGATGCAAGTGCAAAATCCTAATCCCTTATTAAAGTTCATAGAATCCATTTTAGATTCAGCATCTGTTCAAAATTACTGCTTCTATGGCATTCCTTTTGATTATGCATAGTTGTTATAAGGATTTTCTTTTATCTTTGGGGGTTGTGGTAAGGTAGGATGGGGTTAAGGGAGGAGGAAGTAGAAGGTAGAGAAAATACAGGCTTATTAATTGTTTTCCAGATGTTAACTCAACCACCTTGTGAGGAAGGTTCATTTTGTTAGAAATCCTGTCAGTGCTGCTTGTGTTTGATGTTTAATATGTTGTGTGTGTGTGTGTGTGTGTGTGTGTGTGTGTGTAGAAAATAAATACCTGTTCATAATCTGATTCCTACTGCACATTGAGTACTTTTCCATTTCCCTCCATTGCGGGATGTAGAGGAGACTCTGGACAGAAGGCCAAACCCAAGGCCAAACCAAACTCTCCTCAGCGCACCAAGGTGATTGTGAGGGGTTTAACTAGCAAAGAGTGTATGACCACTAAGTGGTCAGTTTTCCCTAGGACTCAACGCATGGGTCTAGGGCAGATGGGCCTTAGAGAAAGGATGATGTGCAACATACACTCTCTGAACCCAACAGGACTTTTTAATGTTAGACTGATATTCTTTAATAACTGTACCTTTCTTAGATTTCCTAGTCAGTCAATAACTACTTATTAAATTCTTACTGTGCTAAATACTGCAGATGCAAAGAAAGGCAAATATACCTACTCTGTCCTCAAGCAGCTTACCTTCTAATGTGGAGATAACTCATAAATAACTGTACATAGAAAATATATACAGATTAGATGGATGGTTTAATAAAACCAGAGCTATTCTGCACCCCACCACTCCCCTTTCTTGTAACAACAAAAAGCTCCTAACAGAAAACCTTACGTTTTTCTAAAAGGCAACAATGCTCTCCCTGGAACTGATTGGCTCTTGCCTACCTTGACTTAGATCCCTGGTCACCTAAGGGCATAAAAAGCCCCACCTACATGAAGTGAAGGCCCATCCCACTTGGTGAAGGTCTGAAGACCATGCTTTGTAACACCCTGCTCTGCTTACATAGATTTGAGTTGGGGAGGGTCAGAGTGGAAGAAAATGAATGTATTGAAATTAAATGCCACTCTATCTTTCTTGCATATCCTTGCTATATAAGAACTAAATAAAACTCTTTGTAATTTTTCAATGACTTATGAATACCTCATTTTCACCAAAATTAGTCCTGATGCCAGAATCAGGTAACAAGAGGGACAATATACATTTATTAAGCATCTACTATGTACCAGGCTAAACCCTGGGGACATAAATAAAAGCAAGAAGACAATAGTCTTTCTCAAGGAGTTTACAATCTAGTGGACAAAGACAACCCACAAAAGGAAAGTGAAAAGCACATGTGGGAGAAGGTGAGGGAGAGGCCCTTGGGAGGACAGGCTGTTAGTAAACTTAGGTGAGCATCCAGGAAGGGCCTGGGACCCTTCCCAAAATGGAGGCTTTGGAAGAATTCACCAATGAGAGAAGTGGGCCAGCATGATGGAGGAATTTTCCAGTGCTGTAGGGATAAATGCAAGTTCCAGGTAAGGAGGCCCCAGGTGCTGAGGGAAGTTCCAGGGTGAGAATGTGACTGAGGCATGGTGCTGAAATGAGCAAAAGTCAATAGCACAGCTAGAAAGGGAATGAAAATTCCTTCCCCAAAATGGAGGCCTGAGGGTAACTCAGTAAGGGCAGAAGGGGGATGTCAGGCCAATGGATGTTCCAAGGTATGAAGGTCACGTGGATGGATGGAAGTTGCTTGGTGAAGTGGCTTCTGGGCTAAGGGAAATTTCAGGGTGAGGACACACCTCCCCTAATAGTCAGTAATATTAGATGGGAGTGACAAGAAGGGGTGGAGACTAAGAATGGCCCCTAGCAGAATGTGTTTGAACTTAGTCTTAAAGGAAGCTAGGAAAGTTAAGAGGGTATGAGGGACAGCCAAATCAAAGGCACAAAGTCCAGACATGACCTGTAATAAGTGAGGAACAGGAATACTGTTTTGTGCACGAGCTGGAATATTTGTCTACTTGCCACCAAATATTGAGAGGGATTGCTTTTGTTCATTAACAAATGGTTATAGCAAAATCAACTTTAAAAAAAGTCTCTTTTTTGCTCTAATTGATTTGCTTGTAGGATTCAGGCTATCACACTCATAAGGGACATTTCAAAATTCCAGTAGAAGTGTGCTCATCTCCTTTTCAAAATGATTTATTATCACTTTGGCACCTGTCATGTCTTTTGGTACAAGTTTTGGAGTCTTTAAGTGAAGATTTTTAAGGACTTCAGGCTCTTTATTTTTTCCCTCTTTAGATTTTACTGATCCCACAAATTCAGCTAATCTGAGATTAGGGATGGTGTTATTATTTTATTTTTTATTTTGTTTGTTTAATGATTTTCCTGCACTGATTGACAACACTTTGTTCTCTGTTTTGGAGGTGATGTTACTGTTTACAAAGAGCAGCATGAAGCCCTTGCCTACAGCCTGTAAAATTTATTTTAATTTTGTTATTATATAATCCTGGCATATAAGGAATGAATTCATGTTTTCCATTTATTTTGTAAACATTTGTGATTTGTCTGCTTCAGTGGATAATACTATCTGCAACAATGCATTTCAAGCAGATGAGATGTTGTCATTTTGAAATCGTTCTCTTGTATCTTGCCTTGGTCTCAGGTTGCTTACCACTCCAGTCTGTCCTCCACAGTTCTGCTGCCAAAGTAATTTTCCTTAAGTGCAGATCCGAACATGGGACTCCTCTACTCAACCACTTCTAGGGCTTTGTGTTGCCTCTAGGACAACACATCAACTTCTCTGTTTAGCTTTTAAAGCCCTTACACACCCTGGACCCAAGCTATCGTTCCAGTCACACTGGACATTACTCCCCCCTCCCACGGCCTGAAAACCAGACAAAGTGGCCTTCCCTGCTTTATACATGAGTCACTCCATCTGTGTGGTCTTTGCCCCTTTGTACTGGCTTTGTTTCATGCTTGGAATGTCCGCTGCCCTCTGCCTCATCCAGCCTTTTTCTTTCTTTAAGAGGTAATCCGGTCACCTTCTTCTGCATGAAACCTTTCTTGATCCCCCCAACTGCTAATGCCCTTCCAAACTACCTTGTACTGCTTTGTATATATTTGCACTTAATAACTTATTACAGTATTCATGCTGCATATAGGATGTTATCCCAATATGCACAGTTTCCCACCACCACCACCTTACTAAGGCACTTTGGGATTGCCAGTAGAAGTTTTTTTTTGGGGGGGTATTTATGCACTTCAGGACACACACACACACACATTTATATTTAGATATATGGTGGGGGGATATTCATCTGGGGTCACCTTATTAGGTAATCTGGCTAATATGAGGAAAAGTATGGCAAATATGGCAGAACTCAATGTTAGAATAATGAGGAAAGGAGATGAGTAGTTGAAAGAACATTGGACTCAACTGTTATGACATGTGGGTTCCAGTCCTGGTCATGCTACTGTGAATTAGTTACTTCTTTCTGGGTCTGTTTACTCCTGTGTGAAATGGTGGAATTGTATGTTGATCTCCCTAAAGCTCCTTTTGGCTGACATTTTAAGTTCTAAGGTCCCTTCTAACTTTGACTTTCTATAAGTTATAATCTTATTGTTTTTTTTTTAATTTCCCTATTCTAGATCATGGAGTTCAGCCAATAGAAGAAAACCACACCTTTTCTACTTTTAGGAGTTCCACCTAGGAACTTGACCTACCATGGGCCCCCACTACAAGAGAGAATATTTGGGAGTAACAAGGACAGAGAAGCTTAATACAGGAAGGTTCCTTCCATCACAGGCAGGATGAGGGGAAAAGGGAATAAGGTGAAAGGATTAAAACTGGACAAGGACCCTAAGCATTCAGAAGAGAGCTGGGATGGGTGAAACTGATACCCAAGGGTCCAGGGAAAAGTTTGAAATAGGATGAGAACTGTGACCCTAGTTTGACAGCTGATTTCTGGCTTATTTGGGGTTAGGTTTGAATGAACAAAAAAACTAATGAATGAATCATTTATTTATCACTTCTTATGTGCAAAGCATCTTGTTAATCACTGAGGATACAAATAGAAAAAGCAAGGCAGTCTCTGCTCTCCCAGAATCCACATTCTAATTAGGGAGAAAATGCATATGAAATATTTCAACTGCAAGTCAGATGGAAAGGTCCTGTGGTCCTCAGAGTATCACTTAGGCAAAGCAGATAGTAATGCCTCTTCTTTCATGTCATTTCCACTGATGAAATCTTAGGATTTTCTGATGTTGAAACTTTTGACCCTGAGCTAGAAGCATTTCTGTTCCAAAAGTCTTGGATTCAGGGTCTTGGGCTGTCTTCATTTAGGTTCTGAGGGGAGATGGTGGTTGTAAAGCCAAGCATGAGCAGCTTTCCAGAGGACTGCTGCTGTGAACAGCTTTCAAGGTTCTGATTACATAGCACAGAGAACTCTCTATTTATTCAGTAACACATCAGAGCAAAACATTCACAGAAATCAAAGTACAATATTCAGAATGTTATAATTTCACAACTTATCATTAAAATGGCCACATAGTTTTCACCAAAGTGGTCACATAGTTGTAAGCAAAGTACATTCATTTAGTCAATCACAAAGTCCTTAATTCCATCACAAAGTACAAAAGTCAAAGGCCTCCACCCATGGGGTTCAATTAAGTTACAATTTCATCAGTCACTACTCAGTACTCTCTTAAGGGGTAGTGGAAAGTACAAAGGCCATCCACCCCTAGGTCACAAGTAAGTCACAATTTCAACAGTCAGCATTAAATACCCACGGAGAGGTCTTTTCATCTTGACTTGAGGTAGGCTCTCAGCTTCCATGGTTCCTCTTCCATGGTTCCAGCTCCTGCCCAAATCTAACCAAGTACCACCTGAGTTCAAAGGTAGACACTCCCAGCTCCTTGTCCAGCTCTCTGTGCAGTTCCTGTTCCATACTGAAGCTCACAGTGTCCAGTCCACCTCAAGTCCTTCACAGTTTCTGTTCCTAGGAAAACAAAGCTTAACAAAGCCACAGACAAAGTCCTGAAACCATACTCATGCTTCCTCTGGCAGCTCTGGCTGGCCCTCAGAAGTCCTTGGCAGCTCTGGCTGGTTCTCAGAATCTCTCAGCAGGAGTCTGGCTAGCTCTTAGAAGAAGCTCTTCCACCACAAGTTCTGTTCTCAAAATCAAAATCACTTTTTCCAACCTAGGCCTCTCTTCCCCAGCCTCCAGCTGCTTTCTCCACGAAGTTCTGACTTTCCCAGCTTGTTTTTACATATATATATATATATATATATATATATATATATATATATATATATATACACGTATATATGATTAGCTCCTCCCTGTTCAGCCCCTTCCTGTTACATCAGCAACAGGGATTCATACCTTCTGTTTCTTTTTCTTTTTTTTTTTGGAAGACAATTGGGGTTAAGTAACTTGCCCAAGGTCACACAGCTAGGTTTTTGTTTGTGTGCATTAAGTGTGTGAGGCCGGATCCGAACTCAGGTCCTTCTGACTCCAGGGCCGACGCTCTACTCACTGCGCCACCTAGCTGCCCCCTACCTTCTGTTTCTTAACAGAGGCTTGATATAATTAACTTGTGGTCAAAGTAGTGGTAGTGTTTTGACCTGCCTGGTCTCCTGTGTCTCCCTTAGGGTGCCCTGCTGCTTTAGTTAAACTGACTTGCCTGCCCTGGAAGGGCCAGTTCATGGGAGCAGCTGGCTCCTTCTCCATAGGAGTCACCTCCCCAGATGATGGATGTGAGGGCTGGTTTGGTGGATGTTGCTACTCTCAGCGTTCTTGTGCCTATCTGCCTGTTGGTGGTAGTTGGTTGGCAGTTGTTCCTACTGCTGGTGAGGAATGTAGGCTCCTTCTCCACAATGATTTCTCCCCCTAATAATGGCTATGGGGGAATAGTAGCTTGGGGAACAACTTATCATTCCCAAGGCTCTTGGGTTCAGGGTCCTGGCCTGGCTCTGGGAATATCTGAAGGGAGATTCTAAAGGTCAAGGTGATTTTGGTGGTGATTTTGTTTATCTAATTGCCATATGCTGCTTCCAGTCTCTCAGGGTACTGTGTGAATCTGAGAAATATAACTGTGTATAGATAGACATGTTTGTTCCAAAAACATTTCTGTTAATGTTATTATTACCTGTAATAATACATTTTACAAGTTTTTTTTTTTTAAAAAAACCATTTTATAAGTTCTCAAAGAGGATCAATAACATCAGGAAAGTGAAGTCATGATTTTCGAGTGAACTGGATTTAAATGAGGGAGGGCTGTGCAAAGTCACCAGCCTTACTCTCTGCTCCAGAATCATCTGGGTCCAGTGGCCAGATATAGATCAGGATGACTACATCTTGTGGTTTACAGGCTAGATTTCTTTTTTTAAGGACCATACCTTAAACCCAAATCATCCTGGCTTCCACTGAATGCCCAAAAAGGGTCCCAGCCCAAGCTTCAGTTGGTCATTATTTGGGTTTTGATGGCTTAGAGTGATTGTAAATAGTTGTTTCTATTTTGACTAGAAACCCTGAAATTCTTCCCCCTCCTACATTGATTTTCCCCTCTTCCTCCTCTTCCTTCTTTTTTTTTTTAAAGCAATTGGGGTTAAGTAACTTGCTCAAGGTTACATGGCCAGTATTTATGTGTGGGTGCTCATTTTCTGAGGCTGGAACCAATCCGTGGTCCTCCCAACTCCAGGCTGGCACTCTTACTGCATCACCTAGCCACCCCTTTCCTTCTTCTTTTGACAAAGTAAAAGATGCCATTGGTGGGGGGGCACATTTCTTACCTAGTTTTAATCACTGAATGGGCATTGCCTCAGGCAGACTGAGAAGTGGGAAAGACCATAACTTAAAAAGGCCATCTCCAATTGTCCTGATCTATGTCTTGCCACTGGACCCAGATGACTCAGGAGGAGAAAGTGAGGCTGGTGACTTTGCATAGCCCTGCCTCACTTAAATCCGATTCACTTGCAAGTCATGACATCACCTTCCTGATGTCATCGGTCCTCTTTGAGAACAAAGGACAAACAACAACAACTACAATTTTATAGGTAACATAAGGACAATAAAAATAAACTTCATTTTTGCTCTGCTGGTTCCATTCCTATAATCATGTTGCAAAACTAACCCTATCAAGTTGTTTAGAGAAAGAAAAATCTCTCACTGATAATTTACAGAAGACATCTTGATGGAGAGTCAGGTCAGTTTTCATATTTTTCATGGAATAAAATCTCTGTCCACAGCAAGATTTCATAAAGTTAAGGCACAGATCAAGAGTTTAAGAGAGTGGGGTGAGAGGACAAAGTTTGTCTTGGCTGTGGATTGTGTTATTGCAGCAGCTGACTGAGCCATTCATCATTCCTCCCCAAATAGTCATGAACATTTCAAATCTTGGAAAGAAAAAGAAAGTGTAAAATTGTCATAATTGGAAAATAAGTGGCCTTGAGGAATCTGTATTATAACAATGATGTCTTACATAAAATACTATTCAACTGATTTAAAAAAATTTTTAAAAAGCAGAAAAAGAGAGTTTTTGATTTGTGTAGCTATCTTTTTTGTGACTTCTCACCTCAAATTAGAAGACAGCTTGCCTGTCATAGTAGCTTTGTAGTACTGGGCAAGCCATCTAAAGTCTTGGTGCCCTAGATAATTCTCTAAGTTGCAGAGAAGTTGATAATCTACACTGGTGAAGGGCATTTCCTCATGTGGGAATTCCCTAGATCAGTGGGATTACTGGTCTAGTTCCAATCCCTTTACCTTAATTTAGCCCTTAAGAATACTAGGTATGTGAAACTGCTAGACTACAATATTTCCATGACTTAGGAACCTTTTATAGTATCTAGTATTTTTAAATAAAAACTTTAATTGAGAGTCACAATTTTTATAAGACCTTTTATTTTCTTCTTGGGAAAAAAAGAGGCTAGAAGGCAATAGGATCTGTACAAATATATAGGGAGGAACAAAGGATGAAAGAGGAACCAAGGAGAAAGGACAGGAGGTGTGAAGAAGTAGCAGTCAGGACAAGAAAATCCAAGAGAGAGCTGAAAAGGAGAAAATAAGATAGGAAAGTTAAGTAAGGAATGGCAAAGGGAAACGTGGTGCATTTAGACCAACACTCATAAGAACAAGAGAGTTAGGAGCAATGTTTTATCCATTAATGCTTGGCTCTTCTTATTAGCTAGTAGAGGCTGAATGCCAAACATCCAGATGAGAAGTGAAAAATTCAATCATTCACCCAGATGTTTCCTAATAACTGGATTTTTGGCATTGTGTAGACAAGATTTCCAAATGATGGACTGAATTGTTCACTTTAAAATCCAGACAGGTTGGCATCATATAGGTACAGACAAAGGATGGTTGGCAACTGAACGCATAAAATTGCTTTCAAATTCTGATCCTGTTTGGTACGGAGTAACAATACTTAAGACAGCTTAAATTGACATGTGTTTGTGCTGGCTCCTGAACAGTGTAACACTCTGAATATTTTTGTATATGAGAAGGAGAATTAATGCCAAACACGTTGTCACCTACCATGAGAAAGGGTGATGGGGTTTTGAAAGGAATTGTGAAAGAGTTGGAAAGGAAAACAAGATCTGTAATTCAACAGTGCAATGCATGCTTAATGCTTATTGTTGATTAATTCAACATTAGAATTTTAGAAATAATTTTAATCTAATTCCCAATTTATGGGAAAAACAGAAATGCCTTTCTTAGGGGTGGTGACTTTTTAACTTTAGCAAGTTAAAAGTAAAAGAAAACAGATAGAAATAAATTGATGTGCTCTTTTTAATGTATTCAGCATGAAATATTTATAATATTTAGTCTAATTTTTGATGTACTTTCTCATTTTTTTGTCCCTGTCACACCACTCACAAGGGTATGCTGCATTAGTGTAATCACAGGCAGCTGGTGTATTGCTATATCTTTTAGCTACCTTAGATGATTTGAACTCCACTGATTTTTTTTTGCCTTTTTGGAGGGCAATTGGGGTTAAGTAACTTGCCCAAGGTCACACAACTAGGTTTTTGTTTGTGTCTGCATTAAGCGTCTGAGGTTGGATCCGAACTCAGGTCCTTCTGACTCCAGGGCCAGCGCTCTACTCACTGCACCACCTAGCCGCCCCTCCACTGATTTTTTTTTTTGTGTGCTCCACTGATTTTTAAAAAAAATATGTTTTATATATCTATATCTATATATCATTACTGATATCTTTATTTCTATACCACCTAGATTTCCCTTTAGATTACTCCTCTCACCTCCCAGAGAACCATCCCTTGTAACAAAGATATTTTTTTTAAAGAAAGGAAAGAAATAGGGGCGGCTAGGTGGCACAGTGAATAGAGCACCAGCCTTGGAGTCAGGAGGACCTGAGTTCAAATCCGAGCTCAGACACTTAACACAAAAACTAGCTGTATGACCTTGGGCAAGCCACTTAACCCCAATTGTCCTCCAAAAAGCAGAAAGAAAGAAAGAAAGAAAGAAAGAAAGAAAGAAAGAAAGAAAGAAAGAAGGAAAGAAAGAAAGAGATAAAACAAGGGAAAAAATTCAGTAAAAACCCATTAAGATATTGGAAGGATTTGTGGCCCTAGAACTTTGCAAGGGGAGGGAGTGGAGGTCGCAGGGGAGCTGTCTCCTCATATTTATTCTTTAGAGCCAAGGTCATGTTTTATAACTTTGCCAGTTTCAATTTCTACTGTTTTGTAGTTGTTGCTCTTTCTATTTACCTTGTTGAAATTATTGTATATATTGTTTTCCGGGCTTTATCTACTTCATTTTGTATCAGTTTAAATTGGTCTCTCTACCCTCTCTATAGTCATCATTCTTGTTTCTCACAATACAATACCATTCTGAGCTCCGCTAATTTAATATATTTGTCCTTCATAGGTCTCTCTAAACACGCGCCTGCCCCCAGTAGATATGTTGGAAGTTGCCAAAGTCCCCAAATTGAAAGTAACATATTTGGTAACATTATATTATGAAACTGATATTATAATATTATAAGAATGACAACATTGATGTCACTTATAATCCCCTTATTTCTGTATTAGAGTACTTGATTACACTGAAAAGTAATAAAATGGACTACAAAAGGAAATCTCTTCACATTTGAAATAACTTTCCCAGTGAAATCAAGATAATATACATAATTATGGAATTTCTGTAGTGCTTTAAGATATGCAAAACACTTTACAAATATTATTTCTTTTGATCCTCAAAACAACCCTGCGAGGTAGGTGCTTATTTTTAGCTCCACTTTACAGATAGGGAAACTGAGTTAGACCGAGGTTAACTGACAGAGGTTAAGGGTCACACAGCTAATAAGTTATGTGAGACTGGATTTGAATTCATCTGATCCTCTAGACTCACTGCTTTATCCTCTGAACCAGAAAGGAACATACTATGTTCCTCATATTCCCAACTTATTCTTAGGGGTCAGGAATTTCATCAGAATTTTATTTATTTCTTTTCATTTCATTTCTTCCCATCACACCTGGCACGGGATTGGAGACAAAACAGATGTTTAATAAAATACTTATTTACCTGACTTCACTTGGTTTGACTTAACTGTTTATCTACATATTTTTTAGAAGCCAGATATCTTAACATCCAATTTAGAATTAATAAATGGAAAAAAATTTTCTTGAACAGAAGCCATAAGCAACACAGTCGTGGCCTCAAGATGACCTTGAATTCTCAAGAGCTGTGCTGAGAAAATATAAACTAAGGCGGGTCCTGGAAAGATCTAGAAAAGAGAGCGTGTCCCATAAGGAGCAGCCTGTCAAATTTCTGAGCGACTTCTTTCTGGAAGGCTCACTGCAACATTATGGATGCTTGCATCCCCAGTATCTCAGGAAGATTGCCTCCTAGTACGTGGAGGGGTTCCTTAATTGTTACCTGACAAATCAGTGAATCTTTCAGAACTGAAAAAGGGCTGATTTGGGGAGCTGCACTCCTTTATGATTAACTTGTGGAATCCACTTTTATGAAAGGAGGAATGAAGAACTGTAGGATCTGTTTACATAGGAGGAAACTTGGGTCTGAGTGAGATGGACAGGTAAGCAGGTGTTGGTGAAGTCCGTACAAGTAACAGGCAGGGAGTGAACTCCCTGTTTATACTGGACTCCTGGCCAGAATTCATCAGCTCTCTTTGCTTAGTGCCAAAGTACATTCCAGACTGAGTGTCTTGCTTCATTTAAGGGAATCCTAGCCATATCTGTTGGGTTCAAAAGAAAAACATGGAACTAGAATGTTTTTGGAATGCTCGATGGCCTGGTCACAAGGGTACTTTCAAGGGCCAGGCAAATACAGATACCGGGTGCTTTTTTGTTGTTTGTTTAACATATTGTGTTTCACATTCGCTTTTCCTTGACTCCCCCCTGCCAAGTCAATCAGAAAATCTCAATAAATAATCAATCAACAAACATTTATCTAAAACCTCTTTGTGTCTGGCATGGGGAATACAAAGACACAATTGAGGCAGTTTATGTCCTCTCAGAGCTTATACTGTATTGTGGAAAATAACACACATGTAACATATAACACACACACACACACACACACACACTGTGTCCCAAAAGGGCTTAAAATTGCATTAAGCCTTTTGGAACACCCTGAATATGTTTATACAGAATAATAATAATAACAGCTAACATTTGTATAGCAAGGTGCTAAGTGTTTTTATAAATATTATCTCATTTGATCCTCATAGATTAATGTAATACTAATATAATGTAACCAAAATTATCAATTTTATTTCCTGAGATCCTCTTTCTCTTGTTCAGTTATAAATTAATAATTAATAAATAATCAATTAAATAATTAATTAATAACTAATAATTCAGTTATAAATAAATAATGCTATTATTATCCTTATTTTACAGATGAGAAAACTGAGGCAAACAGAGGTTAAGTGACTCCCCTAGGGTCACACAGTTAGTATCTGTTGGAGGCTGGATTTGAATGCAGTTCTTTCTGACTCCAGGTCCAATGCTCTATGCATCACACCACCAAGCTGCCTAAGACTTTTTTTTTTGGTGGGAGGAAGAGGTGGAGTGGTGCTAGAAGCCGGGGTAGAAGAATCAGCAAAGGAATTGTATAGAAGGTAGTATTCGAGCTAAGATGAAGGAAACTAAAGATTCCGAGAAGTGGAGATGAGGGAGTTTCATTCCAAGAGTGGCAAACAACCTGTACAGATGTACAATCTTCAAATGTATAGACAGAGGTGATAGATAGAGTGTCATGTATAAGGAATATCAAGACAACCAGTTTGGCTGGAGTTCAGAATGTGTGAAGAAACATGATGTATAACAGAGCTGGAATTGTAGGTGGGGACCAGGTGGTAAAGTGCATTGTAAAATGCCAACCAGGACCATTTGTAGATGATCCTAGAAGTAACAGGGAGTCACTGTAGTTTCTTGAGCAGGGGCATAGCACTGTCAGACCTGTGTTTTAAGAAAACCGGTTTGGCAGCTTTGTGGAGGATGGACTGGAAGAGGAAAGGGCTTGAAATAGGGAGGTCAATTAGGAGATTTAGGGAAGAAAAAAAAGAGACAGAACTAGGTTGGAAGTCATGCTAGTGAAGAGAAGGGGACATATGTAAGAGATGTAGAGTTAGAATTGAGAAGACTTGGCAACTGACTGAATATATGTGGGAGAATGAGAGGTCAAGGATGATTTGAAATATGCTAACCTGGATAACTGGAAAGATTGTAGAGCTTTCAACAGAAATAGGAAGATTGGGAGGGGTACAGGTTTAAGGGAAAAGATAATGAGTTTTGTTTTCAGAAACATAAGTACCCGAAACCTGGATTTCCCTAGACAGAAGATTGAGAGTTTGAGTTGGGGATAACTGTGGGACATCTGATTTGAAATGTCTAGTGAGCAGTTAGTTTTGCAGGATTGGGAAAAGGCTTAGGTTAGATATGATATAGAGATGATAATTAGACCCATGGGAGTGGATGAGGTCACCGAGTCTACAAAAGCCAGGACAGAGCCTTGAGGGAGTGCTACCACAGTCAGGAGGTAAGATATGGATGGTGATTGAGTATAGGAGGCTATAAGGAAATGATGCTTCTCAATTCCGTACCACGTATGATGACTGAAGTTAGCTATACTTGATAAGGTTTTTCGTGAGAAGAAGCTGCTCTAGACTCCTAGTCAGTCCATTCACAGCATTTGTTCTGAGAGTGCCCAACCATTCTTAGTTCCTTTTGCTGTGGGTCACAGCTGAGACATGAGATTTGAATTTGGATTTTATGTCCATAAAGGATTTTTTCTTCTTAGTCTACTTAGAATTGTCCCATTTCAGCTTAACATATTAGAATTCTTTTGGGGTGAACTGCTAATGTTCATTTATTTTATATATCTAGTTTTCCAGAGTTTAATGTTGGTACAACTAATAACTATAATACACGAAGCACTTCAAAGTTATTGTGAACTAGAATATTGTCAACAAATGGAAAAATTCCTTATACAAAGAATACCAGATAGTGGGTTAACATACGAAAGCATGTTTAAAAATAAAAAATAATTTAAAAAATAAAATTAAATTAAAAAATAATTTTAAAAATAAAATAATTTTAAAAAATAAAATAAAAAATAAAAAAAATTTAAAAGCTTGTTTAAAAATACTCATAATATAATATATTTAATATGACAGTATTATTTGCCTTGGTTGCCTGTGTCCCCTTCTGAACTTCTGTTTTGCTCTTTTTTGCATACTTTTAGATGTTTTATTGACAGTTTTTTCTTTACTTTTTTTTATCACTGTCTCTTTCTTCCCCCAATTCTCCTGCCTCTCCCTTGTAACAAAGGCACAGTCAAGCAAAAGAAATATTTATTGTAGTTGTCATGTTTGAAAATATATCGATGGTAGAATACATTAGATGCACGATACACAGTAGTAAATGGTCATAGCAATTTAGTTTTTGATAAACCCAAAGATCGAAACTTTGGGGACAAGGACTAACTATTTGACAAAAAAATGCTAGGAAAACTGGAAAGCAATCTGGCAGAAAACAAGTATAGACCAAAATCTCACGTCATATGGCTACTTAAGGTCAAAATGGGTACATACATGATTTAGGCATAAAGAGTGATATCCTAAGAAAATTAGGGGAGCATGGAAAAATTTGCCTGTAAGATCTATGGATTAGGGAAGAATTTATAACTGAACTAGAGAGAGAGAGAGAGGATCACAGGAAATAAAATTGATAATTTTGATTACATTAAATTAAAAAGTTTTTGCCCAAGCAAAACCAAGGCAGCAGAGATTAGAAGGAAATCAAGAAACTGGTAGGGAAATTTTATAGCAAGTTTCTCTGATAAAGATTTCATTTCTCGGGGCGGCTAGGTGGCACAGGGAGTAGAGCGCCGGCCCTGGAGTCAGAAGGACCTGAGTTCGGATCCGGCCTCAGACAACCCACACAAACAAACAACAACAACAAAAAAAAACCTAGCCGTGTAACCTTGGGCAAGTTACTTAACCCCAATTGCCCTAAAAGGGGCGGCTAGGTGGAACAGTGAGTAAGAGTGCCGGCCTCGGAGTTGGGATGACCCGAGATCGAATCCGGCCTCAGAAAATGAGCACCCACACATAAATAATGACTAGCCATGTAACCTTGAGCAAGTTACTTAACCCCAATTGCTTAAAAAAAAAAAAAAGATTTCATTTCTCAAATATATAAAGAACTGAGTCAAATTTATAAGAATATGAATCATTTCCTAATCTATAAATGATTAAAGGATATGAAAAGGCAGTTTTCAGAAGAAAAAAAAATCAAAGTTATCTATAGTCATATAAAAAAGTCTTAAATCACTGTTGATTAGAGAAATGCAAATTAAAACCACCTCACACTTGTCAGATTGGCTAATATGACAGAAAAAGAAGATGACAAAAGTTGGAGGGGATGTGGGAGAATTGGGACATTAATGCATTGTTGGTGGAGTTGTGAACTGATCTTACCATTCTGGAGAGCAATTTGGAATTATGTCCAAAAGGCTATCAAAGTGTGTATACCCTTTGACCCAGAAATACCATTACTAGGTCTATTTTCTAAAGAAATCAAGGAAAAAGGAAAAGTATCTATATGTATAAAAATACTTAGAGAAGATCCTTTTGTAATGGCAAAGAGCTAGAAATTGAGGGGATGCCCCTCAGTTGCAGAATGGTTGAGAAAGTTGTGGTATATTATTTTAATGAAATACTATTGTGCTATAAGAAATGAGGAGCTATTTTTACTGTTGCACATACATCATGATTTATTTAGCTATTTCCTACTTGATTGGCACCTACTTGGTTGCTGGTTCTTTGTTGACAAACACACACATATGCACAAGTGCTACCGTGAAAATTAGGGTGTACACGAGTGAGACCTTTCTTTGCCCTAGTATCTCTTGGACAAAGGGAATAGGCATTTAGAGTATTTTTGGGGTATCCTTTTTAGTTGCTTTCCAGAATGGGTGGATCAATTCATAACTCCCTCAAGAGAATATTAGTGCACTTATATTTATGCAGCCCTTCTGACATTGACTATTTTTATCCTATGCCAACTTTGCCAATTTGCTGGGTGTGAGGTAAAACCTCAGAAATGTTGTGATGGGCATTTCTCTTATTCTTTGTGATTTGGATCAATCTTTTATGTGGTTCTTAATTGTTTTTAGTTTTTTTTGGAAGAGTACTTATTAATTTCATTTGGCTATTTATCCATGGGAGAATGACTCATTCTTACATATTTGTGTTAATTCCTGTCATGTCTTGGATATCAGACTCTTAACAGTGATATTTTGCGAAGTTATCAGAGCAAAGGACTAGTTATAAAATACCATAATTTAGAAGTTGCATTCCATTAGAGTTTGAAGTATTTAACTCAGCATTGAAACAATGCTCCCAAACCTTTTCTTTTTCTAGATATATAGAAAAGTGACTGAGGTTGGATAGTATCTTAGAAGCAAAAATGTCTCTTCAGCAAGACATTTTAGTTATTGTGAGTTTTTTTTTTTTCTGAAGTCTGTGTACTAAGCAAATTTCACAGAGGCTGGTGGTTGGTACTAGTTCAGCTGAATTCCTTTGGGAGCAGTTTTTACTTGTACACAAAACCTGACTCAATTTCTAGATTTGCCCTGTTCACTTCATCTTTGGAACAACTTCAACCACTTATACAGGGACTAAATAATCGTGAATCAAGAGTTTTTAACACAAGATTTAAGGTGGAAAGAGTCTGACCTTGAGAGGATGAAAGGGAGAAAGAGAGAGGTAAAAGATCTGGAAGAAAGGAAAATTAGAATGTATTAGAGATTCATGGAGGCTGCTTTCAGGTACAATCCCTGTGTTATAGTACAGATTCTGCCCAAGTTTCCACTCCCTGTTCTTTTTCCCCTCCTCAGGGTTTCCTATCCAGGAAAGATGCTTTTGTCAGCTGACAGATTTTAATTTCATTGAGTGCTATATATGCTATTTACTACTAGTGGGCCCTATCAGAGTTTGTGGTTTTGGGGGCATTTCTTCTATTCTGTCTTTGCATATAAGTGTAATCTTCAGTCTCTTTTCTTCTCTTATTTAATTACCCTTCCTTCAAAGCCCAGGTCAAGTCAAGTCCTTTATTGGAGCCTTTCTCCACTCATCAATTCCAGAATGATCCCTCCAACTTTTGGATTTCCACAGAGTTTTTCCCTGTGCCACTCACTTGTCACTTATTGGGGAGGGCAAATGGGGTTTTGCCTCAGGGTATTGGAATTTGGAGGGCACTGACAGCAATTATATTTCTTTAGCAGGTAGAAATGACAGAGCTTACTACCTACCTAGTGAGAATAATTATTTAAAATAAGATATCACCACGGATCCTCTTGCCCCCCAACTAGTCACCCCATATTTAAAGGTGAACTACTACACTTCAGTCTATTCTCCCACTCCGTCTCTGGCAGCAGCCTCCAAAGCTGGGGTCCTATAGCTCACACCAAAAGGAGATGGTGTTCCAAGATCTCTCCTAGCAGGAGACTTGAGTTTCAAGGCCTCCCTTTTCCCTTCTAACCCTGCTGCTTGCCCCAGTGTGGGCAAAACCCAGTTTTGTGGTACTTGCTCCAGGAATAAGAATTGCTATTTATATCTCTGGTACCTAGATCTCTTTGTGTTTTACAGTTAGTTATCATTTCAGGATTATATACCTTGTCCTAACAAGGAAATTGCAAACACTTTAAGGACAGGAATCAAATTTGATACCTGTTAGTATCCAGAACCTACTCACAATCTTTATATGTGCACATGTTCATCATAGCTAACATTTTAATTTAGCTAACATTGAAATAGTGCTTCAAGGTTTGCAAAGTGCTTTCCATGTATTAGTTCAGTGGATGCTCAACTATCATGAAAAGTCGATGTTATTGTTATCTTCTTTTTGCAGAAGAAGAAACTGAGGCTAAGAGATTAAGGGATTTTCTCAGAGGCACACAGCTAGTAAGCATCAGTGGCAGTCTCTGAATAAAAATAAGAGAGGTACCAGATGAACCGAGGTAGATAATTGTTCTGATTGAGAAAAAAAGGGGAGGGGGCAGACTTTGTTTTCCTTTATGGGAAAAATTATAGATTTTATTATTATTTTATTTTGGTCATGTAGAAAAGTTATGGAGAGTTAAGACATTCTAGTTTAGGGAGGCAACTCCCAAAATATGTGTCTTGCTATTTTTTTTCCTCTGAGAATAATTCCTCTGGTAGAGATCACTAGAATCAAAATTAGGAAGACCTGGGGTAGCTAGGTGGTGCAGTGAGTAGAGCGTTGGCCCTGGAGTCAGAAGGAGCTGAGTTCGGATCTGGCCTCAGACACTTAACACACACAAATAATAACCTAGCCGTGTGACCTTGGGCAAGTTACTTAACCCCAATTGCCCTCCAAAAAGCAAAAAAACCCAAACAAACAATAATAATAAAAAAAAAATTAAGAAGACCTTTGTTCAACTCCTGTCATTCTCAGCTATTTTCTGTGTGACCACGAACAAGTCATTTAATGTTAATGAGCCGCTCTCTAATCTTATAACTTATAGTTGAGTTTTGACCAGTGTAGGTAATAAAAACCTAGTTCCTGGGTTAATCCTTGGTGGACAATTATCTAATATACTTACTCTAAAAATACATCCATTTGTAATGGAAATGCAAATTTAAAGATCTTCCCTGCCCCTAGGCCCTTTGGTGGGCTAAGGAGACTCTGAGAATTTGAAATATTTTGGATTTGAAAATATACTCTGCCCCGTAACAGGCTGAATGTGGTCACATGGAGCTTGTGGCTGGAGGCTTGGTTTTCTGGAATGCCCACACCTTGATGCTGTGTGATTGGGCAGTGGGTCAAGAGGGTGGTTACATTCTCTGAGGCAGGAGAAGGCTATGCAATCCCTGATGTGAGGCTTTGCTTTGGAGCTCACTTTGAGAAGTGTTGTGTGATTTGACCAGATGAGACTCTGGGTAGCTGTCGAGAGCCCCCTGGCTTTGAAAACCCAGATGTTGATGCTTCCCTCTCTGCTAATTGTGATTTGGTATGGATGTAATGGTCAAACAGTTTGGAAGCCTGTCTTCTTGATCTGTTTGTTTTTCTGTCTTGTAAGTTCTGTCTGTATACTTTGAAGTTCAGGGTGCTGACCTTTTTCCCCTGAACTAGGTAAATGACATATGTTTGATTGAAAAAAGTAAGCTTGTTAACCCATTTTGAGTTGCTTTCCTTTAGAAAAGCAGATCTAAGAACTTGTGTTGGCAGCCACCGTGGGGATGTTGGGGTGCTTGCTGCTACACCATTATAAACCTCTTAAAAGAAGGGGCTAGGGATGGGGACTGAAGTTTAAAATGAAACTTTTGCTTCCATTCTAATAATCATGGTATTTTAAAATCTGTAGGTTATTGAAGAACTTAGTTAATAAACACTATAAGTGGAAAAAATGATGTGGTCACTTGTTAAAGTCTTCCTGCTCTAAGATATTTATGTTACTTGTTAGGCTGAAAGGTGCCTAGGAACCTGCGTACATTGACTCTTTCTCCCAGAAATAAGCTCTGCTGCATATTAATTAAATTGCATATAGTACAATATAAATCTCCCCATGCTTATTCCATTCATCTTGTACATACTAATGAGGATGAGCTTCCCAGTGTTATAGAAGTGGAATTCATGTATTCCCAGGGTGGGGTGAGACCCAGATCCCCTGTTGATTTACACAGTCTTCTTAGATTTGTGTTGGAACAATAACCATTCTCATTAAATAAGGAGCTTGTGATTTGGGAAGTCATAAAGAGCTCCTTTCTTTCTTCCCTTAGAATTCTTTAGTGTGGAGATTAGGGGAGGTGGAATTATTTTGAAACTTTCCTTCGTATTTTCTCCAGCAATTCAAAGCAGCCTTAATAAACAAAAACTGCCATCTAGTCTCATCAATCATTCAGAGTTCTCAGCAATTACAAACAGACTGATGACTGAAGGAAAAATAGTAATGTCTCACTTTACACTGGCAAACCTTTAAAATCTTGGTTATTTTTCTGTTAGTTAAGATGGAAGAGAAAAAGGTAAGATTTCCCAGTATAAGTGAATTCATTACTCTTCCACAGAAATAGTAAAAGAGAGGGAGTGAGGCTTATAGTTTTTATTTTAACCACAGGAAAGAAATTGGACTGCCCCTGGCAGTCTGAAATGTATTATTTTCTACAACTGGTCCTCCTGCAAGCACAGCTGGTCTGATACCCTGCTCTTAGCTTTGGTTGATGATCAAGAAAGTTAAAATTATGATGTCACTTTTATGATGTTTCCTGCCAGTGTAGCCTATCCATTTTTGCAAACTCTTTCAAGAGAAAACAAGGGGAAAAAAAAACCTATTCAGAAAAGATTTTATTTTTTGTGTGTGTTTATATGAAAACAGAAAAAATTAACATTAAATCATAGGGTCTCAAGCTTCCTAAAAAAAAAAAAAATCGGGAGGCTAGGTGGCGCAGTGAGTAGAGCTCTAGCCCTGGAGTCAGAAGGACCTGAGTTCGGATCTGGCCTCAGACACTTAACACACACACAAACAAAATCCTAGCCGTGTGACCTTGGGCAAGTTACTTAACCCCAATTGCCCGCCAAAAAAAAAAAAAATCAAAACCAAATAACTGTCCAGGCTTATTTTGAGGCAGTGGGGTGGTATGGTAAATAGAGGCCTAGATCTAGATTCAGGAAGACCTGAGTTCAAATTCAGCCTCAAATATTTACCAGCTTGCAACCCTGGACAAAATCATTTAACCTCAGTTTCCTCATTGGTCAAATGGGGATAATTTAATAATAATATATTATTAAAATATAGAATATAAAATAAAAATAAAAATATATTTTATATTTTATAAGATAAAAATATAAAATATAAAAGCCTTTACCAATATCTCAGGTTTATTGTGAGAATAAAATGAGATAAGGGGTGCTTTGTAAGCCCTAAAGACCTAGCTATTTTCTCCACTTCTTTTGGCTCCCCTGTTTTATAGGTAAAACAGAGAGATTCTTCACAATATTTTGTTTTTTTGGGTTATGTATACTTGTAGAATGAAAAAAAAAATATCAAATGCACCTATTTGTCTAGTTCTTATGAATGTATGGAGAGGGATGGAGAGTTGGAAAGATGTAAACATAAAAAAATCCTACAGCCTCATCTCCAGACCTGTAACAAAGAATTTTTATAGCCTGGGACAAGGGCTGCACTTGGCACAAGCTGCATGGAGGGACCCGTCAGGGGAGCACTGGGGATGGGACAGGGCAGATACTATCCTATGGGGGAAGACAGGCAAGGTAGGAGAACATAAGGTTATTCTAGGAAGGCTCATTTGGTAGTTTCCTATTTAAATGAATAATTTTTTTTTTTTGAGGGCAATTGGGGTTAAGTAACTTGCCCAAGGTCACACAGCTAGGATTTTGTTTGTGTGTGCATTAAGTGTCTTAGGCCAGATCCGAACTCACGTCCTTCTGACTCCGGGGCCAGCGCTCTACTCACTGCGCTACCTAGCCGCCCTTTAAATGAATAATTCTGATGACTATAAGGTCTGATTCCTCCCCCCCCCCCACCTTTATCTAAGAAATTTTATTACTTGGAGTGGCGGTGGCATGGCATGGCATGGTAGGGTCTTTCTCAGGCTGGTCTATTTGGCATTCAAAACCCTTCACAACCTGACTTCTTCCTACCTTTCCAGTCTTCTTACACCTTATTTGCAGACATGTACTGTTTGATCCAAATATGCCTGCCTCCTGGCTGTTCCATGCTCCATCTCTTGGCTCTGCGCATTCTCTTTGGATGTCCTCCATGCCTGAAATGCTCTCCCAGCTCTGCTTCAACTAATGACTTCCTTGGCTTCCTTTAAAGTGCAACTAAAATCCTACCTTCTACAGGAAGCCTTCCTCAACCCCTTTTAATTCCAATGTCTTCCCTCTGCTGTTTCTACTTATCCTGTATATAGCTTACTCTGTATATATTTGTTTGCACATTGTCTCCTCCAATAGATAGTAAGCTCCTTGACAGTAGGGACTCTGTTTCTGTATTTCTAATAGAGTGCCTGATACATAGTAGGCATTTAATGTATATTGATTGATTGATTTGTGGCTCTGGTTCAGGATTAGAATGAAATTAAAAACATAGATCATCTAACAATTAGCAAAAAGTTTTGTTAGCCATAGAATGGAAAGGGTATTCAGCAAAGATATAACATTGACCTAATTGAGCACAGCTTTCCCATTCTTTGTATGTTACTGTGTGCCATTGTCAAGGAAGGAATTACTAATTCTTACCAAAATTGAGCCTGAGATGAGTGGGGAATTAAATGAAGCCTAAATCTCATAAGCCCAAACTTTCTCCTTCCCTCTTTCCCTTCACACCCCCTTTTCAAGAAAGCAATTTCATACTAATTATGCATGTACAGGAATGCAAAATTTCCATATTGGCCATGTTACAAAAGAAAACACAGGTCAAAAAAAGCAAGGATAACAAAGTAGGAAAAGTATGCCTCAATCTGCACTCAGACTCTATCAGTTCTCTCTCTGGTGATGTGTAGCATTTTTCATCCTGGGTCCTTTGGAATTATCTTGCATCATTGTGTTGCTGAGAATAATTTAGTTATTCACAGTTGTTCATCATTACAAAATTGCTGTTACTGTGTACAATGATCCCCTGTTCTGTTCCTTTCACTTTGCATCAGTTCATGTAAATCCTTCCAGGTTTTTCTAAAAGCATCCTACTCCTTTTTTTATAGCACAATAATATTCCATCACGATCATAAACTACAACTTGTTTAGGCCATTCCCCAACTGATGGGCATTCTCTCAGTTTCCAATTCTTTGTCACCATACGGATGAGGGGAAGAGAGGGGAAAATAGAAAGTTACATGATAACATTGTTTTATATTTAAAAGGAAAAGCAAGTTGTACCTAAAAGATCTGCAGTTTCAGGTACAATCTTTTTGTTTTTTTATTCTACTTTGTTATGGAAATGCTTATTTTATTTCTTAAGTCCAAAAAATAAAAAATATTAACAGATGAAAAATATGTATATATACATATGTATGCATATACATACACACATTTATTTACACACACACACACACACACACACATATATATATATGGAGACAGACAGACAGACAGACAGACATACAGACAGACTTAGGAACTTTGATCAATGCAATGACCAATCACAATTCCAGGGGATTTAGGATGAAACATTCCTGACAGAGACTGTTGACTTAGAGTGAAGATTGAGACATTTTTTCTTTCCTCTCAAATTCACAAGGTCACCTCTAAGCTTGGACATCTATCTCAGAATAGATGTATTCATCTAAGTTCAGAAAAGAGCAAATACAAACATGGGAAAGGCCTCCAAGGTCCCAGGCACAACAAGCTTGCCTAGTTGAGTCACTTTCCTCTAGCTGCCACATGAAAACAGTTGCCATGGCAACTAACCCAAAGCAGCTTATCCTTTATCCCTCTTTGGAAGACTCAGGGTGCCATGATGTGTTTGGGAGGATTTGAGGAAGAGAGAACTAGCCAGAAACCGTCTATCCCTTTATCTGACCTGGCATCACGCCCTTCTACCACGGTCACAGTGTAGGGGAGGACCAAGAAACCACTCAGGGTTTTCTGAACCATACCCAAATGATAAAGCCTCTTTGTCTTGGTCTATCACATGACTAGAAACAGTCAGGAAATTTGTTGTTTCCAATCCTGAGTTATAATGCGTCTGTAGTTCGTGAAAATTTCCAGGGGAGCTCCAGGTTCCTGTTCCCTGGGATGGCCCATCTAGGCTAATCCACACCTTTCATACAACTAGAATATTTTCCTACCTCACCTCTGCTCCCCCTTTTCACCCATAGCTTTCTTCAAAGTTCAGCTCATCTCTCCAATTGCCTTTTAGACACCTCAAAATGGGTGTTCTTCGAGCATCCTAAACTCAACCTGCATAAAACAGAACTCCTTATCTTTTCTCCCAACCCATTATGCCTCTGAATTTCTCCATTACCATCAAGACCACCATCTGCTGTCAGCTAAGCTCACCACCTACATTCCATCCTTAACTCCTCACTCTCTCACCTCTTCCTCCTTCCCACCCTCCCACACTCCCCCTCTTGCCAAATCCTGTTGATTTTACCTTCATATATACCCCCTTCTCTCCTCTGACACTGCCACTACCCTGGTACAAGCCCTCATTGCCTGGCATCTGGACTGAGGTAAGAACCTGCTAATTAGCCTCAATTCTCACCCCATTCCTTTACACAGCCATTAAACTGATCTTCCTAAAATTCACTGTCACCTCCCACATCTTCCCCAGTTCAATGATAAGCAATTTTATGTGGAAGTGATTACAGTGAGTAGTGAGAACAGCCTTATTTTTCTTTATTCACTGTACTCCAATAGTTTCCTATCACCTCCATGATCAAATGTAAGATCTTTTGTTTGGCATTCAAAACTATTTATACCCTGGCCCCCTCCTACTTTTTTAGTCTTCTTACATCCTATTCAGCAACACATAACCTGAGATTCAGTGACTCTAGACTCCTTGCCATTTCTTGCACAAGGAAAGAAGAAAAGAAACATTTATTTAGTGCCTACTGTATACCAGGCACTGTGCTAAGTAAGTGCTTCACAACTATTATCTGATGCTCCCAACATCTGTAAGAGATCAATGCTATTATTAGCTCTATTTTGCATTTGAGGAAACTGAGGCAATCAGAGATTAAGTGACTTGCCAGGGTCACACAGTTAGTAAGTGTCAAGTGTCTGAGGCCAAATATGAACTCAGGTCCTCCTGACTCCAGGGCCAGGTGCTCTATTCACTTCCACACCTAGCTGCCCCAATTTATTTTGTAAATGGTTATTCGCATGGTGCCTTTTCAATCAGACCGGGAGATCCTTGAGAACAGGCATTGCTTTTTGCTCTTTTTTGTATCCCTATGCTTTGCACAGTGGCACATAGTAGGTGCTTAATAAATGCTTATCGACGATCTGATTCAACTCAAATGCTACTTCCTACTAGGAAATCTATCCCCCTGTAACTCCTCTAATCTGTTAGGGCCCTCAGCCATGGGTTGTGTTCTACTTTGGTTTTGATGTTTTTGATGTTCTGTCTATGTGTTAGTTCCCTCCAATAGAATATAGGCAGGTCCTATGTTAATTTTGTCTTCCTACCATCGTGTTTCACACAGTCCCTAACACTTAGTAGACACTCAATAAACATTTATTGAATGAACTCTATTCACAGAGTTTTTCAGTGCTTGTACACTGGGTTGGATGCCTTTGGTAGAGTGAATTTCAGTCTGGTTTCCTGTTCTGAACAATTTCTTGTGTTTTGAGTTGGTGCACTTTATCTAGAGTTTAGGGATCAATACCAGGTCCCTGACAAAGAATTGTCTCAATATATCCCCAGGCAAGAATGACTCCACAAAGGATCCTGTTGGTTTGTCTGTCTTGTTGAAGCAGGTAAGTCAGTCTTAAGAGTACTATTATTTTCAGTGGAGATTAACTTGGTATTCAAGGATAAAGATTGCTCTTGAGTCTTATGCCTGAAATAGTAGCCAATAAGACCTTGAAGACCTGGGGAATAAGCAACTGACTAGCATTTCACATGCAATGGGGAGTTTGCCGCAAGCCCCTGGTCTGCTGTAGTTAGAGCATATCCTAAAGGACTGCTAAAATTGAATTCTGGCTGCTCCCGGGGACACATGGCTTGATATTAAGGGACTGGTCACTTTGGGATGATATGACAAATCTTGTGATCCCTTAGTCTTCTTTGTGATGCCTAAAGTTTGGAGAGGGAAGGAGGCCCTGTCAAAGCAGCTTCAGAGAAGATAGTACATTGTCAGCAATAATGAAGCTACCAAAAAAAAAAACCCTTCCCTTGGGAACAAACATTCTCTCCCTTCCAATGGTCCCAGAATGTGAGGAATGCTGCATTTACATCCTGGCCTCTTCCAGGAAATTATGGCTCAATCCTGAAGGGCTTATTGCTTTGGGTTTATGCAGCCAGCTTTGAGGAGTTCCTCCATGTTCCATTCAATGCAGGATGAAAGAGACACAGGAGAGAGAATTAGCTATTAAATTAGGGGGAGTGGCCCGCTCAGTGGACCTTAAAGGGAGCGACTGTGTCCTTGTGTACCCTTTCTTTCTCTTCCCATTGGCCCAGCATTTCAGAACTCTTTAAGCCTTTCCCTGAAGAGGCAGAGGAGTAGCAACTCACTCTTGCCCATTTGGGTGGAAAAGTTGAACTGCTAGATGTTCACACATTAGTGAATTCATATTCTGGCCTAATCCCTGGCCTGGTTTGCCAGGAGACATGGACCTGGAGGGATCTGTTTGCATAGGCAGAGCTGAGGGGGAAGTTAAATACTTATTCAGCATTCCTGTAAAATGCTACATGTTTTACTATTTTAAATTCATCAAATACTCCACATCACAACAGAGTAAAACAGTAGTTTTAAGTTATTACCGATGTTTGTTTAGCTCAGGCTTTTGAGTATATTGTGTAAAGCATTTCTTTCCTGTAGCGTCATACCTGATTTACATTATGAGTAGTTTTTCTTTTCAGGGGAGACCCTTGACATAAAACAAACCTAAGCTTTAAGGATATTCTCTGGGACTCTAGAATGTAAAGGTCCAAAGAGTACGAAAAAAGTCTGTCCCCTCTGTAGAGGATTAAACCTTGCAAGATTATGCCTTGTCCCTGAGTGTGAGCATGCAGGCCCGTGTGTGTGTGTGTGTGTCCCCAGAGTTGAGGCTGGTTCCTTAGCAGAGAATGAGAAGACAAATTCATCAGCACATTTGTGGTTGTTAATGTTACACACACACAACCCCAAAGATTACTGCTCTAAACTTGAAACCATCTACACTGAACTTGCTGAGGCCTCTTTCTCCTGGTGACATTTCTGACTCTGGGTCCTGGAAAGCTTTCTCTCCAGTTGACTTGTTTCTCTGAGACCTCTTTGTTAAGCCAGATAGATACTAAGACTGTTTGTATTGATAAGTGAAGCTTGACATATTTGCCTACTCTAAGATAGGCCTGTACAACCATACAAAGGGTATTTTCTCTACATTTTTCGAAGGCCATCTAAAATCCTTTGGCTCTTGGGGCGCAGGTTGTGTAGGCCTGCTCTATGTGAAACCTCTCATTTTCAGTCATGTAATTACAACTTAATCAATTTATACCTTATCAATTAACAAGCCCATATTGTATACCTACTACGTGCCATCCATAAGTTGGGCAACAGAGTGCCCAAAGATAAAAATTAGACAGTCCCTGTGTCCTTCTGTCTTATATGAGCTTACCTTCTAATGGTGGAGACAACAGAGGCAGAAGGCCTGGAGCTAAGAGAATATTATATTTTACTTGTTAACAACATTTTTACTGAGCCAGTCTCTGAGAATGCTCATAGCCACACATGGCAGGCCTAGAGACTGGAGTGCCAGTAATCAAGTATTTAATTAATCCGTTCCAGAGTGAGGAATGTTCTCTTAGCTGAAGTAAAAGCACGCGTTATATACTTAAATCACAACTGGGAAGGAGGGGGAAGGTGGAGTACAAATAATCGTTTAGTGGTTTTCCCACAAGAAACCCCTGTGTCCCACAATGCGACAATTCTGGAGTCAAGTCTTTGGGGGTTGTGACTACCTTGCTTAAAGTACAGAACCAGAGTTTTATGACAGGAACAGGTTCTACAGTCTTTGATTTGCTTCACTTCAGGCACCCAGGCGGAAGGATGCCAGTGATTGTGAGGCTTGTCAAGCTTTGACTGATCAGCTCAAACTGCTTTGTGAGTCTGACTCACAAGCTGGAAAAGGCAGCTCTTGAGAAAACTGAATTATTAGTATGTTCAGTACACATATCATATTGATTAATATGAAGATTATAAATTTCTTTTTTATCCCCTTCTTTTGGCCAAAAAGGTCAGAATGACCCTTGAAGGTCAATGAGGGACATTCATTTGAATCATGATTTTGAAAAATTTCTTGATGTAGAAATTTGCTATAAAAGAAAAAAAAGAGGGACATAGTTATCATACAACAGGGGAAAGCTCCCTTAACTCTGTTTGATTTTAGGGATAAGTCATATTGACAGATAATCATGTAGTTACAGAGTGTTAAAACAAAGCATAGGAGTAACCAGTCGGAACTTTTCTTTTCCAGAAAGGAAATAACACAATGGGGAGATGAAGTCAGGAGGATCCTATCTAGACTGTGTCCTAAATTATCCTCACGACCTTTTGCAAGATCAGACATCCACCTTAGCAGTCCTCAGACTGCCACGCATGCCATTTTCTATTATTGGCTTTGTGACAATTCTGAAAATTATTCCTGAAATCAAAGCTCAAGAAAAATTACAGTCCCAGGAATTTTTACCTTAAATAGAAAATTTTCATTAATCACAATGATTAGTGATCCCACACTTGGTACCAAGAGGCAGTTGTTGAATTCCCAGTATATATTACCATGAAATTTTTACATGTTTAGACATATGGGTGAAGAGAATCACCTGGAACTAGGAAGAAATAGATTTCATTGGCCCAAGACTGTCCCAGATATCAGTACGTATAAGACTTCAATAAAATTACTACAAAATTGTGCTGCCCAGCTGGAGGCTATAAACCCTAGCAAACATATAAGACTTTTCTGCACTGACTTCTTATCTCTGGAAGGAGATAATATGGAAGAAGATAGCATGTACATAAGCAACATATTGATGGTGACTGGCCATTTCATAAAGCATATAAAGGCATGCATAGCCAGGAAACAGAAAGGTTTCATGGTTGCTAAAGTAGTGTGGAAGGGGCATTTCTCTGTAGACTCCTTATAATAATTATTTTGGACTAAGGCAGATTCTTTGAAAGCACATTACTTAAGAAGAAATTAGCTTTGGCTTTTATCAAGAAGCCTAGAACTAGACTTTACCCTCCTGAAAGGGATCTACAACCTGAGTAATTTCACTCACACACTGCTGAGCATTTTAGGGAAACTGAGTAGAGTCAGCACATGACATTCCTGGCACATTCTACAAGGAATTAGGCCACCAGCTTCACACCTTACTTGATGATGTCTGGATGAGAGCCACATTTGTCTATTGACTTGTGCTTTGCAATCTCTAAGGATGGAGAGACTGCATCCAGAACAAAAACAACCCAGAAAAGCATACCAGAAACAATCAATGGTTTCGTGATTGGATTTATTGTCAAGACTTTCAACAAGGTGACAAAAGTTTACTGGGAAACCTTGGTGTTAACAGAACATATTAGAGATAGAAAGCTCCTCCATACCTACTCGTAGAGAGACTGAGCAACTATTTACAAAATAATCCATTTATAAAATAAGCCCAGAGACTGGCAGGAGCCCTAGAAAAGCAATTTACCCTATTTATTTTCTATGGGTCAGTTGATTGAACTCTCAGATGGGCAGGTAGAGATGAATGGATTCTTGCATTGGTGAACTCTTAGCAAAAAGAAATGCTTACCATTTTTACTGATTGTCTGACCCAGACAATGGTTCAGAAATAGAGATTCAAGTGAAGAAGAATCCCCATTCTTCAATCCAATAAACAATTCAAATAAACCTTTCCTGCCTGGAACTTCAGCTATACTGACTTCTCAGGCAGAGAAATACCCCACAGAATACATCAGCTCTGCCAACCAGGCTAGGCCTTCCACAAACTCAGACTCAGAGATTCAGGTATATGGTTATGATGAAGACTATAACCAGTCCATATCATCAGCTAATTCTGGTACAAAAATAGAGAGGATGGCAGGTTACAGGAGAGCTAGGGCTACTGCAATACTGACCAGAGTAATTTAGGATGTTATAGGGGAAACTGAAGAAATGTTTGCACTTCTAGTCAGAAAAAAAATGCCCAAGTTTACCCATCTAATGTGTGTTCATTCATACATATGTTAATTACTCTATTAAAATATGATTTTATTTTATTATTTAGTTGCTCATGTGTACTTATTATTGAAATAGAAAGGATTCATGCCTCTTATATTCCTAAGAGAGGGGTAGGAGGAAGAGGGGTCTCAAGGGATGGCTTTTATGGGTACTTCTGAATGCTACTATAAGGGAGCCAGAAGGTTAAAGAGTAAATAGCAAGAGGAAAGGGGAAGATGGTAGCTGAACTCTGGCACAGTTGCCCAGTGGGTTGTAGCTGTCTCTTTTGCCAAGGATAAAACTGATAACATCCATACTTTCCCTCACTTTCACTCTTCTCAAAATACTAAATTCTATTGCCAATCTTTGTTCTTCAAGAGTTAGTTTGATTTCTTGAGAGAGAGAGATAGAAAGAGACAGAGACAGAGAGACAGAGAGAGAGAAGAGAGACAGAGAAGACAGAGAGAGAGAAATTTCTCCAAACTGAAGTTTCTTTAGAATATTAATGCATTATTTATGTGACTTATGAGGTTAAAAGCCTGAAAGGAGACAATTCTATGAGCAGGGTTCTAGAGGGTGAGATTAACCATGATTAAAACTTGGAGGCATTCCCTGGTAAAATCATGGGGACATGTAACTAGATGGAAAAGGATTTTATTGATTCATATTTTTTAAATTTTCAACAGCATGTCACATGAATTTGGACCAAATGAGCCCAGGTATAGCCTGAGTCTACATCAACCTAGGTGGGGAAAGGGGAGAGTTGAAGTCTTTCTTTTCTGAGGCCAGTTGCCTCAGGCATCATTAGTCTTTCTTTTTGTTCTGCCTGGGAAAATTTAATGAAATCCATCCACCTAAAAAAGCCAAGAGCTGAGACTAGAAAGAAAGCCCAGCCCAAGAGAAGATTCTAACAATGGGTGCTGCTCCCAAAAGGATGGAGACCAGTCAAGAAAGAGTAGCCAGCTCTGCTAAGCACAAGCAACTCCTATGTGCCAAGTACTGTGGTAAACCCCAGAAATCCAAAAAAAGAAAGCTAGACAGTCCCTGCATCCCTGCCCTCCTAGAACTCAGCATTCTAAATGGGGGAGACAATACATCTCAGAGAATTCAGCTGCAGGCCTGATGGGAAGATAAGAGGAAGTCGAATCAGAGTAAATTCATTTTTCTTGTTGCTATATTTCTTTGCTTGTTACAATTTCTTTGCACCCTAAAGCTCTTGTCAGTGACCCATTTTGTGAATGGAGACATCTTTTCTTTGAAGTCATAATTTATCCTGCAAGAACAGCTCAAAAAAGCACTTTTTAAACTCAGATCTGAGAGTATTTTGGGGAATTGTAAGTCACCTCCAAGCACTTGGATAAATTGCAAATAGTGGAGTTTTTTTTTTTTTAACCTCAGGGAGTCAATTTTAAGTTATTACTTTTTCCTCTGAAGGTGGTTTTCTCTAATGTATTTTCTTTGCTCATTGCTTTCATGGCAGGTTTTGATTGAGGTTGTACAAATTAGTGATTTATTTATGAAGTGGTCTGCTGTAGTTAACTTGTGACTGCTTCATCATTAACCACCTAACTAAACAAGAAGTTAAAAAATTAGCCAAAGGAAAGCTAAAGTTAATACCAACATTATTTTCAACCTGCTGGAAGGCAAGTACAACTCCCAAACACCAATTCTTTTCTCTCATATCTCCTTCTAAATGAATTGTATTGACCCAGTAAAGGGGAAAGATACAGAAAGGGAGAGAGACAGGCAGTCTCATAAAGAGACAGAGACACTGAATGGGATGAACGAAGCACATTTTCAGGAAAACAGCTATCTTTTATATTTGTGTTTTGATAAGACTTCTAGTGAAATCTTCATCAAAACTGGGGCAGATTGGCTGTACCATGAGAACTTTAGTTGTAGATTATCTGAAGGTTGTTGATCATAATCACATTAACATTAAAAGCTTTAAATTCTTCTGACTTTTGCATATCAATGTCATAAAAATTATATCTAATTAAAAGATCAAATGAAAATTCCTTAAAGGGTAAGTTTACATAATAGAAACAAAATACCATTAAACTGAATAGCATTGCATAGAAATATAACTAGGACAGAACAACTATGACTTTGTTCCAGGGCATTAAATTTAGAAGGCACTGCCATTATCTCCCAGTCCTGTGGTGTGCTGGAATCGGCCTTCCTGCAACATTCAGCTTGACAACCCTCTCAGCAATAGCCTTCCAGAAGTGGTCTTGTACCCATGTCCCTGGGTCTCTGTCTCCCACCTCCCACTTGGGGCAATGTCATCCCTTCCCATCCCATCCCTTCCCAATGTCATCCCATCCCAACTGAGGGTGCCTTTGGAGGGCACTTGCCCTTGGTATGAAAATATCTAGTTATGGTTTCACCATTACATAAAATAGGTGGACATTCAACTTTCATATATTGTGTCCTTTCTTTTGAGTTTTTCCTCCCCATCACCCCCCCCCCCACTTCCCCTGAAGTACCTGTAATAGAATTACTATGTGCTAATCTCTATAAAAAATATAAAATGACAGCCTGTTTTTGTAATTTATTTCTCTTTCCAGGTTAAGGAATATTCAGGATATTACTTTAAAACTAAGTTTAGGCTGTTGCTAATAGTGTGCGATAAATGATACCCTTTTCTGGCTGCCATATTTCCTTAAGAAGATTCCTTTTGAACTCCTAAAAATACCCCCATTTTGTGAACCACAGAATGCTACTGGATTACTTCTGGACTCAATTTCATTCAGTTTAACAAGAACCAACAGGAAGAACAACTATAGAAAAATGAATTTCACATTGTCCTGATCTTTTTACTAGGTGGAATTAATAATCAAACTTTGGATAGATTCTCCATAGAGCTATATAAGAGGCCTCAGGAATTCATTACACTTTGGGTTAAAAGTAAATCTCAAACTTTTATTCATTTATTCCCTCAACAAGAATATATTAGGTATCTACTATGTACTTGGAATTATGGTAGGCACTGAGGATATTAAGCCAAAAAAATATAATCTCAGAGAGATTATATTTATTCTACCAGGGAAAAACTAGGAGGACAATTTAATACAAAATGTATAAAAAATAGATACAAAGTGACTTCAGGAAATCAGGAGAGGCTTCCTGTAGGAGGTGCTACTTGAGAAGACATTTGAAGAGAGTAGAGATTCTATGAGGTTTTTTTCTTTTTTTTTTGGAGGGGGGTGGGTGTTAGGTGTGTGTGCATGAGAAAAGAGTGAATTCCAGGAATGAGAGACAAGAGTGCAAAGGTAGAAACTGGTGGAATGTCTTTGGTAAAGTTAATGTGGCTGGAGATAGTTTGCTTGGAGAACTGAGTATTGTGCAATAAGCCTGGAGATTAAGGCCAGAGCCAGAGACTGAAGGCCTTTAAACCCACAAAAGAATTCTATTTTATCCTAGAGGGAAGAGTTACTGGAGAATCTTGAGGACTGGAGTAACATAGCAATACCAGTGCTTTAGGAAAATGAATTTGGAAGCTCTGTGAAGGATGAATTACTGTTGGAAAAGATAAGATTTGGTGAGAACTATCAGGGAGCTATTGAAATTGTCCTTGTGGGAGGTGACAAAAGTCTGAACTAGGATGGAAATTGTGTGAATGGAAAGGAGGGGAACTATTGGAAATATATTGTGGAGGCAGAAATAGCAAGAGTTGACTACTATTTATATATGATGGAGAGGAAGGCAGAAGAAAGAGTTGAAGTCAACTTTGAGATTGTGGACCTAAGCACCTGGAAAGATAATGTTATTCTGAACAGAAATAGGGAAGTTAAGAAAAAGGGAGGGACTTAGGGGAAAGATGAGTTCTGTTTTCTATGGGTTGAATTTGACATTTCTGTAGAACATCTAGTTGGTGATATGGGACTGTAATTTAAGAGAGAGGCTGGGGTCTCTTACATAAATCAGGTAATAATAATAAATCAGGTAAATTTGTAAGAGATGATAGTTGAACCCAAGGTAGCTAAAGAGATCATCAAGAGTGAGAGAAGAGAGAATTAAGAGGGCCTCAGACCCTAGGATATATTCTTGCATGATGGCATGGATCAGCATGTAGACAAGGGGGAAAAAGAGAGGGGGAAGGAGAATTCAGGGAGATTATTTATTATTTTTGCTTTCCTTCCCTCCTTCCCACCCCCAAGCACTTTGAAGCATGATGCTACATGCACATTTTAGATAAACTAGAGACTATTATCTACTAAAAGAATGAAATCATAATCTATTCTTGTCAATTATTTCTTTTTTCTATGTCGTGGAAATATATATATATATATATATATATATATATATATATATATATATTTATATATTCCACAGAATCACTGAATTTTCAAGGTTAAACAGACCTTAGCAGACATCTAACTAGTCTGAACCATTCTTGAATGGAAATTCCACTATAAATTATTCAGTAGAAGGCCAGCTAGCCTCTATTTGAAGATCTAGGAGGGAGAAACTGCCACTTCTCTAGACAGCCTGTTTCACTTTTGGACAGCTCTAACTGTCCAGAAGTTATTTCTGCTATTAAGTCCAAATTAACTTTCATGCAACTTTCACCCATTGGTCCTGATTCTGCCCTTTGTCTGCCAGACAAGATAAATCTAATCCTCCCTCTATAGAATAATTTTTAAATACTTGAAAATATATACTATGTCCTTTCTGCAAGTTTCTCTTCTCCAAGTTAAATATTTCTTCTCCATTTCCTTTGAATGATCCTCAGAGGACATGGACTTAAGGCCCCTCACCCTCTTGGCTTTCCTCCTCTGGACAGTCTCCAGCATATGTATCAGTGTCCTTCTTAAACCATGACTCGAAAAATTGAACATAATACTGCAGATGAATAAGGAACTATAATTTTCCTATTCCTAGAAATTATATCACACTCATTTTGAGTATTTCTTTTTTGCCTCCCCTACTCAGGGGCCATCTCCTAATAATAATGGAAAAAAAGAAGGGGGTGGCTGAGGGCATCTGCTATTGCATGTAATGTTCTACACTGATAATTCCTCTGTAATGAAGAGAGTGAGATGCATTTTGGGATCTTCTCTTAGATCAGGCTTGTTGATTATAATTACACAACATTTGGTTTCTTTTCTAATTTCTTTCATTTAAAAAATGTTTTAGTCATTGTGTAAATTGTTCTCCTTACTTCACTCTGCATCAGTTCATATCTATATCTATATCTATATCTATATCTATATCTATATATATATCTATATATATATCTTTCCATGATTCTCTAAATTCCTTAGAACATCTTATCTTTAAGATGCTCACTAGATGACCTCATTAAGTTTAACCTAAATTCTGAAACTCACTTTATTTGAGGTCATCTGATGGGCAGCATGAAACATTGATTCCTTGCCATCAACCTGGCACAGGGGGCTTCATTTCAAAGTTCAATTAATTGTAAACTTCAGTTATACTTATATCAAAGAGTGTGACAAAATTTCTTTTCAAAACTGTTCAGTGGGTAAGATTCATGTTGCCACCAAATCAAACAACTCCATCTAGCTCCAGAGACTTCTGTGTCCTGCCTTTGCATAGGGTCAAAGTTACTCTTCTTCTTTTTAAATTTTTCATTTATTAAATTTTAATGTATTGAATAAAATGAGTCTTTCCATAACATACTATAACAAAAAAGATGATTGAACATGAAATTGAAAATCTGTTATGTATAACTTATTCCCTCCAAATATGTAATAAAGTTATCACGTAATTTTTTCTCCTCCCTCCCAATCACACTAAAGATGGCTACCATTAGACATGAATATGTATGTGTGTATGTGTGTATAATTATATTCTTCTATTTATCAGTTCTTTCTCTGCAGGTATGTCTTTATAATTAATTTAGGTATTTAAACTATTTAAATATTTACTGACTATTTAAAATCGTCAAAATGACTTAGTCACTCAAAGTAACTAGCAATATTGCTATTACTGTACACAATGTTGTCTTGGTTTTGCTCATTTCACTCTTCCTTGTTTCATGCAGGTCTATCCATGGTTTTCTAAAATCACCAACTCATGATTTCTTATGGCAGAGCAGTATTCCATCACAATATATGCCGCAACTTATTCAGACATTCCCTAATTGATGGCCATCCCCCAAATTTCCAGTTCTTTGCCACCTCTTCTTTAATGTAGAAACTTGAATCTGGGATCTTAAAATGCTATTGATTATTTGTTGGGGCAATATGTCTGAGAACTGGAATCTTTTAAGTATAAAAAAAAGAACACCAAAGAAACCCACAACAACTTTTTACAGTTTTGTAAGTATAAAAAAGGATAGAGATGATAATGTGTGTGTGTGTGTGTGTGTGTGTTCTCTCAGAAGACTTTAAAATGTCAGAAACTTTTGAGGTAATTCATAAGGTCATAGACTTAAAGCTAGAAATGACCTTATAAGCCATCATGTCTATCACCTTTATTATCAGATTAGGAAACTGAGGCATAGAGTACTTAAGTGACCTACCCAGTATCATACAGTTAGTAAGTATCTGAGGTGGAATTTGAACTCAGGTCTTCCTGACTCTAAGTTGAGTCTATTATTCATTACCCCTTGATGCCTCTTGTCTTATTCTGATATTTCATTTTGTGCATCTTTGACTGGCAGCATTTGGGGGCACAATGTGTGTGTGTGTGTGTGTGTGTGTGTGTGTGTGTGTGTGTGTGTGTGTGTGTGTGTGTTTCTTAGTCAACAAGCATTTATTAAATACTTACCATATGCCAGGCAATGTTCTAAGCACCAGGTATACAAAAAAAGGTGAAAGACAGTTCCTGCTCTCAAGGAGCTTATAGTCTAACAAGGAGACAACATTCAAAGGAGATATATACAAACAAATTGGAGATAATCAACAGAAATAAGGCACTAACATTAAGAGGGATCAGGACATGCTTCTTGTAGAAGGTAAGATTTTAGCTGGGACTTGAAGGAAGTCAGGGAAGCCGAGAGGCAAAGATGAGGAGGGAGAGAATTCCAGTCATGAAAACAACCAGGAAAAATGCCTGGGGATTGAGACAGAGTGTTTTCTGCTGCAGAATTAGCAAAGAAAACTGTTGTAGTGAGTAGCTCCCTCTCTAGTCTGTATTTTCTCTTCTGCTCTCCCTTTCTATTGCACCCTCTAGAACTTGTATTCTATGCTTAATAAACACACCATCCTAGATCTCATCTGTTTGAGTTTCTCATGATGTTTGTTCCTTGCAATTTTGTTTTTTGATTGCTTATTTTTCAGACTGGGTCTCCCTCTCTCACCCAGGGTGGAAATTTGGCTACTATTCAGTCCTAATCCTGCTGTTTATCATCACAAAAGTTTTAACCTGCATTATTTCTACCCTGGAGCAGTTTCATTCTTCCTTAGGCCAGCATGCCTGAACTGTTCTGTATAATTTTTCTATATTCACTTTTGACTATTTTATGACTGATTTTTCCATTTATAGTGTTGTACTAATTGTGTATAGCACAGGGGTGGAAAACTTGTGGCCTTGAGGCCACACGTGGCCCTCTAGATCCTCAAGTGCGACCCTTTGCCGGAATACAAACTTCACAGAACAAATCCTTTTATTAAGGGGATTTGTTCTGTAAAACTTGGATTCAGTCAAAAGGCTGAACCCAAGGACCTAGAAGGCCACATGTGACCTCAAGGAGGAAGGTTCCCCACCCCTGGGCTGGTGGATTGCTTGAGCTAACAAGTTCTGAGTTGTAGTGAGGGATAAAGCCTATTGGTTATCGGCACAAAGTCTGGCACCAGTGTGATGAACCCTTAAAAGCTGGGGTGGTTATGAGGTTGCCTATGGAGGGGGCAAACTGGGCATAGGGCAGAAACAGAGCAAAGAAAAATTTTTGTGCTGATTGTTAGTGAGATCAGGCTAGTGAATGGCCACTGTGTCCCCAGTCTAGGAGAGACAGGGAAACCTCGTCTTGGAAAAACAAACACACAAAACACAAGCAGATGAGACAAAATCTTTTTTTATAAGGAAAAAGCTGTCTGAAATAGGACAGAGAATCAACTTCTTCCCCTAAGCTCCTGGACCCTCCTACCAGATCTGTTCTCTATGACTTTGGTGGCCACTTAAAATCTCTTTGCTTCTTTCTCGTCTTTTGGGGGAATGTGGGCAGGGCTGGTGAGGGGGAAGGCAATGATCTGTCCCCAAGTATCTACAGTGCAGAGGGTAGTAGTGAATGCCAGGAGACTAGCTGCTTTAACAAGTATAACTGTGAATGCCTTTGTTTCTTTTCTTTTTCTGTTGTGGTGCCTGAAGAGACCTGCTTAGGAAAGGGGAATTCAGGGCTGCGGTTCTGTGGGGACAGTGAGACTACACCAGAAGACCCACTTCTCTTATTTTCTTCCCTTCCCCCTTTCTTAGCAAGAGAGACAAGCATTTTTTTTTTTTAAAGCTGCATCAACAAGAAGGAACGCACTTGCTGAGGTGTCAGGAATGATGACACTGAGTGTAAATGGTGTTACATATGTTGTGTAACTCCATAGGTGCTATCAATGCCATCTGTGGGGAAATAACCCGGCAAGCATCATGTTCTATGTTAATGAAAGTACCAGATCTCCCAAGCCATCAAGTTAATAAGAAATAAATGGCTTGATTCTCCTTACCACCTTCTCAGATAGTTAGTTAGGTGTTAGAGAAGGTCCATTTATTCATTCCAACCAGCAGGGTGCCATTTAGTGAAAGCATTCCTGCCGTGGTTATAGGATTTTTCTGCACTCCAGGCATTATCCTGACTGGGAAGGAATGAAGAAAAGGGACAGAAGAGTGCTTTTTCCTCATATTCTTAAAGAGGAAGCTCATTCCCTGCATGTGCTTGGCATTAGGTGTTATATACCTCCCAGTAGCTGTTAACTTAGAAAGGATTTCACGACTGGCAAATAAATTCTTCTCTATTTATTCTTTGCCTAATACTCTGCCTTTTCATTTATGAACAAGTGGGGCTTGGCCGTGTCATAATGAAAAGGCAAAGAAACAGAGATAGAGTGCCCTGATTGACTCAGAGTGAATGTTAAATAGCAATTGTTTCTGTTTTGTCTAGAAACACTGAGGGTCTTCTTCCAGATTGATTTTTTTTTTTGATTAGGCAATAGAGACTATTCTCTGCCTCATTTCTTACCTAGCCTTAATCACCGAATGGTCATTCCCTCAGCTAAACTGTTAAAGACTGGTTAAAGACCTTAGTTTAAAAAAGACCCAGGTCTCCCAATGCATCCAGGGCTGTTCTGATCTATAGCTTGCCACTGGACCCAGATGGCTCTGGAGGAGAAAATGAGCCTGGTGACTGCATAACCTTTCTTCACTTAAATCCAATTCACTTGAAAGTCATGGCATCACCTCCCTGATGTCATGGTCCTCTTCAAGAACAGAAGGAAAAACAACAATACTTTCAGAATCTCTCTCTCTGTCTTTCTGTCTCTCCTTTCTTTTCCTCTCCCTCCTCTCTTTATTTCTTTCTGTGACTCTCTCTCTGTTTTTCTTTCTCTCCCCCACTGTACTTTTCTCCACATTTTCTTTATCTCCAAGATTTTCAACTGAGCTCAGTTTTGGATGGATCAATTGGGACCTAATCATTCATTTATCCATCCTCACCCTCCCCACCTCCTATCTACCCCTCAGCAGATTTACGTACTAATGGAGGTATTATAGGATTAGGTAACCCAAGGTGACACTAATATACTGTATTTGAAGTCAGATTTTTCAAGGGAGCACATCTTCCACTTGAACAGAACAAAAGAATGTAACCTAAAAGATGGCATTTCTTTTCCTGAATTTAACAGGTTGTAGCGATGTGTTTTTTTTTACTATTTATTTTAGTTCCCATTAAAACTCCTTTCAACCTCCAAACTTTACATTTTAACAAAGAAGTTAAGGGGGTGGGGAATTGACTTATTGAACTTGTCTGACAATGTATGCTTTATTCTGCACCTATAGTCCCCTACCTTTCTATGCTTGGAGTAGATAATTCATCATCAGACCCCTGAAGCTGAAAGAATTGCATTGATCGTTTTTCTGATGTCTTTAACTGTTCTTTTCCTTTACATTACTGTCATCATTGCATATATTATTCCTTGGCTCTGCTTACTTCACTCTGAAAATATTCATCCAAGCCTTCCCAAATTTCTCTGAAATTTTCTTATGCTATTTTTATGGCACAACAACACTCCATTACATTCGTGCACCACAATTTGTTCAGTCATTCTCCACTTTGTTTCCAGTTTTTTGCACTTTTTTTTGTGGTATTAAAAAACTGTCAACGAAGTAGGGGCATTTTTTTCCCCAGGAGAATGAAGCACCTAGAAAGAGGAAAAAAGGTTGTAGGATACCAACTAGGGAAGAGTTTCTCTAAGTCATTGATGACTTTTAATTAGCTTAATGCTCATGAGTCTTTACTATTGTTTTGACATAGGTGGCAAAAGAAAAATCAATAACTACCTCTTTAACTTAAAAGATAATTACATTATTGGAAAGGAAGATATAGCCTAGTAAACTGAGCTTAGAGGACTGACATGACAGTTTCTTCATTCCTCTCATTATATTCTTCTATAGTAGATCTGAGATGGACCCACCCTCTTCCACCTTTTCAGGGTTTGTATAATTAATCTTAAGAAATTAGTGCTAGAGGGCAGCTAGGTGGCCCAGTGAATAGAGCACCAGCCCTGGAATCAGGAGGACCCTAGTTCAAATCAGGCCTCAGACACTTAACACTTACTAGCCATGTGACCTTGGTCGTCAACCCCAATTGCCCTGCCCTCCAAAAAGAAAAAAACAAAAACCAAAAACAAACAAACAAAAGAAATCATTGCTGGACCCATCAGGGCTGGAGTACTGTGACTGCTCCTTGTTTCCAGGCATATGTTTTAAGCCTGGCTTATTCCTAGTGGAGCCTGGCTTCTAATGAGAGTGATTAGTCTTTACCATACTCTTCAGCTCAAAATCTGGTCTAGCATGGGACAAGAAATTTATTCCTATATCTAAAAGAAATTTTGTTGTTCAGTTGTTTTCAGTCATGTTCATTTCTTATTTTATTTTATTTCATTTTATTTTTTTTTGGCAGGGGGAGGGCAGGGCAAGGTCACATGGCTAGTAAGTGTTAAGTCTCTGAGGCCTGATTTGGTCTCAGGTCCTTCTGATTCCAGAGCTGGTGCTCTATTCCCTGGGCCACCTAGCCACCCAGTCACGTTCATTTCTTCATGACCCTATTTGGAGTTTTCTTGGCAGATACTAGAGTGATTTGCCACTTCCTTCCGGTCCAGCTCATTTTACAGATGAAGAAACTGAGGCAAACAGGGATTAAGTGACTTGCCTAGGTTCACAAAGGTAGTGTCTGAGGTCAGATTTGAATTCAGGAATATGAGTCTTTTGGACTTCAGGCCTGGCACTTTATCCACTGTACCATCTAGCTAAAAAAAATGCCAAAGACAAAAAATCAATACATATTGAGACCTTAAAACAGGATTTAGTCACTTAACTTATAACAACCGTTTTAATCTATTAGAAGCCTAATTTTTAACCTCATCAGTATATAAAGTAGTTTATAGGATTTCTAATTAGGCATTTTACATTTCACCTCAGCATCACACTGTCTAAACAACTCTTAGTAAATGACAATTGGTAAAATGACCAGATTTGGGGCAATCCTCTTATTGGTAGCTCTTCTTTCCAAGAATACCAGAATTAGTTGCTGGAGACTCTTCCTTAGGCACCAGTCAGCTCCAATCTCTTGAACTCACAGTCATAACTAAGCCAAGACACATTAATCTTGGTATAAACACGCATTTACTTATATCAAGAAAGAGAAAAAAAAAAACAAACAGAAGAGTTAGCCCAAATTCAAGTTCAAGCTTGCCTAGTCAGGGCATGCTCTTTAGATGTTATATGCTCACAGCTGTATGGAGGCGAGGGTGAAGATTAAGGCAAGTCACCTCTTCCCCTAATCCCCTCTCAGGAAGCTGCTTAAAACAGTTAAAGGCAGAATTTTAGGCAGAAAGGAAGAAAGAATCTGAGAAAACAATCTACTATTCATTTAACATATATCCTGAGCCACTCTCATTTCTAGCTCCATAGCCAATAAGAATTACATCTTCATCATCTCAGAATATAAGCCCTTTAGTCCTGAGTCACCCATGGCCAGAAGGAGACCTCAAAGCTCTCATGTGGTCTATCAGAGCCAGGAATGGCAGTTCTGAGCAAAGACTATGGGGTGTCTTTTATAGGCAATTTGATCTGGATGTGAAGCAGTAAGACTAAGAGACTCAAATATGAAACCCTACCTTGAAACTCAGCAAATACACCAAGCTCAGAATCTCCAAATTCATAAATTTTACCTGTGGATTAATTTATGTGGTGCTTGGTGCCAAGACATAGATTGAAATTCAAAACATACATTCACCTGAGCTATAGGCATAGATTAAATCATGTACTGAACCTCTCAGCTCCCGTCACCAAAATAACAAGCTAATTACTGGGCTAAGCAAAATAAAAGTAGCTGACCCCCTTCCTCCAACAACAGACTGAAGAGTTTATCAGTGAATAAACATCTGATCCTATACATTGATCAAACCTCAGCACAAGCAAACAGCCAAAGAGCCAAACAAACAGAAAGGAAAACCAGCTTCAGCAGGTACTCAGGACTGCCAGATTTGGCTGCTGGCACTTTGCCCAAGGGGATTATGTAATTCCAAGAGCAGGCCCTTAGCTGAGAATTGTACCCTCTGATCCAAGACATTCACTCACACAAGGAACTGGCAGCCAGGGGAGAAGGTGAGACTCTCACTTTCACTGCAGTGATGCTGCTGGTTTTCATAGATAATATTTAGCCCTTTTATTTTTTTTCCAGAGGGGGCTAGGGGGGTTCAGAAAACAAACTGGCACAGTTGTTATGCTAGGATGTACATTCACCCTAGAACAATTGCCCAGTGTTTTGTATTTTCACAGTGTGATAATTAATGACCTGGCAAGCCAAGGCAGCTGCCAAATAACAGGTCTTCCCCCAAGTGTGGGGGCAGGCAAAGTAAACTAGAAATCACTGCAGTTTTCATTTGCCTTTCCAGGAGTGACTTGTAAAACTTCATCAATTGATTAATGTATTAATTCAACAAACATTTATTAAACTCCATCCATGTGCAGTGCATTGTACTAGGAGGTTTTTTTTTTAATTGTCATTCCTTGTTTGATTTTTTTTTTTTTTTGACATGGACCTGTGATTTCATCAGTATGAAGAATTCCAGATGTGGAGGTTGATGCACTGGAAAGAGTGCTGAATTTGGGGTCAGGGGCACTTGGGTTCAAATCTCTCTCTGGTCACTTATCCATGTAGTATTGAACAAATCTCTTGACCTTTCTCGTGTCTTAGTTTTCTCATCTGTACAAGAAGAGGGGGTGGGATTGACTGTAAGGTCTCTTCCAAATTTTAATCTATGATACTGTTGTAATAGAGGAGGGGACTGACTAGCAGGAACCCAAACTTTTAGAACATGCTTGGATTGGCCCTTCCACCTGGTTTACACAGAATATAACAACAACCCCTGCTGGGTTCCAATATAATAAGTGAAGAAGCCTTGGGTGAGCCCACCCTCAGTCTGACCATGACTGATTGAGGGGCTGGTGTTTTGTGATAATGAGAATTCTTTGGATTGGCTAAGGTGAAGAAAGAACTGATGTCTTTGGAGGCATTGAACTGAAATTGAGTTCAAATGCAAAAAGATTGATAAGCCCCCTCCATAGGCCCTTTTGGGCTTTTTCTTCCTAGTAGTGATCAACACAAGATCTGATGTGAGCTGTCGCATGGAATCAGTGGCATTGGCTGAACTTCTGATCTTTGCCCACCTCCCACCTAGCTAACTCTAGCGCGAATGTTACCTTTGCTTTTGGTGTGTGTGTGTGTGTGTGTGTGTGTGTGTGTGTGTGTGTGTGTGTGTATGCTTTCCTGATCTTAGTACTCAAAGAAGATTAAGAGTCTAGGTGACCAGTGAGACCAGCTCTATCAAAGTCATCATCTGTCCTGCTGTCAATCAGAGGCAGTAGAAATAACAATTGAATCTGGTGAGGAAGCTGCAAAACAGACAAGTGACCTGCTTGACCCAGCCAGAAGTGGATTAATCCATCAGTGGAGACATTGAGCCTTGCCAGGGACTATCTTGGCTGAGCCCATGCCATGCCCCAAGATAAAGTTAGTGGAGACTACTCAAAGGGAGAAAAGAAAAGGATCAGGAATTTTGAAGGAATCCTTGGCCCTAAGTGTTCATTGCTACTGTTCTTTAAGTGAGAGAGAGACAGAGACAGAGAGAGAGAGAGACAAAGACAGAGACAGAGGACAGAGAAAGACAGAGATAGGGACAGAGAGAGACAGAGACACACACAGAAAGACAGAGACAGAGAGAAAGACAAAGAGAGGACAGAGAGAGAAAGAGACAGAGAGAGAGAAAGAGAGAGTAAGGGAGAGAGACAGAGAGAGAGTAAGGGAGAGGGAGGGAGAGAGACAGAGAGAGAGTAAGGGAGAGGGAGGGAGCAAGGGAGAGGGAGAGGGAGAGAGAGAGAGAGAGAGAGAGAGAGAGAGAGAGAGAGAGAGAGAGAGAGAGAGAGAGAGAGTTCCCTACAGTAAATTTTGGTGTAGGGGGCTGATGTATAATTTCTGCTTTTACTATACCTTCTCAGTAAATATCCTATTGTAAAGCTAACTGACTTCACCTAGTTGGGGAGTGTGATTTTGTTTGTTTGTTTGTTTGTTTGTTTGTTTAATGGGGGCTTGTTAGAGCCAATACTACAAACACCAACCCCTCAGGGTTACCTTGACATCTCTGAGGGGAGCAATAGTCATTACCGTCTGGGTAACCTGGTTACCTGGCTAGTTAGTTACTTAGTTACCTGGCTAGTTAGTTAATCTGGTAGTCCCCTGAAAGTTGGGAGAGTGAGCCTAGAGGGAGTTTTACACTGTAATTCACCAATACATACTTGCCTATACCCGGTCTTAGCTGTCTGGGGCACCGAGGTAGGACTCACGTCTGGGTCTTTTTAAATCTGAGATTGGTCCTTTCTGTATCACACTAAGTTGCTTCTCAGGCTAGGATATAATAAAGTTTCAATTGATTCAGTTCTAACAATTTCCATTCAATTGGATAAATGATTGTCAAGCATCTTTTATGCTGAAGGTACTGAGCTATTCTCTGGGAACACAAAGACAAAAATAAAACAGGAATTATGAGCCTATGCATTTATATTCTACTGGGGAAAAATAGGTGATTTTAGATTGAGACAACTACTACTAGGCATATACCCCAAGGGGGTTAAAACAAAAGATACGCATTTTTGTACACTCCAACATTTATGGAAACACTTTTTGAAGAAGCAAAGAACTGAATTTGGAAAGAAAGTGGATGTCTATCAATTGGGAAATGCCTAAACAAATGATGAGATATGAACACACTAGGATCTTATTGAACTCAAAGAAATAAGTATGAAGAATTCAGAAAACTTTTGAGAAAAGTTGCATAAAGTGATACTGAAGAAAGTACATAGAACCAGGAGCATGCATTTGCATTGTGATCATAGTTATATAAGGGAAAACGAGACTTCAGAACTCAGTGCAGCGATAAATTATTTATTATTTATTTTTTATTTTTAAGCAATTAGGGTTAAGTAACTTGCTCAAGGTTACACGGCTAGTCATTATTTATGTGTGGGTGCTCATTTTCTGAGGCCAGATTTGATCTCGGGTCATCCCAACTCCGAGGCCAGCGCTCTTACTCACTGCGCCACCTAGCCGCCCCTTTTAGGGCAACTGGGGTTAAGTAACTTGCCCAAGGTCACACGGCTAGGTTTTTGTTTGTGTGGGTTAAGTGTCTGAGGCCGGCTCCGAACTCAGGTCCTTCTGACGCCAGGGCCGGCGCTCTATTCACTGCACCACCTAGCCGCCCCTCAGAGATAAATTATGACCATAGAAAATTAATAATGAAGCTCACCTTTTCTTTTCCTGGTGATGGACTACAGGTGTGGAATGAGGCATACCATTGTCAGATGCAGCCAACGGCTGATTTGCTGTTCTTAACTGTATTTCTCTGTTACAAGGGATGGTTCTATTTTGAGGGTGAAGTGGGGAGTCATTGGGAAATGCCATCAATGTTAAAGAAAAGAACAAGCTTCTACTTCAAGGGGGATGATTGGGATTATTGAGGAAACAGGACTGGACACTGATCTAAAGCCAGCTGAGACATGTTATCAGTTACATTCAGGCTAAGCCTAGTTTGTGGCTTCTGGCAGCAGAAGTCATCAGTCAGAAGGGCAAGATTCAAGGCAGAGATAACAAGATAAGCATATAAATATAGGGTTCTAGTCATAAAATAACAGAATCATAGAATTTGCAAACTGAGAGGGGCCTTGGAGATCATTTAGCCGAACCTCATTTTATAGATGAGGAAATAGAAACCCCAAGATGCTGACACTCATCACCTCTTCTCTATGCCACTGACATAGTTCCTAGGTCATAGGGCACTCATATAATAGCTCCATTCCTATGTGGCCTTAGGTGGGTGAGAAGTTCCTCTGACAGATTCTGAGGGTTCACTGATGGTTTCTATCATTGAAACTTTACTTGTTGAGGCAGCTAGGTGGAGCAGTGAATAGGGCACTGGCCTTGGAGTCAGGAGGACCTGAGTTCAATCCAGCCTCAGACACTTGACACATACTAGCAGTGTGACCTTAAGCAAGTCACTTCACCTCAATTGTCCTGCCTTCCCCCCTCCAAAAAAAGACCCCAAAACACTTTACTTGTCGATACTTAAGCTCAGGGTCATACTGAGCCAGCTTAAAGAAAGCTGATAAATTTTCAATGTGAACATTTACACTTTGGAAATCAGCAAACACAAATCAAGGCTTGATTTATTGTTTTGTTGATTGCCTAGACTTAAGAAAGAGATGGAAAAAATGCTGATTTTGAAAATATGTTGAGCCTACCCTTCCCCCTCCCCCCTCCTTCCTCTTGCCCCTGAGAGAGCAGGTTGTTAAACATTTACCAGCACACTTGTCTTTGTTCTCAGAGGATTCAGTAGGTTTTCCCAAAGTGACATAATTAGTGCTTATAGTGGAAACATCATCGGATTTTTTGAGTCTCAAGGCTTGGGGTCAAATCTCAGTTCTGTTATTTACTACATGAGTGACCTAACCTGTTTGACTCTGGATTTGCTGTTCTATAAAATAAGGGGTGTGGGAGGTTGATTAAATGATCTCTGAGGTCCCTTCCATCATTAAATCCTATTCTACTAGTCTTGATGGAAAGACTTGTCCTCTTAAAGTCCTACATTTCCCTAGATTAGGGGCAAGAGCTTGGTTTAATTCTAGCACACAGTAAGGAGATGCAGGGAAATAGTGAACTGCAGCTACAATGATTTCAAATATTCTGGGGACAATTATTTTTCATTCCTAGTAACAGCTACTTACTGCCTTTAATGATTCAATTGTAATATTGGTCAATCTAATTTTATCAATGAAATAGCCAAAACACCTGGATCAAATAACACAGACCAATTCTTTTGGCTTTCTAAATGACAAAGTCACTAAACTATAAAATAACTATCAATTAAATTGTGTAGAATTCTGTGGATTTGTGTGACAATTTATAATGCCCCTCCATCTTTAAATTGATTTCAGAATTGTCAATTAAATAATAAGCTATATAAAAATAGTTCTATAAATGAAAGGGATTCAGAATAACACACTTTCTTATCAGATAGTTTGCTATAAGATGGAGAAATAATATGGAAGACATAGGAATGTATTCCAGGGTATCTGAATGTGGTTTTGAATGACAAATGAATATTTGTTTAAAAAAAATTTGTTTCCCTTTTTAATGAAGGTGGGAGGAAAATAAAGTAGATTTCTGTTCATTTCTTTTAAAAAATAAAGAGGTTGGGGCGGCTAGGTGGTGCAGGGAATAAGAGCGACAGCCCAGAGTCAGGATGACCCGGGATAGGTTCTGGCCTCAGTACTAAGCACCCACACATAAATAACTAGCTGTGTAACCTTGAGCGTTACTTAACCCCAAATGCTTTAAAAAAATAGAGAAGTGGAGATACTATAGATGTGAAATGATGCACGAAGTTTCAAATGGGGTCACTGTCTTACAAGTTTTACTTAACTATTTTTACTTTATTAGGGGATATCTCTCATGAGGTAGAAGTAATCTGTAAGTGTTGGTGATATAAAAACAAAACATAAAAACAAAAACAATCAGTAAAACTAAAAGTGTAAAATAAGTTTTGAATGACTATAAAATCAAGGATGGAGCCACGTTTGTGGCTGGAAGAACAGGACTGTAAGAATTGAAGTTAACAACATAAATTGCACCAGTACAGAAAGGGAGAAATCTGGTTTAATGGCAGTTCATGGAAAGAAGCTAGGAGGGTTGAATAGACAAGCTCAACATGAATTAATAGTTAATTCAATTGTAGGTTGTATTAATAGAAATAGAGCAGTCCAGGTCAGGAAAGGGAATAAGTCTGCTGTATTGTGCATTGGTGAAGTATCATACCTAGTGTATGATTTTCAGTTCTGAGCACTACATTTTGAGAGAGAGGTGGGTGTGGAAAGGAAAGGGAGAGGGAGGGAGGGAGAGAGAGAGGGAGAAGGAGAGAGAGACAGAGACAGAGAGACAGAGAGAGAGAGAGACAGAGAGAGAGACACACACAGAGACACAGAGACACAGAGAGAAAGACAGAGAGAGAGAGACAGAGAGAGAAAGACAGAGAGAGAGAGAGACAGAGAGAGAGTTATAGGTGTGGTGATTTGTCAGATAAGGAATACTTGAAAAAATGGGGAATGTTTAACCTATGGAAGAGAAGATAGATTTAGGAGGGGATATAAAAACACTAGTTGGTATTAGAATTTAGCTTCAAGATATCTAGAAATCTGACTGGCATTTGTGATGTCATTTGAAACTCTTAACAGCCCTGTGAGGTAGATGGGCTATTATTTTCCTCATTTTGGAGATAAGGAAACTGAGGTTGAGGAACGTGTGTGCCTAGGGTCACACAGCCAGCCAGAGTATGAGTAAGTAAGTATTGAACTCAAATCTTCTTGACTGTAAGTCAAGGGCTCTATTCATTATACCCTATTTTTCTATTGGTACCCTGGAGAAAAGAGAAAAAGCAGAGATGTGATGGTGATTAAAGACAACCACTGGGGTCCACAGGAAGAACCCTTATGGGGAAAGAGCATGTGATCTAGGCTGTGATCTTGGGGAAATTAACCAGAAGCTTTGCAAGTTCCAGCCAATGTTCTCTGAGTCTAGTGAGGGGGATAGAAGGACAGAGTTTGAATCACTGTTCTAAGATTGGGGGAGTAGCAAGGAGTCAGGAAAGGAATTGCAGGGAAAGGAATTGTGGGTGTCAGCAAAATGGGGGGTTATCTGATCTAATTTCTCTCCCAGGATGACATTCTTTTATGTCAGTGGAATGAGTTCCACACCTTGTTCTAGTACCTCTTTGTTACTGTGGGCAAAGTATTAGGAAATGTTAACACATTTGGTCTACTATTTTGTTAATCACATATCCATATTGCTTGTCAGGATTTACAAATTGTTTCCTCTCCTTTAATGTAAAGAACTTCCATATAATTTATTTCTAGAGGATTCACAAATTATGGTATCACTAGAGTTATATCCATAGCAGCTGGTCATATAGAAAATATATAACATTTATTTTATGTGGCATATATCTGATATGGGATAGATAATATTACATATCATGATAGTAGGATTGTGGTAAAGATCAAATAAGGTAAGAGAAGTATTTTGTAAACTTTAAAGAATTATAGAAATACTAGCTACATACACACACACTTCTATGTATAAAAAGTTAAAAGTTTACAAAACATTTTGCACATGTTCTCTCATTAGATCTTTACCACAACCTTAGGAGGCAGGTGTTATCATTACCCCTATTTATAGTTGAGGAAACTGAGACTACCCCTTTGATAGGAAATGTCTCAGGTACCCCCTTTCTAATTAATATCTCCATTGATCTACTAGATTTGAGTCTCTACTTTGGTCCTCAGACCTCATTTCTTTTTTTTTTTTTTGTCCTTCTGACTCCAGGGCCGACACTCTACTCACTATACCACCTAGCCACCCCCAGACCTCATTTCTAACTATAAACATTTTATAATTCTAATTAAGCAAATTAGAGACATGGTAAATGATTTCTATAGCATTCATGTAAATGTATTTAAAATCAATATTTGAGAACCATTTGAAGAACCATTTCCATTACAACATTACAGACGTTTATGCTGATTTTAAAAATCTTATGACAGATTTCATTTATATCACTCTATGCATTGCTTTTTCCATGTCCATGCTTTAGCAAAGGTATTAGCATGCCATCAGTTTTCCTGGCATTAAGCTTTTGATTTGCTCATGAAATGAAGGAATATATTCTTTCAAGAACCATCTTTAACATTTTTCAATTCTACATATAAAGCTTTGTTTCTAAAAGCAGTTTCTGTAGGTCTGGGTTCCATATACAAAAATATATACATATATAATGTATACATAGGTGTGTATATGTAAAGCATGCATACACAGGTAGTATATACATACCTAGGTAACGCACATTTAGAGAGTACATACACACACACACACACACATTCTACTTGTTTGCAGATGCTTTGGAAGGGATGCAACAACGTTAAACATTTCTAGAAACTTCTGAACAATCAGGGACAGTCATAAATCATGTCTACTTGAGCAAATCAATTGAAGTTAAAGAAAAACTATCTTTGTTTTGATTCCCTGTGCCCTTGCTGCCCATACACAGAAGTTTAGTTTGGCTCTTCATGTACCGTCAATAGGGCAAAAAAGTCCATTGCCTAAATCAGATTTTATGGGGAAGGGACAGGGAATAACCACTATATGTTAGGAAGTATACTAAGCATTTTTAACCAAATATTGTATCATTTGATACATCAACATGTGAAGTAGATACTAATATTATCTCCATTTTATACTTAAGGAAACTGAAGCAATTAGAGGTTAAGTGACTGATCCTTGGTCATACAGCTAGTAAGCGTCTGAGGCCAGATTTAAATCCAGGTCTTTCTGATTCTATGGTCCTACCTCTGATTATCTCCTGCCACACAAAACTGGTTTCTCTTAACTTTGTTAAAGTTCCTCAGTGGAGGTAGGATGACCACCACAGGGAATGTCCTTCCCTTTTCCCCTTCCCATCCCCATTCCTCTTTCACTCTAACTTCTGGCCAACCAGAATCCATATAGGCTGCTTAATCAATCAGTTGGCTTGAATGAGATGGGAATTGCCACCTTTAGTTCTTATCATGAGAGGGAGGTCCACTAAGGCCTTGCCATCTGCCCTGGATACTTAGGTTTTTCTAGGCCTTGCCACCTTCCCTGCCTCTATGCTCTCCCGACTCTGGATGCAATAATCTGACCTACTGATGTAGCCTAAGGACCCTGGTCCCCTGCTGTCTGACCTATCATGCACCTTTAGGACTTTTTGGCTTTTCTATCCACTCTGTAGCCAAACTTTCTTTTCATGTTTTTATTCTCCCAGTTAGAATGTGAGCTATTTGAGAGTTGGGACTATTTCCTTCCTGACCCCCTTTCTTTAACTCATGTCTCCAGCACTTAGCACATAACATATTGCAAGTGTTTAATAAATGCTTTTTCATTCATTCATTCAGTTTATCCATTTGATTTAAAATAAAATGTCCTTAAGGAACATTTTCCTTTTTTCCAAAATTTTATTTTAGATTCAAATGCCAGAACACAAATAGAGAATAGAGGAAAAAACCAAACACATATCGTAAACTTAAATATTGGAGCTTAAATATAAGTTAGAAAGAAATAAAAGCATGTCTTATGCATAGCAGAAAAAAGAGAGGATTCAAAATATGTAACAATAAGCTTTCATTTCAAGAAAGTCTATATGATAAATAATACTGTATTGAGAATTGTCCATCTTTGCTTCTTTCTGAGCCCTCTTTTCCTCTCTTCTGTACAGGAACATATTTCCTGAGACAGAGGAAGCCTGGCACAGTGAAAAACACTAAAGTTGGACTTTTGGTCCTTGCTTTGTCACTCATCATTTGGGCAGCTCAATTAACTTCTTTGATCCTGTTTTCTCATCTGCAAAGTGGGGATAATAACAATTGTACTGTCTATCTTACAAGTTTGTTGGGATGTTCAAATGACATGTCAGTAAAAATGCTTTGTGCCCATAAAGTATTATTTAAATGTAAGTGATTATTACTATGGTTTACTCAGAGTTTCAGCGATGGTCGTAAAAAATGAATGAGTCATTAAAAGTCCCTAAGCCATTTTAATAAAGCAACTTCTTTTTTTTTTATAATATTTTGTTTCTAATTTATTTGTTTGTCTGTTTGCTTTTTGGAGGGCAATTGGGTTTAAGTACTTCTTTTTTTTTTTTTTTTTGCTTTTTGGAGGGCAATTGGGGTTAAGTAACTTGCCCAAGGTCACACGGCTAGGTTTTTCTTTGTGTATGTTAAGTGTCTGAGGCCGGATCCGAACTCAGGTCCTTCTGACTCCAGGGCCAGCACTCTACTCACTGGCCACCTAGCCGCCCCTTAAGTACTTCTTTTAACATCCATATTATTTCCGTAGTCCAAGGAAGTAGGACTCCCAGCAGAGTCCATATTGTTTGGGGAAGAGAGTGAGGCATGGATGACACCTAGGTTGTATTTCTGATTTGCCCTGATATGGTTGTGGCATAATGAATACACTTCAAAGGAACACCGCTTACTTCTCTGGCCTAACTCCAACTGATCTTTAGGGAGGGAGCAAGTAGGACCAGCCCATTGCTCTGTGTGGTCTCAGCTCTTTCCTAGATACAAAGGACCACTTTACATTGGACTGCCCAGGGTGCTAACTCAGACAGTGGTATCACCAGAACCCAACTGGCTAGCATTACAGGACTCCTGCCTGGATTTCCCAGTTACTCTAAAGGTCTCAGGGGATATAGTCTCTATTGCACATCACCCGGGTTGACATAGACACTCAAATAGATAATGGGTAATGCTCCAAGTTAGGTTCTTCAAACTTAGTTCTTGTTGAGAAACTAAAAAGCTTATGCCCATGCAGTTGTTTCCTGGGCCATACTGTCCTGGGAGAACTAGCATTGCTTTGCTAATTCTCCTCCCAGCCTCTTCCACACCGACCCCAGCCCCCTAAGCTATTGATGATGTCAGATGAAACTTTGATGAGTTCTTTCTTTCAATTCAGTCAGTCACAGGAAAAAAAAATGCAGACCTTAAGGGAAAGCAGATTCTCATTTTTGTACTTTCTAGTTTTATGCTTTATAGATTGAGGTACCTACTCATGTCACTTGCTTTTCTAGGCTTGGCTCCCAGACACCCTTTTTATTTTTCATTCATTCATTCATTCATTCATTCATTCATTCATTCATTTGTTTATTTTCTGTTTATTTGCATATTCATTCATCTATCTAATCTAGCCATCTATCCGTCTATCCATTTATCTATCTATCTATCTATCTATCTATCTATCTATCTATCTATCTACCTGTCTGTCTGCCAGTCTATCTATCTATCTATCTATCTATCTATCTATCTATCTATCTATCTGTCTATCTGTCTGTCTGTCAGTCCGTCTGTCTGTCTATCTACTATCTATCTATCATCTATTCATTGATTGATTGATTGCTTCTTGCCTTTCAATGACTGACTATTAGAACTGACCCTACAGGTAACATTGTATTGATAAGCCTTGGCTTTGAAGCTGGGAAATATGGGTTTGGTTCCCACCTCTTCTATTGGACAAGTTTCTTGTCTTAGGGCCTCAGTTTTGTCATCTGTAAAATGAGGGGATTTGATTGGATAATGGTTAGTCCAGAGTTCAATCTATGATGCTGTGGCTTCTGCAAAGAAGGTTGTCCCTAATTCCTGAATCTGAGGCAGAATTTCTGAGAGGTAATAATAAGGACTCTCCCTCCCCACTTCATCTGTCTTTCTGCCCATCCCATTATCTGATAGCAAATGGGGTTAATCTGTGTCTTACAGGGACAATCTAAAGATTTGATGAGATAATCAGTACCTCTCTGGATGTATTCTGAGAAGGATGAAGCACTAAAATAAATATAAGCTTGTCTTTTATTTTTTAAATATATTTTTATCGTTCAGTTCCTTCAGTTGTGTCCAACTCTTTGTGACTCCATTTGGGGTTTTCTTGGCAAAGTTAGTGGAATTGTTCACCATTTCCTTCTCCAGTTCATTTTATAGTTGAGGAAATTGAAGTAAACAGGGTTAAGTGACTTGCCCAGGGTCACACACATAGTCAGTGTTTGAGGGCAGATTTGAACTTAGGAAGATGAGTCTTCTTGCCTATCCTGTATTGCCTATCAGATACCCAACACTATCCACTGGGCCACCTAGGTGCCCCTAATTTTATTTTTATGTCACTTCTTTTTCTAAAATATCCATTTCCTTTTTCCTCCCCTGCCCAGCAGTCATGCCTAAGTCTGCATTTTCTAATGATGCTGATCACCTCAGACTTGGTCATTTCCCTGGGCCACCAGTTATTTTCTCCTAAATACTTCCTAAGTCATGTTCAGAGAGAAAGGATAGTGAAGAAGAATATTAAACTTGTACCCTGTGCCAAGCACTTTAGACAGTATTGATGGTGCTTTGGCCATTGATTTCAGGAACACATAGATCAAATCACCTCTTTCTCCCTGCCCCAATACTTGCATACACACACACACACACACACAATATTACACACACACAAATACACACTCACCAAAGAGGACTGTCAGTGTCAAAACATAAGTCCATTGACTATTTGCTGGGATCTACTAGCCTTGAACACAGTTTAAAAAAAAAAAATCATAGGGTCATAAATCTGGAGTGAGACAGGACCTCAGAGGTGACTTAGTTTAAACTTCCAATTTTATAGTCCCAGAGAGGTTCGGTGATTGGCTCAAGGTCACATAGGGAGTAAGCATCAGAAGTTGCTGGGCACCTGGGTAGACCCTCTGACTCCAGAGGCAGAATACTATACTTTTTGTTCTGGAACTAGCTGCCTGATGGGGGCTAGACTCTTTTAACCCCCAGTTTCTTCATGTGAAAGATGAGGTCGTTGAACCAGAGAAACTCTAATTTTGTTGAGAGAGAGAGAGAGAGAGAGAGAGAGAGAGAGAGAGAGAGAGAGAGAGAGAGAGAGAGAGAGAGGAGAATTTTATTTCTGGCAAAAGAGATAATGAGCTCTCCATAAAAACAGCCCCAACACCAACTATTCCTGTCCCATCTCAAATATTACATCCAACATGACTGGGTGAGCCAGAAAATCACTTAGTGCGTTCTTCAAATAGCCATATCATCCAGTAAATGAAGGACACTTTCACTTTGAATCAGGTCACTCATCCCTCATTTTCCCCGTTTATTTGCTGAATGACTTAAAAGGCATGAGTCATGTTCTGATACACAAACACACTCATGGTGAGCATATACAATGCACAGAGGAGAAATTGCAGACACAATGTACCCTTTGTTGAATATGACAATATCCCTGGGAGCAATGGTTTCTGAGTGTTGTAATAAGGATGGTTATAACAGGGCAGAGAGTAGCGAGGAATCCTATATCACAGTGTGGCAGAAACTGGAATTTTATGCAAAGAGCAGGTTGCCTTTAATCAGGTCTAAAGAGGAGACTGATACTGTTTAACATTTGTCATTGGGTAGACTGAGACCCAAACTTTTCTTCAGTCTACCATTTAAAATTCCATGTCTAGTTTTTTTTTAATTATCTTTTCCCTTCCCAATTCTGACAAAGAAACACATTTTTAAAACTTTATTTTTTTATTGAAGATGTTTGTGTTTTCTCTCCAGATTTTCCTAGAGGAGGACTCTGGGATATTTTTAATCTTTTTTTGCTGAGCTGAATGAACTGATTCAGGCAGGTAAGGATTTTATACCGAGGAGACATCTTTGTCTCTAAATGATCTGTTAGGACAGACATCTGATATTATTTTATATTCAATGGTAACAATGGAATGGCAGAGAGTTAGGCATCATTTTATATTTTCTCAGGAGCCATTTGAGTGAAGATTTCACTTCCTGAGCAAACTCTTTTACAGTATTGAATGCTCCTGACTACATGTACATTTTTTCTAGAGTAGTTTAAGTCCATCACATTTTAAGCTTCTATACATTGCAGACCCAAATTTGCCAATATTTTTTTTCTCCCAGAAATAGGGAGGAATCATCTACAAATAACCTCAGTAATTAATGAGCATGTTTATAGCCAATGGAATTTTATATTGAAAACTAGCTGTAGTTCTCTTAAAATTGTATCTGTTACTCAAGCGTCTAAGTTTCTGCCTGACAAGAATTATCATAGATGGGCCAGACTCTAAAAATATTTAAGCAAACTTGTCTCAGAATTCACTGGTTTGCTGATGTTTGAACTTGGTTTGACTTATGGGAAGGAGAAGGCAAATGAGAATTCGATTTTTCCACCATGTGGAAGAAGGGTGAAGGGTACAGATTAAGAATAAATGTCTGATCTCTTGGTGTCTGCTTTCCTATCCCACTTTCTCCAGGTTTCTGGTGGTTTGCCATGGCAGGATGGTGGTAATTGGAACTCAGTGGATGGCCTGGGATTATTGGAAACTGGTGTGGCCATTCCGTTTGAATTTCTGGGCTTTGGGGGCATTATATTTCCTTTTACTGCTCTTTGACTAAAAGGGGTTAGGTCATCTAAAGACATCTAATCCCTAAGGTGAATTTTGGTCTGCTTGTTACCAGTCCCATCTCACTTTGTGCTTGGTTAGAAAAAGAGGTAGGACAGAGATTTGCTCTTTCAGGTTGCTAGCCAAAGGTGGTCAATACTCACATCCTTATTTCCTGACTATGCTTCTTTGCATTTATATATATATATGTCTAGATTTCTTATAAATGTGAAATCTGTCAGCCACCTACATTCTTCTTGTATGATTAATGCTAACAGATAGAAAGATGGGAAGATGTTTTGACCCTTTAATGAAACAAGAGGTATTATCCTTCTTTCAGTACTGAGGCATGATGGGGAAGGGTAGACATAGCTCCCATTTGGATTTCTCATAAAGAAGAGGAAGCACAATTGTATCTGCTAGACTAATGCAAACTACCCCAAATAAGTGAACATATCAACAAAAAACATAATTTATGCTCCTAGGAAGAATATGATAGGTTCATGAGATATACTGGAGGCCAAAAAGAATATACCTCATGTTAGGGTGATGTTGGGGGCCACCTATTTACATGGAAGTTCATTATAATGCTAGACCCCAAACACTTCAAGGAAAAAATTCTATTTATATTGTGAGCCTATTTACATCGGGATCTATTTATGCATGTGGACTCAACTTACGTGTTTTTATTGTTCTTGGATCAAGTCTCCAACACCATCACACAATTCATCATATATCCACAGAGCAAGGGAATCAAATGAAAGGGGTGAGACGAAAGACGACATTGTTAAACTGTATTCTTGGAAAAGCATCACACTTAAGGAACACACTTTGTGATATAATAGCCTAATGATTTCAAACTAAGATTTATGATAATCTTAAACCTTTTTGCTCATGAGATGACAACATTTCTATGCATTAAACATGTGTTTACAGGGACAGTTTTAATATCAGATAATTTTATTGGGAGATAGTAATTTTTTTTATCCATAAAGCCATTATCTTCAGAGATGCATAGCCCCTTTAGGTCTGAAACCACTGAAGGAAATGAATAGTTTTCTTTTGCCTCTCCTTCCTGGTGTTTAATATTAATCACCTATCTTAGGAGACCATTCCTGCTACATCACCTTATTTGGTAATGGAGTAAAAATGTTCAGCAGTTGGGGTGATTATTTTGATACAGGTGCAAAGGGAAGTGAGTTCACTTCTTATCCTGTCATACATGATGATGCTCGTCAGATACAGTGACAAAAAAAATTAAAAAAACACAATACATTTTTTTTTTTTTTTGCTTTTTGGAGGGCAATTGGGGTTAAGTAACTTGCCCAAGGTCACATGGCTAGGGTTTTGTGTGTGTTAAGTGTCTGAGGCCGGATCCGAACTCAGGTCCTTCTGACTCCAGGGCCAGAGCTCTACTCACTGCGCCACCTAGCCGCCCCCAAAACACAATACTTATAGCTAATTTTATGTTCTGCTTTTAATTACAAAATATTTCCCTCCTTAAAAAAATGAAAACAAAAGCAAAACCAACCAACCAAAAAAAAAAAAAAACCACCTCTTCAGATATCCTTTTCCTTCTTTCCCTGGGGAAAAAAAGAAATAGCATTGCAGAATCCTATTGAACTTGGACAATCTCAGAGAATGGAACCAACTATTTGAAAATATCTATACAGGGAGGCTGTCTATACAATGAGAAATCCCACCTTAAAGGATGCTTAAGCTGATGTTAGAAACTATCTAAAATCCTGAAGCTAAATGCTAAATGTATGATTCAGGTGATTGTGCTATTGTGGTGGTGGAAAAAACCAAACTGCATTTTAGAAATGGCCAACTCGTGGCCAACAAATGGCCAATGTCAGTCATATGGGGAATGAGACTACATACCCATTCCTAGCACAATCCAGATCAGTAAATAAATGGTTGCTAGGCTAAGTCATAAGATTTCATTCATTGTCCTAATTAACCATCAGTAGCTGAACTACAAATATTTGGCCCCTTGTTAAGGACATTCCTTATAATCTGCTTACAGGTTAAGCACTGATAAAGATCAGATCAATATATCCACTCATTATCCTCCCTTATAGTCATCTTGGGTTCTCAGTCTCCCATTCTGGTCCCTCTGATAACTCTTAGATGACCCCAGGCCTGGAATGAATTTCCTCTCTCTTGTTGCAATCCTTAGCATTGTTCAAATTTCACCTCACAGTTACCTTCTTCATGAAGTCTTTTCCTTTTTACCCCTCAGCCTCCCCTCAAAACACACACACACACACACACACACACACACACACACACACACACACACACACACACATATGTTCTTTCCCTTGATAGGATGTAATCCCCCGAGGGAAAGAATTGTTTCATTTTTTTTCTTTTTGTATTTCCAGCAACTGAGTGGGAGCTTCATAAAGGCCTCACTGATTGACTTTGTAGTGATTCCCAATCTGTGGACTTCAGACTCTGGTGAAGCCGTGTAAAGTGTTTGGAAGTCCAAATGTAAATTTAAGAAGAAGCAAATGTGCCTACTGTGGACTGAATGTATAATGGCTCCCACATATAGTAAGAGAGGCACACCTGAGGGGAATAGGGCTGTTTTCTAGCATGCCTGGGCCACTTACTTGATTGCTTATTGGGAAACTTCCAATACTTCCATTCCCATGAAACTGCACCTGTGCAAAGGGTGATTGCATCACAGAGAAGGTGATGACTGGGGATGAGGGAAGCACACTGCTTGCTGCCTCCACACACCTCAGAGCATTGTGGGAAGGAGATTGTCACTAGCTAAGGCATGTGTGAGTTTGTTTCCAGATTGTTTTATATTAATTTCATTTTCAATGATTTTACTCCTTCAATGCATGTTCCTTGCTTGTTATGTTAGTGTGGTGAAAACTGAGTTTAGGCGACCAGTTAACAAAAGAACTTGATGGGAACAAGACAGGTAATTTAACAACTGAAGTAAGTTATATAATTGAAGATACCTTCATAAAATGAACCTCAATCCATGTGAATTAGGGAGTGAGGAGAGAAACAAGTTTTATTGCTGTATTTTTAACTGTCATTTTTTAATATGTCCTCACTATCCTCCCTCAATCTTCTTTTGTCAGATAGGAAAACTGTTCAGTAAAATTGACTGACAAAATGATTGTGCCTGATAGATCTTGCAACAACATCCTACCATTGGACTGGGGTAGATAAAAGGAAATGCCACCCGGGTATTGCTGTTTGTGCCCTCTAAATTATCCACCCTGGAGGAAAGCTCTGTTCTCTTTGCCCTAGGTAGAGTTTTGATTACAATTACTATCAGATGTAGGAGCTTACATGCATGCATACATATCTATATACACATATGCACATACACACATTGATACAAACATACACACATACACACATACATACAAATTCTTGTGTTAAATAAGCGTCCTCATAATCTAAGAAAACCATTCCACTATGTCATGGAAATTTGGGGGGAACTAATATTACTCCTGCTTTTATTATACTTCTCAGAGTTCCAAACTGGAATCCTGGGATGAATCTGGTAGCTTCAGTAATCCTAAATGACTTTCTTTAATTCTTGTTGGCCTTGGGTTTCCCAACTTATTCTAGTCTTTCTGTATCGAAAAGAACCATTTACAATGTGCTGAAGAGAGGCTCTGGGTACCTTTGGTTCCCTCCCCTTCCCCTCTTTCCAATGTACTGTTTTGGTATCACTGGTATAGGGGATAGAGAACTGGATGTTGGGAGCTAGGAACTGAGTTATAAAGTCAAATTTATTCTTTTTTAAATTTAAGTTAATTTTGTTCTTTTTTTTTACCTGATTGAGAGAAAATTTCCCAGTCTTCTGTGAAAAATTCATCCAATAACTGCACAGGGATATGGTAAGTTGAAAAGTTATTTCCATGAAAAGACAGGACAAGAAACAGAAAACTAAAACCACTTTAAAAAGAAAGAACAAACTGAAGAAGACCCTTGGGAACTGAATCACATCAGAAAAGAGGGGAGAACACTAAAAATGGAAAGAAAACTTCCATTAAACTGCTGGATCATCTATTCTTTAAAGGCTTTAACTGAAATTAATACCTAAAGAAACTATACCAGATGATTAGTATTACTAATGCCGGAATTAGTGGCAAAAAAATTAAGTCATTTCATTTTGTAATTTCTCAATACATGTGTAGCATTGACATTCCAGATGGGGACATATTCAATGCTGCTGTGTTTCAAAGGAAAACATCACTTAAAGTTACTGAAAAATGACTATTAAATAAATAAGGGCTGCTGATGCAAAGACATATGTTAATCATTCGTCCCATTAGTGGCAGATTCCAGGCAGTGTTCATAAGGAATCTTTCCCTTCTACTGGAATTGTAAGAAATAATGATGATGATGATGATGAATGTCCTAGATTAAGTTCTTTTCAAAATTAGCATTTTTCAGATTGTTGCAGTTGTTGGAGTTATATTCTATAATTATATTCAACATGTGGCTTATTAAATGCTGTGCTCAGTAGGATCCTTTAAATCAGTTGGGTTAAGATCACATGACATCACTTTCAGATAAAATATGGATGATGGAAAGTGAACAACATAATTAGGCTTCATGGAGTGTTGTCTTTTAATTTCTTCAAATGGAGTATTATAGCAACATTCATAATCATTTTGAAACAGAAAAAATGCATAGATTTCTTAAAGCCTCTAGTGTTAAAAGTTTTGAAATTAGATTTGGTTTTATTAGAATGTAGTTGGGTTCTTCTTTTAGATTTCAATATATGAAGCAGGAATCTTGAGGGAAATGACCTATTGCCAAAAGCTAAAAATGCAGGGTACCTATTGGTATTTTCATTTCTAGCTATTGGCAAAGGGAAGTTGGTGAGAACCCTTGGAGGAAATAAGAAATTTTTATTTTAAAATGACATCCATTTCATTAGCTTTGGCTATGGAACAAAAGACCAGGTGTGTTACACACCTTTCAGGCTCCTTTCCAGAGACCTATTGAGTGAGGAGATAAGAATGGGATTCAATTACCAGCTAAGAGCCCACATTTGCTTCTATTTTCCCTTTCAGTTGTTATGCAAAAAAGAGAAAAGTCTCTGTAACCTTAGGCTCAGGAAGGCAATTAGCAACTTTCATAGATAGCCCATCTAGGCTCCATCTATTCTTTTCACATCCGTATTAATTCCTTTGGAAGGTTTCACCTTTTGAAGGCCATCATTCATTCACAAATCTGAGTTCTACTGGGTGCTACCACCCAGTTCCAGACCTAACTCCTTTAAAAGGCTCTCCTTATCCCTCCCCCTCACCCCCAACACTTTCTGTTGCTATGCTCTGTTGCTAACTTGGGTTCTGGAGAGTTGGGTTGTTTTTACAAATGCAATGGGGATTTTTTTTTTTAAATGCCAGGTCACAGCTGACAAAATGTTTCATTTCACCTTCTGCAATTTAAACGATGATTCTCTGCATTGAGGGAGAAAAAACTAGTAATACAAAAAGACAACTGAGGGTTAGATATTGGGGCTTCTGGATCTTGAAAAATCTTTAATGTTGTAAGCTAGAAAGATTGATATGAGTTTTAGTTTCATTTCATAAAAGTTCTCAGGAATAAAAAGCCCCTTTACAAGTTCTACTTGGTTGTCTGCCCCTTTAGTCATTGGGGTGTTAACATCTGATATGGAGTAAAGTAATGCTACCTCATGACTCCCCTGAGCCTGATAAAGAAACTTAACTGTTAGCTACAAGGTGGTTATAATTTACTCCCTCGAATCTTTGCCTTAGCTTGGATTTCAAATTGCTTCAAAGGTTGGAATTTTGTTTTCTTGGGACTGCCATATTCTATTTGGTTTGTTCTAGACATGAACGGAGGATGTATGACCCAGGTGATGGACAGCATCCACAAGAAAATCCAAGGAGAAGCCATCCATTATGACATGGGTCAGAGGCAGGAGTGTGCTGGAGCCATTGAGGTTGGGATTGCTGAGTTCTTTTCCTTCTTCTGCCTTTCAACAGGGGTTACCTTGGGCAAGTCATGTAACTTCCTTGGGACGCAGTTCTACCATATGTAAAATAGAGGCACTAGACAAAGGTCCATTCTAAGTCTAGGACTTAGTTTATTCACCTTTCTTTTTATCCCTAGTGATTAACATAGCAAGCACTTAGTAAATGCTTGTTGACTTGATGTTCTGTGATTCTGTGTCACCTAAAACATAGGTCATTTGGGTGTGGCCCATTCATGTCAAAATTTTTGGAGAGGTTGGTAAACCTCTTCATGTCTTTGGGAGACTGAGCTCAGTTTACTACAGAGTACAGCTCAGTGATGCATCATCCTATGACAATGGAATCAGAGCCCAAACCATGCCTCCTCAGTTTGGGGTATTAAAATAAAATTAATTCTTTTGTGTTAATCTGTCACCCTTTACCTCCTCTGAATGAACTGCCCTCTCCACATCCGAGTTTATAAGTTAGCTTTTCCTGGTTTATTTTCTTGGTTTATTACCTTCAGGAATGACTGGAACTTCAGTTATGTGATGGCACTTCCCATTAAGGGACAAGCTCAAAGCAAGAGTCTTCTGAGCAGTCTGTCAATAAAAAGAATAATTAATTACAGCTTGACTATTTTCACTGCTGTTCTCAAATGAGTGCATCACTATTTCAGAAATAGAAAATGGCATAAGCATCCCATAAAGCTTTGTGTAGCATCTGCATGGCAGAACTCTAGAACCATTGAATATTAGAGCTGGAGGAGGTATCATCTGGGATCATTCGGTCCAGCCTCCTCTGTAAATACATGTGAAGGAACCAGGATCCAGAGAGGATAAGTGGCCACTCAGAACCAGGCTAGAACCAAGACTCTGACACTGTGCAGTCTGGCCAGGGATGAAGAATATCATTTTGAAAAGGAAAGCACATTCTAGTTAAGCTCTGAGAAACAGATAACTTATAGGGGAAAAATAAAACAAGGAAGGGCTTTTCCTCAGGAAGGTTTCTTTTTTTTATATAGCTAATGACTAGGCGGGTCTGCCAGGACTTCTGTTTTCTGAAAGGTCAGTGCCTGGAAAAAACCTTATGCTAAGAGCAATAAGGAGCCTACTCATCCTTAGAGGAAGAACTGGAGCATCCCAGTGAAAGATTCCAGATAAAGCATGAAGTTGTAAATAGAGAAGGCTTCCTCTCCTCTCCTTCCACGCTGCTAGCACTTGCCGGGTGGAACAATGCCTGGCAGTGAACAGTAGAAACCATGGGAGCTTCAGAGTTTCTGAGCAGCTGCCACACCAAATCAACAGGGAACAATGCCTGCTAGAAACTACAGATCCATCAAGGACCGCCCCTGATTCAGGACCAGAAGGGAGAGGTTGGTAAACCTCTTCATGTCTTTGGGGGACTGAGCTCAGTTTACTACAGAGGACAGCTCAGTGATGACAATACCAGAAGATATCTGTGGCCTCACAGCAGGAGAGATACAAGTTGCTTTCTCTATGTGTGCCTTGTGCTCATTCATCCTCTATGGGCGAGCCCCAGTCATACATAACGTGCTCCATTGGTCACAAATGTTTTGGTATTTGTGCTCATTAATGCTCTCTAGTGGTGTCCTTTCTTCCAGTGAGGATTGTGTACCACCCTGCCATTCCAGCATTTTCTCATGGAACTCTTCCATTCCATATAGCCTACTCTTCAGTCAAACTAAACTAATTCCGCATCCTCCCCGCCTCCCCCCACTACCCAGTTTCTTATTCCTTATGCCTCAACCTTCCACCCAAACTCCACCTACTACTTCCATGATGCCTTCTGGAATGCCTGTTCCATAGGCAACGTTTCCCTTCATCCTAAATCTTTTTCTCTCTCACTCTTTCCATCTTCTAGCTACTATTGAAATGTGGCATCTTCCTTACACACGGCCTCCCTGCCCACCCTTTTCAGTACTGACTTCACTTGTTCCCCTCTACTTGTTGGTCGAGGTGGAGAAGTTGGAATACTCATTTCTAATCATTGTTACTTCCAGGTTCTCCCCCTACCTGCCATTACTCAGTAACCTCTCTTTCTTTGAAGGTCATACAATTAATGTCTACCACCTAATTAAAATAGTAGGAGCTGTTGTCTATGGATCTCCTAATCACTCCCCTTCCTTTCTCAATGACTGACTCATAATTTTTCTCTCCTTCTCAACTCCTGCCCTCTTTTTATCCTCACTACTCTAGTTCTATTATTAATCCCATTATTTTACAGATGGGGAAACTGAGACAAACAAAGGTTATATGACTTGTCCAGCTTTTAAGTATCTGAGGTCTGATTTGAACTCAGGCTTTCTTGACTCCAGATCCAGCACTCTATTCTGTTACCTAGTTCCCTATAGAGCAGCTACACCAGACCTTGCTCAGACTGGTTTAGTTATTCAGGCTTGGAATGGGAAAGCAATGAAACATTTGCAGACTAAAAAAAAAAAAATGCAACAAAATATGTTAATTTACAAGGGATTTAAAAAAGAAGACATTAATATAAACATCCTGATCCTGACTTAGAATTTGCCTGGTAAAGGTAGATCAGAAAGATGCTCTTTAGGCACTGGGAATTCAGTTAAATTTCCAGCATAACAATTTTCCACATACTGGGCTTTTTATACCTCTTCAGTGGTTCAAGGCCCACCACTCCTACCAACCAGTTTCTGAAAAATGGCCTCCTTGCCCCCTTAAAAGGTAACCAGTCCACTCAAATATATACAGCTAATAACACATCTCTAAAGTGCTTATATAAATGTGAGCTATCATTATTATTATGGGGATTGACTAAAGATTTTGGAAATTCCTTCATAACTTTCAGTTTCTATTAAATAAAAACAATAAGTGGTTTTAAGAACTCAAAGGTCACAGAAAGAGTGACTTAGTTTGCTTTAGTATGAAATTTTTTTTTTTAGAAAATGTTAATGCTAATTTATTCTCACCTCTAAGACTCTTTGATATAAAATTTAAATTAATTTTAAAGCCACTTACCTTTCATTGATCTATGAGTATACCTATACAAACCCTAAGAGAAGTAAAGAAATGCTTAGAGATGAATTATTAATGTTATTGAGGTTAAAGTGTTTTGTTTGACTTGAATTATATGGGATAACTATCCCATTTTCCCAACTTATTTAGTATATAGAGTAACTTAAATATTCAAGTTATCCTTTTATAGTATATAGACTTCTCCATTTTGGAGGAGAGGGCTTCAAGAAATGACATTAAGAAATTAAAGATTTGTTTTGTATTTTCTTTGCCTCTCAATGTCTACTCATTTGGGGGATACAATCTCTTCAAGATGCATCACCTTTTGGGAGAGTTTTAGCTCAATCTGTTTCCAAATGAAAATAATCTGTCTGCTCCAATACAAATGAATGAATGAAAGGATAAACATTCATTAAGAATTTGTGCCAAGAAGTTGGCATACAAATACAAAAGCAAGACAAAAGCAAGCTCCTGTCCTCAAGGAGCTTACATTCTAATAGGAGGACATAGAGAGGAGAGATGGCCAGGGATGAGACATTTTTTTCTCTAATGTCACAGTGAAACCATAGTATAAGAATTAATTATGATCCCAGAGCTGGAAAGTAGAGGATGGCTGATGGTAGGAAGATAGCTAGGATATAAAGTAAAGCATGGCTTTGACCAGCTAGATGTGGCAAGCCAAGTGAGAAAGGAAGGAAGGAAACAAGTATTTATTGAGTGTCTTCTATGAGCCCTGAGACACTGTGCTAAGTGCTTTACAGATTTTATCTCATTTGATCCTTGCAACAACCCAGAGAAGTAGGTGCTATTATTGTCCTAATGTTTACAGTTGAAGAAACTGAGGCAAATAGAGGTTAACAGTGATCGCACAGCTAGTAAGTGTCTAAAACCAGATTTTAACTCAGGTCTTCCTGACTCCAGGCACAGTGCTCTACTGGTCACATAGCTACCTAGGCACTCACCAGTCAGAACAGTGAGACCTCAGGAGTTCAAGAGCTGAACGGGTTAAGTACTCCTGGGCATGATCTCTGGTTTGGAGGGTGCAACATCGTAACAGATGAATGTTGGATAATGGGCAGGAGATACATAACTTTATTGAAACTGGAAATCTAAAGAACTACATGTACCACATAGATATAACAATACTTTGGCAAGAGCCCCCCAAGACATACACACACACACACACACACACACACACACACACACACACACACACACACACACACACACACACACAGAATTGTTCTCCTGGCATCCTTTAGAAGACCCAGCTGGGAAGTCACTGAAGGATGGGTTACTTGAAATATATGTCCTCAGGGAAATCTAAAGAACTACATGTACCACATAGATATAACAATACTTTGGCAAGAGCCCCCCAAGACATACACACACACACACACACACACACACACACACACACAGAATTGTTCTCCTGGCATCCTTTAGAAGACCCAGCTGGGAAGTCACTGAAGGATGGGTTACTTGAAATATATGTCCTCAGGGCAGACCCTAAAGTTCATCCCCTGAGTCTTTGAAATAAGTTCATCCCTGCCTTTTGAAACAAGTCAAAAGAGAATTATTATCAGATGCCAAAGGTGATAAAGCACAAACATGCCTGAGAAAAAGGGAAAAAAAAGATCAAAGTCAGGAAAAAAAATGCTTATCAGATGCAGAGATCCAGAATCCTTTGCAGTTTCTCATCATTGCTCAAAACTGCTCTTTAAACCTCCAAAATGCTCACCAGCAAGGGACTTACTTAAAGGAAAGAGATGCCATGAATATTCTGGGAGAGCTGGCAAGGGCACAGCAGTGTTTACTTCAGGCTATTTATCTCCAAGGCTTGGGCCGAGTCACTCTAATTTCGCTTGGTTATAAAGCTCCCTCACTGATATTTGGTGCAGTAGTTTTCCAGCCAGAAAAGAGACACTTTAATGGTGTTGGCATGCAGCGCACTGTCCCCATTTCATTTTGGGTTAATACTTTGCCTATTATACTTATTGTTCTGCATTGACTCCCTCGCCTGGTACTGTGATGCACCGCTCTCAGCATTCTGATGGGGTTTCATGGGCCTGCAGTGGCTGGCTTGATTTGTAACAGGATCCTGGGACAATAAAGGCCTTGAGAAGATGAATGTGAGAAAAGCATGCTTCTACAGAGAGTATCAATGCAAAATGAAAAACAACACTGTCTCCCCATTGCTTGTTGTGGCCATCTCATTTTCATCAGTAAATAACTGGTGCACTTTCTTGTCCAATGAACTCAGACAAAAGAGAAAGACAGCTCCTTCCGATGATACCTGGGCTGGGAATGAGGAGCAAAGGCACAGACAGGGCTCCTTGAGAACATTAGGGTCATCTGGTCTCCCTACTCTCTAACAAAAAGTAAGTTTAGATGAATATTCAGTTAGAAAAAGACTTTCTGTTGTAAAACCCAAACCAATGATAATGTACAAGATCAGGATAGGTACTAGACCTACGATTTCATTGGTTTAAGGAACTCCCAGGTAAGCACATTGCTTCTCTTAGTAGAGTTTGACCCTTTCTCTTCAGTCTGTAGTCTTTGAGAAGCAGCTAGGTGGGTAGAGTCAGCTGGAGCTGGAGTCAGGAGGACCTGCGTTTGGATGTGTTCTCAGACACTCACTCGTTGTGTGATCCTGGGCAAGTTGCTCAATCTCTTTCTGTCTCAGTTTCCTCATCTGTAAATAATAGCTCTCACTTCTCAGGGTGTTTGTTGGGAGGCTCAAATGAGATAATATTTGCAAAATGCTTTACAAGCTTTATCTGTACTTCAACTAGAGAGAAGTATAAGAATAGGGAGGTGAAATGAAGAAATGATCTATGGTTTTTCCCATCCCTAGATTAATTATGTCATGCAAACCAGTGAAAAGTTAATAAGGTTGTAAAAAGGATCCTTGGGGTCCAAAAAAAAAAAAAAATGGAGAGAGCCACAAGCATTCCACTGTCTTAAATTATGAAAAAGCAGAAGTTGACTATACCACTTATAGCAATCAAAAAAGCCCCCCAAAACATCAAACCCAAGTTGGATTAGTAACACTCTATAAACCTTTCCCAATCCTCCAAATGCCAAACAAAGGAATTATGCCAGAGGTAGAGTAATTAGAACTAAATCCTCAAGATAAGAAAACAGCTCAGAGTAAGGTTGAACTTTTATGAATTAACACAGGAGAACTTTAATACTTTGAGCTCAGCACTTGGTTCCCATGGGCCTACACTGAGAGTACAAGCTCAGATATTGGTCTGGGCTGTCTGGATTTCAGGTTGAAAGAGACTTTCCATGACTTCAGCAACTCTGCTGGGATACAATCACCATCTTCCACCCCACAGGAAATAGCAGGCATTGATTCTGCCTAGCCAAGTGAAGGAAAAGAGGAAAGAGAAAGGAACGAGTTGGATTGAAAACATATTTTCTGCACTCTGGAGGCTGGTCTTTGGGAAGGATATCTTGAGACTGAAGAAACTCTTTCCTCAAACCTTGACCCTACACAGTAGTAGGTGATGAATCTGTCCAGCTGGGCCATGCCAAACAAAGAAGGAAAATGAAGGGAGGAATTGGGATAAAAAATAGGCCTGAGGATACTTACTCTGGAGGGAAAGGCTACTGGAGATCAAACTCATCTCCTTCTCCAGGATCAACTAGAAGTAATCAGCCTCATCATGTGTGGATCTTTGCTCTTATTTCAGGAGAGAGATGGGGAGGTACTTCAGAAAAAGCCCACCAAAGATGAATTTTCTGATACTAAATCAAAGTTGTGATGGCTTAAGGGACAACATATTTAATGCAGAGGGTGATGTGTATTTATGATAATCTGGAGACTATTCTCAGGCAGCCCATGGACATCCCTGGTTTGGTGCAATGCTGCAAACCCTACTGGCTTGGACTCTGGCCAACTGATGGCCTTATTTAGTGCTAATGCCAACCATCCCTAGAAGTACATAGCTATCTATGGGTGGCCAAGATATTCACAAATGCTCAAGGGACCAGATTCAGGAAATTGAATAGCCGGAGATCCCAGACCAGGACATTCATAGTGGAATCAGGGATGAAGGGAGGCAAGGATAAAGGGAGAGGGAGCTATGTATTTGGCTGTTGAAGCAATGAATACTCAGTTCAGTCACTTTTTTTCAGTCATATCTGACTCTTGGTGACCCCATTTGGGGTTTTCTTGACAAAGATATCAGAGTGGTCTGCCATTTCCTTCTCCAGATCATTTTACTGATGAAGAACTAAGGCAAACAGGATTAAATGACTTGCCCAGGGTCACACAGCTAGTAAGTGTCTGAGGGCAGATTTGAACTCTGGAAGATGAGTCTTTCTGACTCCAGTTCCAGCTCTCTATCCACTGTATTACCTAGCTTCCCTAAAGCAGAGTATAGACAAGAGAAATATCAATAAACAAGCACTTAATAGGATGTGGGCCAACTACCCCACCAACCCCAGTTTCTCTCTATTTTGATCTTATAACATCATGTCCCCTAACCATCAGAGATTGCATCCCTTCCTTCAGACAAACTGTTAAGTCATCGTCAGGTAGAACAGAGAAGTGAAACAGATCTATAGTAGATAATTCGATATTTGAAATTGGGACATTATCCGGGTGAACCAAGGAACTCCCATTCATTTGGGGTTAGAGGTGAGGGGAAAGGCCATGCCAAGGGCACAGGCACAAGCCCAGTTACAGGTGGGGAGCAGGCCTTTTGTCTGTACCTTAATAATAGTGACAAATCAGTCTGAAAACTCAGTGGGCATAAATATTTTAGAGGAATAAAGGGTGCTCCCATTTAGGACCATAGGGCTGGGATCTTGCCCAGTACTGTTGAGACACACCCACCGGAAGCCTCACTGTTTGCCTAAACCATCCTGCATAGTTAATATAAAACAATGTTAAATTCCAGGAGAACTTAAACAGTTGCACTTAGTGGACATGAGAATGACTAGGTTATTACACTTACATAGACTCTTTGTATGGTGATCCATTGTTTTGTGGACCAAAAGCAGATGGATCTTAGAGGATCACCACAGACAAATTAGTGCAAGGGGCTAGCCCCAATCTTTGATGCTTTTCCAGATATGACTCATACAGTGGAGGAGGTGGCATAAACCCAAGAAAAATCACAGACATTGTTAATACCTTCAACAGCTGAGGAATGTCAGGACAAGTTGACTTTCAGCTGGGAGAACCTGCAATACATAATCCCAGTACAGTTTTAGGAGTTGTCTAAATTCACCTGCCCACTGCCATAACATCTGTCATTACTAGATGCCCAGAGGCTGCCTTGCCACCTCATCCCAGTTTATACTAACTCCAACCAAGCTGTTACAGGACAAGCCACCAAGGCAGTAGTAAATGTGGTCAACTATTTCCTCACTCAAGGATGGGAAATAGAACCTAAGGAAATCCAAGAACCAGAAACCCTAGTGAAATTCCTGGGAATGCAATAGGTGGAACACACACAGGGGATGCAGTGCATGGCAAGCAGCTAATGTTGATCCCACCTAAGCAAGTTCAATGACTGGTGAAGCTATTGGGTGTTGGTAGTACCACATCTTTTATTTACATGTTCTGCTAATCCCAATCTAGTGAGGGACTAAGAAGGCAACCCAGTATGACCAGGGAGTCCAGGAAACTTCTGCTTTAGAATATATTAAATCCCCAGGACAATAGGCTTTATTCTTAGTGCTTTAAGACCCACAAGGAGCCATGAGCCTAGAGGTTCTGGCTTTCCCAAGTTAAGTAGAATGGACAGTTCCCTATGTGGGAGATAGTGAATGATCCTCAGAATTTTGGAACCAAAAATTCCTGGAGGCAGACACCAGATATGACTTGGTACATTATTGGCCTTTCAGAAATGACTTGGTAAATTATTGGCCCTGATTTCCACAGAAAGGCTGACTTAGGGGCACATGTACTCTCCCAACCCCATTCCACCTGAAACCTCTGTTCTGGGGTCAGTCATGGAAGACACTGATTCCAATATGGTAAAATGTGCTTGAGTCCTTTATAGTGAAGCAGAAGTGGTTTTTTCAAGACAGGACCAAGCCAGACTGTTCTGGAGCCTCTTGGCTACTATATAAGAAGATGGCATGGTCTCTAACAGGAAGTCCTCTTGCAAGTTATAGAACTTCATTCTTTGAAGACTGACTTCAAAGACCAACAATGGACCTGGTTTACAGATAAGTGATAAGGTATGAAAAAGGATTTTAATATTGGAAAATAACAACCATCCAAACTTCCACAGAAGAGGTGCTTTGATAGTTTATCTCAGTGGATGGGGCTCAATGTGGCTTGGCTGGTTTATAAATGTACCCTTGAAAACCATGCTAAATAGGTCAGCATATACTACAGACATATTGGTTTATAGCCACAAGATTCAGATGTCTGGAACATGGAAGGGTAGACTATCAAGGGAGCTTCACTATGGGGCCAGCATCAAGAGTACAAATTGGAAAAGCAAGCTGAGAGGATGTGGGCCACATTAGGGCTAACCCCATTGAGCACTGGAATTCAAAAGCAGATACCTTCACCAGACTCATAACAAAGTAGATCCATTTTTGCTCAGGACATGGCTGATGGGATGCCACGCTCCATTCTCCATTGAATATGGAGCAACATATTGCTTTTGACAAAAGAAAATATCACTGCAAGCATTGTTGCCTGACCTGAATGTTAAACAGTGCAACCATATCTTAAAAAACAATATGGTCTGATTCCCAGGAAATCTGAAGATGCGCCATATTGGCAGGTGGATTACATTGATTTCCTTCCTATGAACTATAGGATGTGATATATCCTAATAGTTGTGGATAGTTGCTCAAAGTACAGAACCATACTCATAAGACTATATAATTAGAGAGATGTTGGCAGTCACCACCATTGCCACCTATGTTCTTCTCCCATTTAGATGGGCAAGTACAATATCCTCAGACTAAATAACTTACTGTACCATTAAACATGTGCTAGACTGGGCAGGGTCTCTCTCTTTAATTTGTGGAGCCTGAATTAGTTGGTGGGGGGAAGGAGAGTGGACAAGAAATTTGTAGGTGACTTTGGTTTCACCCCAGGAAAATGCTCCCGAGGGCTGGAGGAAAACTTAGAAGGTCAGTTTAACATGAAATCAGTAGCAGAGAAGGGATGACAAAGCTATATCCTGTATACTAGAAACAAACCTAAGGCAAGAGGGATATTATCTTTTACCAAAATACCAGGCTCATTTTTGTAATTGTCATGTCAATAACTCTGAATATCTAAGTATTTAAAAAAGAATATGAATGCCATCTTGTAAGAAATAATAGAAGAAAACTGCCCAGAACTTTTGAGTGCAGAAAATAAAGCATTGATCAATTGATTAGACTTTGCCAATTGCCACCAGAGGGGGGGAAATTCTATGGAAGAAATTTGACCAGAGAAATTCCAAGACAAAAAAAAAAATCCTTGAATTTTATACTTTCAATAATAAGAACAAATTTTGTATGCAGTCAGGAGAAAGATGTTCAAAAGTGAAGGAAAGGGGCGGCTAGGTGGTGCAGTGAGTAGAGCGCTGGCCCTGGAGTCAGAAGGACCTGAGTTCGGATCCGGCCTCAGACACTTAACACACACAAACAAAAACCTAGCTGTGTGACCTTGGGCAAGTTACTTGACCCCAATTGCCTTCCAAAAAGCAAAAAAAAAAAAAAAGTGAAGGAAAGCCAGGATTATTACACAGCCATGAGAAATCAAAGAAGAGAATAACACATTCTAAAAAGGCAAGGGGAACCCCCCCCAAATGTATCCTGCAATGCCAAGCTTAATAATCACAACAGCAATAACAACAACAACAACAATGGATGCACATTATATAAAGGGGGAACTTACAGTGTTTCTGTAAAAAAAAACAATAGAAATGAGCAGAATTTTAGAATTGCAAACACTATAAGCAAGAAGAACACAAGATAAAGACAAATGAATAGAATTTCAGGAAAAATAATCAGTACTTTTATGTTTATAAGTTATTGTTTAGAATAAAAGAAATTGAATATATTACTAAAGAGGGATCATCAAGAAATAAAAAATGCCTGAATGTCTAAAGAATTAAGGAGAATTTAAAGAACCAGGAGGGGGGAAGGTAGAATAACTAAATTAATATTCTGTGAATAAATGATGTGATCCCAATTAAGAAATCAATGCTTTTTATGGGAAGGATAACATCATGAATATAGAGAAGTAAGGTATAAAATAGAGAGGAGCTGGAGATGTGTCTGGTTCATAGGTAATGAGAAAAGGGATATAAGTTCATCTAATCTCTCTACAAGAGTGTGGACTGTGAGAGAAAATAAAAAAAAAAACAACAAAGAAACAAAACAGTGGAATGGAGAGTTTGGGATAGGGGGAACTACAAGGAAATGTTACTTTAAAATGGAAAATTAAAGGATATCCCTAAAGAACATTCCACATATGCTGTTGGTGGAGGGGGATAGACAAATATTTGTGGTAGGAAATAGGGATCATGTAAGTGGCTTCATGTTGGGCAAATTTGCATGTCATGAGACAGAACCAGAACCTCTCGCTCTCTAGGAGAAGATATATATATATATATATATATATGTCCCCAAGTACAGCCAGTATTGTATGGAATATAGTTGGAATATAGATGATATGAGGAATATACAACCAGACTGAGGATTAACTGGCTCTAGGAATGGTGAGTGATTATAATAAGGACAGAGGAAGGACAAGGATATATGAGTTGACTCCCTCCATATGACATTGCTTCTACTCAACCTTGTTTCCTTTGTGAAATAATATTTCTAAGAGTGAATAGTCCAGAAAAAAGGAACGATCCCCACATATAGTAATATAAAAATGAGGTACAGGGTTTCAAATTAAGAATACCAGGGACTCATTTAATTAAAGATATGAAACAGGAAAAGACTGGATAAGGAAATAGTAATAGTTGAATTGGAGAAAATCATCTAGAATAAACTGGAAGGTAAGCAAAATAAGACTGACAATACAACTTTTTGGGAAAGAGTAACCTAAAATCAAAGTACATAAAATGAAAGATTGGAGATAGGAAAAAATGGATGATTTTGAAGTACTCAGGTAGATTGATGAAGAAAGAAAAAGGTCATAAGTGGGGTAAAATATTGTGTATTTAAAAAGAAATAAGAGGAGAAAAGAATAATACAAGTAAAGTTAGGAAGCTTGGGGTAAGGTAGATAAATGAAAGCAGTAGGGTTGTAGGCTACATGGGGATAGAATAGCGCCAAACCATTCTAAGACAAATTATTATTGATTCACAAGAAAAGGGGAATAAAGATAAATTCAAAAGAAATAAATATAGGAAATTACAAGCTTAGTAATCATAGCCTTAAATGTGCATGGATTAAATAATGCAGTAAAATGAGAGTGCCAGAAAAGTTAGGACAACAAAACCCAACAGTTTGCTACATACATGAAACACAGCCACATATGGAACAACAACAACAACAAAAAAGACACATGAAATGAACACGAGACAGTGGAAAAAAATTACCATGTGTTTTGGATTCAGTTGTGTCTGACTCTTTATGGCCCCATTTAGGATTTTCTTGGCAAAGATACTGGAGTGGTTTGCCATTTCCTTCTCCAGTTCATTTTATATATGAGAAGACTGAAGCAAAGAGATTTAAGTGAATTGCCCAGTGTCACACAGCTAATAAGTCTATGAGGCCAGATTTGAACTCAAGAAGATAAGTTTTCCTGACTTTAGGCCCATTTCTCTATTTAATGTGCCACTTAGCTGCCCTATCATATATTAGATGATTCTAAAAATAAAATAGTAATTATAATTATATGATCAGACCAAACAAACAAAAATAGATATCAAGAGACATAAACTTGGAAACTATAATTTGTTTAAAGGTAGTATAGACCACAGAACAATGTCGATACTAAACACACATATAAAATACACATCTAAATTTATAAAGAAAAAGTTAACTTGGAAAAAAAGTATATTAACACAATAATTGTAGGAGACTTTTATATTCTTCTCTCAGATCTGGATAAACCAACAGAAGGCAAATAAAAAGGAAAATAAAATTAAACACATTGTTGGATCTAAAAAAAAAAAACCCTATGTATCTTTCAAATAGGAAAATTAAAGAAGATACATAATTTCCCAGTACCACATAGGACCTTTATAAAAAGATCATGTGTTGGGACACAGAGAAATCATAAATAACTAAAAAAATCAGAAAGAAATAATCACTTCTTTTACAGACCATGAGGCAATAAAATGGTAATTGATATCGGAAACATGAACAAAAAATATGACTCTAACTGGAGAATTAAAAATGATGTCATGAAAAATGAGTGGGTTAAAGGTCAGAGAAATCATAGAAATTCTATGGCATCATAGAAATAATAACTAGCTATGTAAAAAGCAATTGTCATGATAAGACAATATATTCAGATTTCTGGCACATAGCTAAATAGTACTGAGAAGAAAAAGTATATCTCTGCAAAGATACATCAATAAAATAGAAAAATAGAAGATTAATGGAATGAGTATGCAACTTTTAAAACTTTAAAGTGAACAAATAAATTGAGTCTAAACTTAGTAAGAAAAAATGAGCAAGTCTTGAGAAGTAGAAAAGTAATAGATAAAATAGAAAACAAAAAGACTGTAAAAATGTTTGGATAAACAAAACTAAAAGTTGATTATTTGAAAAGACTACCAAATATTTTAAAGCATTAGCTGAACTGATTTTTAAAAGAGGTAAAAAAAAAAAAAGACTGAATCAAAATAAACAGAATGAAATGACAACAAAGAAAAAAAAATAAAAGTAATTGCACAAAGCATATTATTTAGGTCCAGATCTGTGATTTTAGCAATATAGGGAATTTCTGATGAGGAAACCCCCTTTACCAGTGGATAACAGCAAATTCTTTGTAACTTTTAGTCTTGGAGATTTACCTATAGGTACTTATATGTTAACTGACTCAAATAAGATCACACACATGATATATTTTAGAGAAGGGATTTGAACCCAGGTTTTCTTGTTGCTAAGGTTTCTTTCCATCAACTTTCTATCACTATACTGCCTCACTATATATAAAATTGAGAATTTAACCAAAGTCTATATTTACTTTAAAAATATCACCCAAAACCCCCAGAACACAAAATAGTTAAAAAAATTCAATTTCAGAAAATGAAATTCATCAAGCCATAAACGAAGTATCATGGGGATGGAGTCAAGATGGCAGAGTGGAAATAGGACTTCTGAGGGGCTACAGCTTCGACTTCCCCCAATTCATGTAAAAGGTGACTCTGAACAAACTTGTGAGCTACAGAATCCACAAAATGACACAGAGAAGCTAACCTCCTGCTGAGGACAGCCCAGCAGGCCAGCAGGGAGAAGCCAGCACAATGCTCTGGGAGCCAGCCCAACCCTGGGGGTCAGAGATTTTAGCCACAGGGTGGGCCTGATCAGCTGCCAGCTTGAGGGACTTCAGATCACTAGCAGCCATGGCAGTTTCCAGAGTTATCAACACATAGATGTTAGGACAAAGCAAGAAGTCAGTGCAGTGTGGACTTTGGGATCCAATAGTTGGTAGTGTGTTGGCTTTTGCCCCCTGGGAGTGAGAAGCTGCTGAGGCACCAGGGCCCTGCAGCCATAGCCACACTTGGCTGCTTAAGCTCCTGGCCTGCAGATTGTAGGGGGACCAAGCAATCAGTCTGAGGGGTAATGACTCTTGCTTTAACCTGCTTGGATCTGGATTGTGATATGGGGTGGAGGTCCTGGGGTATGTGACCAGCTTGCCAGAGTGTATGGAGGCTTCAGAGAGGGTGCACAACTAATACCTTTGGCAGCTGAGAAAACCCCAGTGTTTGGGACGAAGCTCCCCTGTCTGGTAGCAGAGTCCTACTGTGGCAAAAAGCCCAAAAGTCAAGTAATTGAGTGGCAACATGAGTAAATGAGGGAAGCAAAGCAAACAGAGGAATCCAACATTAGACTCCTATTTTGGGGACAAAAAGGATCGAAGCATAGAATAGGAGGAAGACAGTGAAGTTAGAACTCCTGCACCAAAAGCTTCCAAGAAAAATACAAACTGGTTACAGGCCATAGAGGACCTTAAGATGGATTTTGAAAAGCAAATAAGAGAAGTGGAGGAAATTTGGGAAGAGAAATGAGAACAATGCAAGAAAATTATGAAATGAGAGTCAACAACCTGACTGAGGAAAATAACACCTTAAAAAATAGACTAAGTCAAATAGCAAAAGAGGCTCAAAAAGGCAATGAGGAGAAGAACACCTTAAAAAGTCAAATTTGCCAGATGGAAAAAGAATCTCAAAAGCTCACTGAAGAGAATCATTCCTTCAGAATTAGACTGGAAGGGGTAGCTAGGTGGCACAGTGAGTAGAGTGCTGGTCCTGGAGTCAGAAAGACCTGAGTTCGGATCCAGCCTCCGACACTTAACACACACAAACAAAAAAACCTAGCTGTGTGACCTTGGGCAAGTTACTTAACCCCAATTGCCTTCCAAAAAGCAAAAAAAAAAAAAAAGAAGAAGAAGAAGAAGAAGAAGAACAGAATTAGACTGGAGCAAATGGAAGCTAGTGACTTTATGAGAAATCAAGATACTATTAAACAGATCCAAACAAATGAAAAATTGGAAGGTGATGTGAAATATCTCATTGGGAAACTACTGACCTGCAAAATAGATCCAGGAGAGATAATTTAAAAATTATTGGACTACCTGAAAAGCCATGATCAAAAAAAAAAAAAAAAAGAACCTAGAAATCATCCTTCAAGAAACTCTCAAGGAAAACTGCTCTGATGTTTTAGAACCAGAGGGCAAAATAGAGGTTGAAAGAATCCACCAATCACCTCATGAAAAAGATCCCAAAAAGGAAACTCCTAGGGATATTATAGCCAGGTTCTGAAATTCCCAGATCAAGGAGAGAATATTACAAGCAGCCAGGAAGAAACAATTTGAATATTGTGGAAATACAATCAGGATAACACAGGATCTGGCAGCTTCTACACTGAGGGATCAAAGGGCTTAGAATATGATATTCCAGAGGTCAAAGGAGCTGGCATTAAAACCAAGAATCACCTACCCAGCAAAACTGAGTATCATGTTTCAGGGGAAAATATGGTCATTCAGTGGAATAGAGGACTTTCAAGTATTCTTGATGAAAAAACCAGAGTTGAATAGAAAATTTGACATCCAGACACAAGAAGCAAGAGAAGCATGAGAAGATAAACAGGGAAAAGAAATCATAAGGAACTTATAAAAATTGAACTATTTATAGTCCTACATGGAAAAATGATAGTTGTAACTGATGAAACTTTTCTCAGTATGAGAATAGTTGAAGGGAATATATATATATGTATATATGTCTATGTAGGAGAGAGTATAGGGGCATATGAATACATATGTGAATGTGTGTATATATATGTTTACAGGTATACATGGATAGAGGGCATAGACCAATTGAATAGGAAGGGATGATACTTAAAAGGTGAAATTAAGAGGTGAGAGAGGAATATAATGAGAGGAGATGGGGAGAGACAGAATAGGGTAAACTATCTCATATAGAAGAGGCAAGGGAAAATGGTTACAATGGAGGGGAAGAACAGGAAGGCAAATGGGAATGGGTCAACCTTATTCTCATTGAATTTGGCTTAGGGAGGGAATGACATACACACTAAATAGGGTATCTTACCCTACAGGAGAGTAGGGCGGAAGGTGATGAGAGGGGAGGTAATAGAAGAGAGGGCAGGTGGAGGGGGGGGTGGTGGGAGGGAAGTTGGAAGCACCCACTTTTGAAAAGGGACAGGACCAAAGTAGAGAATTGAACAAGTGGGAGGTGGGATAGGAGGGAGGGAAATATATTTATTCTTTTACAATATATCCACTATGGAAATGTTTTGCATAACTATACATGTACAACCTATACTGAATTGCTTATCTTCCCAATAAGGCTGGTTGACAAAGGAGGAAGAGAATGAATCTGGAATTCAAATTTTTAAAATCAAATATTTTAAATATATGTATATACACATATATATGCATGTGTGTGCATATATATACTATTATTAATATAAATTAATTAATAATAAAATACATGAAATACACATGTAACTGGGAAATAAGATATACAGGCATTGGGGCATAGAGATCCACCATGCCCTACTGAAAAGTCAAAGTAGGTATGGGAGAAGATATGGGAGAGAGCAGACCGAAGGAGAGATATCCTGTCGGACTGCTATTTTGGGGAGGTGGGTAGGGGAAAAATGGGGAAAAATTGTAACTCAAAATCTGGTGGCAATGAATGATGTAAACCAGAAGTTAATAAAGCATTTGATTTGAAAAAAAAAAGATAATTTAAAAGAAAAATAAAATAAAGAAGTATCTTTGGTGAGAGAAAACAATAGCAAACAACCCTTGTCCAGATAGATTTACAGGTTAATTCCATCAAATATTTAAAGAGTGATCAATAACTCTGCAATGCATATTATTATCAAAGGAATCAGGGAAAAAAACCCTACTAAACTCCTTTTAAGATATAAAATAGTCCTAATAGCTAAACCAGGGAAGGTTAAAACAGTGAGAGAACAAAATAGACCAATATCATAAATTAATTTGGTACTAACAGTAATATATCAAAAAATCATTTATTATGACCAAATTGGATTTATTTTAGGAATGTAAGAACATTTTAACAATAGGAAAACAGTTAATATAATGCTTTCTTTTTTTTTTAATTTAATTTAATTTAATTTTTGCTTTCTGGAGGGCAATTGGGGGGGCAATAAGTAACTTGCCCAAGGTCACATGGCTAGGTTTTGTTTTTTGTTTTTTTGTTTGTGTGTGTTCCGTGTCTGAGGCTGGATCCAAACTCAGGTCCTTCTGACTCCAGGGCCGGCACTCTACTCACTGTGCCACCTAGCGGCCCCCAATATAATGCTTTCTAATCCCTCTACCACACAATTATATTAATAGGTGCAGAAAAGTCTTTGACAAAGTACGATACACATTTATGCTAAAAAAAAATCTAAAAATTATAGCCATAGTGGATCATTTTTATTATGATAAAAGTTCATGTCTAAAACAACAACAACAACAAAAAATCCCATTGTTTTCTGTAGGGAAATAGTATGTGCTTTTCAAATAAATTTAATAGTTGTAGCTACTTTTTAAAATTGTGCTTTAAGTTTTCTACAGCACTTTACATATCTTGACATATCTCATTTGATCCTCACAATAGCCCTGTGAAGTAGGTTCTATTGTTGTTGTTGTTCTGTCATGTCTGACTCTTTGGGACCTCATTTGGGATTTTCTTGGCAAAGATACTGGAGTGGTTTACCATTTCCTTCTTCAGCTCCAGCTCATTTTACACTGAGGAAACTGAGTTAAACAGGCTTAAGAGACTTGCCTACGGTCATTGCTAGCAAATGTCTGAGGTCAGATTTGAATTCAGAAAAACACTCTTGAAAGAAAAAAAAGATGATGAAAATAATTGGAGAGATATTCACTGCTCATAGTCAGGCAGTGCTAACATAAGAAAAATGTTTATAGTACCTAAATAATTGATGGATTCAATGCTATGCTATTCAAACTACCAAAGTAAAGAGAGCAAGTACTTTGTAGAGAAAGAAAAATAATGGATCACAGTTTCTTTATCTTTAAAATGAAGGGGTTGGCCTAGATCACCTCTTCAGTCTCTTTTAAGATCTATGTTCCCAAGATCTTAGAAAGAACAAAATTTATTTGTAGGAGCAAAAGGTCTAGAATCTCAATGGAAATAATAATGTTTAAAAAAGTAACAATGAAGGGAAACTGGCATTTTCGAGACATCAGTTAATATTATAAAGATATAAGCATTGCTCTTTGGTGCTAGTTCAAAAAAATCAGTGGAACAGACCAGATAAAATCATAAACAATTGAACTCAATAATTCAGTATCAAATAAAACTGCTAGGATCTTTGTAAAAAGAAATGACTTGATATAGGGGAGGGGAGGAACACAGATAAATCAAGAAATGAATGTGATGTGAAAAAATATTCCTAAAATAACACATTCTTTTATATTCATATATCATAATTTTTTTCAGTCATCCCGGTTGATAAGTACACACTTTGTTTTCAGTTTTTGGCTTCCACAAAAGTGCTGCTATTAATAATTTGTTACATATAGGACCCTTCCTTATATCCATGACCTCCTTGGGGTATGTGCCTTATAGTGGTTTTGTTGGGTCAAAGGGTATGAACAGTTCATTCACTATTCTTTCATAGTTCCCAATTGTTTTCCAGAACAGTTGGATCGTTTCATTGCCCCACCAAGAGTGAAGTAGTGTGCCCGTTTTTCCATAGCTCCGCCAACACTGTTACTGTCTTTTATCATCTCCAGTTTGTTGGATATGAGATAGAAACTCAGTTATTTCAATTCATATTTCTATTTTTCTTGTAGCTATTTGAACTTTTTTCCTGACACTACTTTATATTTTTTCTTTTGCGACAAAAAAAAAAAAAGTTCACCTCCTTTGATCTGTTGAAGCCAAAGTGCTTAGTTTGACCTTGGCCAGGGTTTAACTTTAAAAGACTGTTTTCCTATGATAGCCTATAATATATGATTTACCAGTGGCCCTCATTGAGCAATAGCTTTCTTTAGGAAAGCTATCCCCCTTTCAGATTCTTTTTATAGTCTTCTTGAAGGATTCTGATTTGATTTAAGTATGATTCATTTAATAACTGGATGAAATTGTACTCCTTTAAAAAACAGTCAGCTAACTCGCCCTCAGAAATTTTGCTTTTATGAACAAGACTGCATTTTATAACCCACTTTTTTTCCCTGGAATTGTTACTGTAGTTAGCCTACAGCCTTCCTAGATTTTCTTTATAGACTTTTCTGTCTCTTCATTTGAATAAGGACATGAGTAAATTACTGAATCCCCTTTGGCTATGATTTTGTCCTTAGTCATAGAGATGTTATTTCTCGACACATATGGTACAAATGCTGTCACAGAGAATCTGAGAAACCATACTACTGGAGGATAAGCAGGTGTTTAATTAGTGAATTTAAAAATATGCATATATGAAGAACACAGGCAATAGAAAAAAAAGAAGTTTGTGACTAAATGAATTGCAGAGTGTAAGTTTCTAGAAGGCAGTGGACATGGATGCATTCCTTTCTTTATTTAGTACCTAGCCCAGGTTCACAGACATTTTAGATATTTAGTAAATGGTAATTGAGAATTATCAACAAACTTTTATTAGTCACCTACTACTTGCTAGGCCCCTTACTGGGGATACAATATTTTTTAAAAATTAAATATAAGAAGGAAAAAAGAAGGAAGAAAAGTATGTTACAAGCATTTAAGTACCTATCATGTGTCAGACACTGTGCTTAGTATTTTACAAATATCTCATTTTATCCTCACAACAACCCGTTGAGGGAGGTGCTATTATTACACTCATTTTATAGTTGAAAAAACTGGAGTAGGCAGAGATCAAGCGATTTTTCCCAGAGTTTTAATAGTATGTAATGGAAATGCATATTTAAAGATCTTCCTTGCCCCTAGGCCCTTTGATTGGCTTAAGAGACTTTGATTGGCTTAAGAGACTCTGAAAACCTTCCTTGATTTTAAAATATACTCTGCCTCCTAATAGGCTGAATGTGGTCACATGGAGCCTGTGGTAGGAGGCTTGGTTTTCAGGAATGACCACACCTTGATGTTGTGTGATTGGGCAGTGGGTCAAGAGGGTGGTTACATTCTCTGAGCTAGGAGAAAGCTATGTAAACCCTGATGGGAGGCTTTGCTTTGGGGCTCACTTTGAGAAGTATTGTGTGATTTGACCAGATGAGATTCTGGGAAGTTGTTGTTGAGAGCCCCCCGGCTTTGAAAACCCAAATGTTGATGCTTCCCTCTCTGGTAACTGTGATTTGGTATTGATATAATGGTTGGACAGTTTGGAAGCCTGTCTGCTTGATCTGTTTGTTTCTGTTTTAAAACTACCGTCTGTCTACTCTGAAGTTCGGGGTGCTGACCTTTTTCCCTTGAAGTAGGTAAATGATATATGTTTGTTTGATTAAAGTAAGCTTAACACATTTTGAGTTGCTTTCCTTTACAAAAACAGATCTAAGAACCTGTGTTGGCAGCCACCCTGGGTTTGTTGGGGTGCTTGCTGCTACATGGTACTAAGTATCTGAATATGTATTTGAACTCAGGTCTTCCTAACTACAGATGCACTGTTCTGTTTTTCTTCCATGAAAATTGCTGTAGCCAAGTTAGACTGAATACAATAATGGTGTGTGAACTATTTAGTATATACAAAATTTAGAGCATTTGGAACATCTCAGTGACAGATGTTGAGTGGAAAGTTCTCAGACTTTTTGCCTCATGATCTAACTTACTTTAGAAACGGACTGACCCACTTACATAGTTGTTATTGTGGAAAGATGATCCTTTGGTCTTTGGGAATCTTTCTCTGTTCTTTAGTCTAATAGGAAATTGTTACCTGACTTTGGGGAGAAAACTAAAAAACAAAGAGGGTTCAGTTAATACTCTTATTTGTGAAAGGAACCATCCTTTCCCTCCTCTCTAGCAGTAGTCATAGAAAACTTCACATTGTACCAATTGTGTTGTCTTTTTTCTGTATGAAACCCTAAATGTCTGCTCAATTATTGTCAGTAGTGTGATATACAATAAAAAGATCACTAGGCCAAATTAGAGGCCCTAGGTTCAACATCCCCCAATTCTTTCACTTACAACTTGAACTCCTTTGGGCAAATCACTTAACCTCTCTCTTCCTCAGTTCTCTCAAATGTAAAATTAGGGGGTTGGGCTATATCACCACTGAATTCCTTCCAGCTGAAAATATATTGTCATGCAAAATGACATTTTGATGCTTGCTTAGCCAGGTAATATTGAAAATAAAATTTCAGTTTTTCCCTGTTATATTTTTTTTCAGCAATTAAATGAAAATTGTATGTGCCTTGGGGGCATCCCCCAACTCACAGAATAGTTTCCTCAAAGATAGCAACTCCAGATTAAAGGTACTCTTAAGGAAGTGACACCAAAAACCATAGCCCATGAATGTTTATGGATATATTTACTACCTTTACTGGTCAGGTATAGAAATAATTAATTCAAAGATTGTATAGTTAAATATCAGTAAAACATTTCATTAAAAATATCCTAAGTATCAATAAAACATTTCTACCATAACTAGGGTATACTGTCCCATAAATACACACATTATTAGTGGAATGACAGGATACACATATTAAATACCCATGAAGGGACACAGGTAGGGAACATATGTGGTCACCTGAAGGTACATATAAATGGGTACTATGCATGGCCAAGGCATTATTGAGGAGCAGTAAAGACTCATGATTCTGACACTTCAGGGCTGATAATATCTTCTGTCCTGTCAGCAAATGGTCTCCAATAGATACCTCTCTGTGGGACAGGTAGGCTCTGCTGAATGGTGCTGGGTATGGCCTTAGGTGTTGCAGAGTTTCTCTCTGCTTCCAGTTCCAGGATTAGCTGAAATTCCCTGAAATTAGCTCTTCCATATATACCTGGGCTCTGTCATGCTTTTTTAGTTAAAGTGGAGATTTTTGAAGCTCTTTTAGGAAAGCAGGTTTCCTTGTCTTGGATCAGCAAAATCCTTTTCCTGGGGAGAAACACACGTACACACAGACACAGACACCAACACACACAGACATACACACACACACACACACACACACACACACACACACACACACACACACCCACCCTTGACTTTTCCCCTTTTCAGTGTGACTGATTTCATCTCCTTTAAGATCTCCAAGGGAGATTCTCAGCCCCAACCACCAATCTTTTGGGACCAAAGAATGGGTAAATGCCCAGTCAGTCAATGCCCTCAAGGTTAACTTTTCTTTGTCCTGAACTTTCTAGTCTCTTTGTTGGAAACCTCACTCTGGCTCAAGGTGAGTAGCATCTCCTGGTTTTGATCTCTGAAAAGTAAACTACACTTAGTATGCATGTAATGACTTTGCTCTATAGCTAGGAAATAGTTCTGGGTCTTGGAGTACTCTAAATTTCTAACTTCAAACCTCTTCTTCCATCTTCCCAGGTAGAGAGGGAGAATGTGGAAAATAATCCTAGTGTCAAAGGTCATTTTTTGGGGTCTATTTGTCTAGTCACAATTATGATCTTTCATGATCAGATATGGCCAACAAAACACTAAAGGGTATTTTACCTCATCCTTATTATTTATAGAGAGAGGCAATGTAGGCAGGGAGACTTGGGTTCAATAACTTTTCAAACATACTAGTTTGTATAACCCTAGTCAAGATACTTAACTTCTCTATGCCAGAGGCAAGGTTTATAAGTCACAGAAAATTGTGTGATCTGCACTGGTATAGGACATTTCCTTACTAGAAGTTCTTTATACCAATAAAAATCACAGGTCTGAATGAAAACAAAACCAAAACCAGATCAATTCCCAAAGAAAAACCAAAATCAGTACTACTATTGGAGAGACAGAAATCCCACATTTAAATTCTACCTCTGACCCACGTGGCTGTGTGTCAGTGGTGAATTCACTTGGAAAGTCACTACCATAACTTCCTATGTCCTAGGGAAAGACCTAAGGCTAAAATATAGATAAATTTCTGATCTCCCCTTTTATATGCCTACTTTATTATTTTTTACTATTTATTATTTTATTTATTGCCTATATAGTAATTTATAATTATATATGCATTGATATAGACAATTAAATATAATTATATAGTATAATTATATAAATAATAAACAAATATATAATTATATAATAATATGTGTACAAAGATATAAAATTTATAAAAATAAAAAATAATATGATAATTATATAATTATTGCTTATATATTATTATAACTATTGCCTCCTTATCCTGTATATAGGTTGCTTTATATTTATTTATTTGCATTTACTTGTTATTTATTTATTTATTTGCATTATATTTATTAGATTTTAAGCTCCTTGAGGGTAAGGACTGTCTTTTGATTCCTTTTTTCTATCTCCAGAACTTAGCACAGTGTCTACTACATAGTAGGTGCTTAAAAAAAACTTAGCACAGTGGCTATCTACACATAGTAGGTTCTGATCTTTACTTCTCCAGACAATCTTCTTTACATTGATGAAATCATGAATGGGGGTGGGAAGAAAAAAAATTAAATTTCTTTGTGTGGGATGAAAAATCCCATTGAAAATTTAATCAAGAACAAAGAGATTTCTTAGGATAAAAACAGGAAATATTATTCTCTTCCCCCCACATAGAAGAGAGAGGTCCTCTTCATGACAGATCAGGGAGAGGAAGTGTGTTACAAAAGACAGAACAAGAATTTATACCCTAACACAGTCCAGCCCTCCCTGCCTTGTCCCTGCCCCACCTTCTCCCATTGGCTGAGAAGCAGGCTCATGTCTCAGAGGAAATCTTCCCCAATGGCAAATAACAGCCCACCACTATCCCTCAGTGGCTGGGAGACAGGCTTACAAAGAACTAGGAAATAGGGGATAGCCAATTCAAATGTACCTATCCTTATTGGCAAAAGCCAAAGTGAAGAAGGGAGGGCTAAGAGCTTAATGCTGATTGACAGCAAGGGAAAGGAGGAAGGGTCCTGAAGCAAGGGAGGGTGAGGGAAAAAGGTAACCAGCAAGACTGGAGATCGAAAACTCCTAAAGGGCCTAATGCTGATGTGGCAGTAGTAAAGAAGGGGGAGGGAAGAAGGAGGAAGTCAAAACTGACATCAAATTCTAAGACATATTCTGAAAACTTTTTACTCCCCAGACATCTTGTTACAAACTCCTCTCCACTTCAGTGTGCTGTATATAGAATATAAGCTATTTGAGGGCACTCTGATTTTTGTTTTTGTGTTTCAAGCACCTAGCACACACAGGATCTGACACATTACTATTGCTTTGTGAATATTTATTGAATTGAAGTGTACATTTCATTTCTGACCCTCTTACATTATATGCTAGTACTATACTTTTTTTTTTTTGCCTTTTTTTTTTTTTGGAGGGCAATTGGGGTTAAGTAACTTGCCCAAGGTCACACGGCTAGGTTTTTGTTTGTGTGTGTTAAGTGTCTGAGGCCGGATCCGAACTCAGGTCCTTCTGACTCCAGGGCCAGCGCTCTATTCACTGCGCCACCTAGCCGCCCCTAGTACTATACTTTCTATACACTGTTCACCACCTGCTTACTCACTTATCTTTTTAGGTATTTTTTCCCTTATATTAATGTCACTATTCAGAGGGATGCTAGGTAGATAGAGTTCTGAACTTGGAGGCAGGAAGACCTGAGTTCAATCTTGCCTCAGACATTTACTAGCTATATAACCAAAGCTAGGTACTTAACATCTCTGCCTCAGTTTCCTCAACTATAAAATGAAAGAATATGACTCATTGACTTTTTAGGTCCCTTACAGCTTTACAACTAAATCTATGAGCCTAGTTTTGTCCAGGAATGGATAAAAATAGGAGAATAAAATGATGCCCAACAAAATTTCTAAATGGGAAGTGGTAGAAAGAGAGAAACAAACTTTGTAATGTGTGGTTATTTAAAAATTCTTTCTCTCTTCTTCCCTCTCTCCCCTCTGTCTCTTCTTCCTTCTATCCCCTCTCTGTTTTCTTTCCTCCCCTCCTCCAGTCACTCAGTCATCTACCATTTATTAAGTACCTACTATGTTCCAGGTACTGTGCTGAGTAGTAGGGACACAGAGACAGTGAAAAGACAGCCCCTACCTTCAATGGTGGGCAAAATGCAAACCAACCAAGCAAAAACGATGAAGTACAAACCAGAATAAACTAAGGGGTAGTCTCAGAGGAAAGGCTGGCTCTAAGATTAAGAAGGACTGGGAAAAACTTCTTTTAGGAGGGGGAAAGCTAGCTGATACTTGAAGGAAACATCGTGTGCCAAATATTGACTTCATACCTAATAAACAAACATCAGGATTTCAGAGAAGTGACAATAACGAACATCTCTTTTGGGAACTCGGCAGCAGTGAGGTCTTATCCACTGTTCCCTTGGCACATTGATCTCTATTTACTTCACTTTACTTCTCCAAATTCACGATTTCTGAAAAGCTTTAATTGGGCCACTCAGAATAACTCTCTGACTAAACAGAAATGGCAAAGGCAGCAGCAATATTGCATGAATTATGCTGTTAGATATATAATACATTAAAATTTAAACATGCTGGGCTTTAACTTGCAGCTTGCTCTTAGGTAAGGTAGAGAGAATGAACTTAAAGCTAAAAGCCAGTGAAGCTCTTGGTAGCTATTTCTGGGCTCTATCTGCCATTCCTGGGCTCCAAACAGGCTCGTTTGTATTTTAGTTAAACAGGGAGCTAACTCTTTCATCCACATGTGCTCTTTTTAAACTAAAAAACATTCATATGTTTTGTTCATCTTTATGGGGTCATGGGGGGCACCCCTCTGCTAACAGGCATCTTAAGCCTAGGCTTTGTAGAGGGCAAGGACAGTTCTCTCTGATCACCTTCTAGAAGAAACCCTGTTCAGTTATTCTTCAGGGTGGCATTTCTCAAACAAATGTGGCCAGGGAACATGTTGGGGCTTGAAATATGTGAACAGAACCCACAAATTTGGGTCAGTGGGACCTGGAGTTAGAAAATATCCCATAGACAACAAAGTGAGATCAAGGAAATTTTGGAACAAAATTGAGGAAACTTAAGGTTTTAAAAATATTTAAATATTTTTCAATATTAGGGTTTCATTTTAAATATTAAAGAAACTGCCACATCCTACTCTAAATGGGGACACACACACACACACACACACACACACACACACACACACACACACACACATACACACACATACACACATATCTAGAATGTAATCCAGGCTTCAGTCCTGGAACATTTGTCATAGTCTCCACTGATTGGGGGGAACCCTACTTCCCTTCCTTGGGTTTCTTGTCAAAACATTTAGACATCCCATGTAGACGTATACAACTTAAATGATTAACACACACCTTTACAGAAATTTTAGAGGAGGAAAGTATCATTAGCATCAATATTTTTCACATAGCACTCAATCACATTTTACAGAGTTCTACAACGCGCAGTGTGGCATATGTGGCTTTTCTTGGTGTTAGAACAACTTTTTATGCTAGATACTAAAAGAGAGGAGGTAATTAGGTGGCCCAGTGGATAGAGCACAGGGCTTGGAGTCAGGAAGACTTGAGTTCATATCTAACCCTGGATACTTACTAGCTGTATGACCCTGGGCAAGTCACTTAAATCTGTTTACCTCATTTTCCTCATCAGTAAAATGAACTGGAGAAGGAAATGGCAAACCACTCCAGCATCTTTGCCAAGAAAACTCCAAAATGGGGTCATGAAGAGTTGGACATGACTGAATAACAACACTAATATGAACCATACTCTTCAACGTTGTTCATTTTTATTATCATTTGTGTTGTTGAGTGTTTTAAATAATTGAACTAAATTTTGTTATACTTGCAGCATGAAGTTTATGAACACAGGATGCAATTTTATATATCTAATAAATTAATAAAGAGTACAGAACTTTGAGAGAGATTTAAATCTAGTATTGATGACATGCTTTCAATATGCAGCATAAGAGTAGGATATAAACTTGTGGGGAGGTGTGGAGCCTGGTTTTGTGATTTAATTGGTGCCAAGTAATTGTTTTTGCAACTTTTAGTCTTAGAAGGATGAGTGATGGGGCAACTAGGTGGCTCAGTGAATAGAGCACCCACAGGCCCTGGACTTAGGAGAACTCAAGTTCAAATTTGACACTTAACACTCACTAACTGTGTGACCTTGGGCAAGTCACTTGCCCTGCCTTTCTTCCTCCAAAAAGACAAAAAAAAAAAGGATAAGTGACTTGTTAGTGTCATACGGACTCCATGTGTCAGAAGTGGGAATTCAATCTAGCTTCTGTATTCCACTGCCTCCCATATTAGTATGGTAATTATAACTCAAATTTATATAGTGCTTTCTAGTATACAAAGGCATTGTCTCACAGAAATTCCGTGAAATAGGTAGTTCAGTATTATAATTCCCATCTTATGGTTGAGGAAACTGGGGTTTGTATAGCTTAAGTAACTCCACCACGGACTCAAGAGAGTAAGTATAAGAGCCTATGATGTTTTTGTTTTAGTCAGTCTTGCTACAATTATATATAAGAACGACTTTTTTTTTCAGGAGTGTGTTGGAGCATCTTGTACTGGTTCTCTGGAGCCAATTATTAAAATTTCAGTTTGAACATTTACCCCCAAATCAGCATATGCTATAGGACTTGATTTATTGTTTGGTTCACTGTCTAATCTGGAGGTGTCAAACATTGGGCTTCAGGTTGTATAACACTATGTGCAGCTCAGACCTGATTAAAATGTAATTGAAAAATACTTAACAAATAAATAAAAATGCAGTAAAACATAGATGATGTTATTATGTCTTTTTCTGAGTTAATGTGGGTCCATTGGGATCCTTATGTATTGTTTAATGGCCCCATTTCTATTTGAATTTCACTGTAGTCTTACAAAAATGATGGCAAAAATGTTAAAAATATACTTATATATATATACATATACATATACATACACACACACTCACGCACACACATATATATGTAATATCTCTAGTTCATTTTAAAGATGAGGAAACTGACCCCAACAGGATTAAATGACTTGCCCAAGGTCACACAGCTATTAAGTATCTGAGGCCAGATTTGAACTCAAAATTTTCTAACTCCCGGTTCAATACTCTATCCACTGTACCAGCTAACTAAGTTTAATATATATTAAAATTAAAAGTGCATCATACCTTTTTGGAGAACCCATTGTTAAATGTCTACCAGCACACTCCTGCCTTTTGGAGATAGCTTTTCTCCACTGAAAATATAACTTACTTTAGCTTTATTAACTATGTGAACATGGGCATGCCATCCAATCTCTGTGAGCCCAAGTTCTTAATCTATAAAATGAGAAGGTTTTTCTAGAAGTCCCCCAAATTTCCTTCTAGGCCCGAGTCTATGGCCCTATGAATCCATGTTCTTTTTTCATTGACGTAGTTTGCAGAGCTACCTCTATGGAAAAAGCTTCACAATTGGAAAAGTAGAGGTGACAATGAGGCCGCTGCATCCCATTAGCTACTCTTTTTGCTTAATTAGCTTTCCTTCTAGGTGGTTTGTAGGCGACCTGTGAAGGAACCAGAGTGTTGGGAAACTAAATAAACCTTTGTGTTTGTAAAAGATCACAGCCATAAGCAGCCACCAAGCTTTTGTGAAATAAATCACATCATGTCAGGTCTGGTGCTGATTTACATGCACTTTCCCTGAAGCTCTTTGGAATCTTGTGACCTTTGGCCAGAGGACCTGAATTTAAATCCTAGCTCAATTATTTACTACCTGTATTTATTGTTACTGTTCAGTTGTGTCTGACTCCTGACCTCATCTGGAGTTTTCTTGACAAAGATACTGGAGCTGCTTGCCATTTCCTTCTCCAGCTCCTTTTACAGATGAGGATATTGAGGCAAACAGGTTGAGTGACTTGTCCAGGGTCTCACATCTAGTAAATGACTGAGGCTGGGTTTGAACTCAGGTCTTCCTGACTCCAGGCCCAGCACTCTACCCACTGAATCACTTAGTTACTGTACTTCTTGTAGGACAGTAGACAAATCATTTAGCCTCCCTAGGTCTCAGTTTCTTTGACTACAAAATGGAGGCATTGGATCAGTTGATCTGTGAGATATTTTGTAGACTGAAAAAAATCACATGATCTTTTAATTGTGAGAATTAGATGCGGCCGTTTTGTTAGGGAATGTGTCAATGAGGCTATTTGAATTTCTGTCCAGGTGTGCCCTCTATCTAGAATGGGTATCCTTGTAAGAGGATACTGACACTGAGAAACATTGAGAGGACTCAGTGTTTGGGATTTTTCAATGTAAAAGGCAACACAGTCCCTATGGCAGTCAGAACCACCAGTGTTGGAAAAATTTCTGGGCTTCTAAAATTGTAGACCCTATAAAGCTCTGCTGTCTTAATTTTTTATCCTTCTTGGATATTGCTTTGAACCCTAGACCAAGAACTACAAACTCCTGGCTGAACCAGAAGCAAAGCAGATTCTGTATAATTTTCCTTTGAATTTGAATTTGGGGGCTTGTGTCATTGAGAGAGTCGAGTCAGGGTCTAGAAATCAGGGCTAGAATGTGCATCGAATAACTTTTTTCTTTTTCTCTACTAATTGTTATTGAGTTCTGACAGTTTGATGATGTGAATCCACTCATTTTTTTTTTAAGGTCATGGACACCAACATGGGTATTTTTGTTCTTGGGAATCAGCCTGAAACAATCTTTATTTCACATATACATGGGGCTACTGAATAGGAATCAATTCACCTTAAACATTTGTTGGGTACCTCCTGGGTACAAAGTACTATGAAAGCTACTGGTCCCTGTATCCTGGGTTCCAAAAAAATTGGCATTTTGAATGTAAAAGGGGGCTCATTCAACCTCCAATCTAAATTGTCTCTTGTGATAAACATTTCTCATAATATGTATGTGTTAAACATGCACGCTTCAACCTAATGGATATCCCATGTTCAATTCTAGTCTAATCCATCACAAGCTCAGAGAATATGATCTTTTACCCACTCTGGGGAAAAATGCACATGTATTCGAGACGTTAATATCCAGTCCTGCCAAGACAAGTAAAAAACTAGTGAATTTGGTTGTCAGGCTATCACATTACTGTATTACTTTCCATTTGTCTAATTTCACTTAATTATCACTCTTACTAATCTCACACATTCTATAAAAGGCTTAGCTATTTACCATGATCTGTGGTTCACCTTTCCTCCTGGTTTTCAGTTTCAGATTTTTTTTGTCATCCTTTTATTAATCAATTCCTGAGTGAACAAAAATGTTTACTCCTGAGTCCAATTTTGAAGCATCCTTCTATGTTGGCAAGCTTTTCTTAAACTTCCCTGGTGGGAGATCTGGGAAAAAGTCAGATCCCTTGCAGAATGTAACACCTGGCCCTGCACTCATAAAGTAAAATAGATAACATATAACTGATTTAACTAGCAGTTTGGGTCATTTAAAAAGAAATCTTTTTTTCCCCTCTTTTCTCTCTCTTAATCTCCCAATCTCTCGCTGCATAACTCAAACTAAAAGCATGTACGACTTATATATACATGTTTAATTCAAAAGTGTTCCATGTAAAGATAAAACTGGGATTTCAATGTAAATGGGGTCTATTCATTCAGGTCTTTGGATACCAGCCAGAAATGAACTCCAAATGAGAGACACATAAATAGCAGTAAAGAGCACATGCGCTATATGACTTATGCTTATATTTAAATGGCCAAGAGTCCAAGGTTTAAAGGATCTCAAGCTTTGACGAGGCTCATATGGAGAGATAAACAGAGGCTCCAAACTGTGTACCAACTATATGGGTCATCAAAGCAATTTGAAAATCAATTCAACATTTGACAAACAGCCAATATAGTTCCCTTGCGACTGGAACGACATGCTGAGGCTACTTACTAGGAGTTAAAATTCTGACAGCAGCATTTTGCACATGTTGGAACCTATGCAGGAATTTTTTCCCCCCAGGAAAGCCATAAAAAAGCATTACAATAGTCTGTCCAAAAGATCACTAACACATGCACTGTAGTCATCTGATCACAGTGATTGAATTCTGGCGACGTTCTGCAAGAGAGACCCGCCGGGGCAGGGTTTATGGTATGGCTCTGACCACAGTTAAAACAAGCAAAAGGAACAATCAGCTCTGATTTTAGAGATAATTTAAAACAGGGATCTCCTAAGGTTGAAGAAAGTCATTTTGGGGTGGGGGTAATAATGGTTTCAGTAGATAGCTTAAAAACCCTCATCTTTGTGAATCTTCTGAAAAGTAAATTCCCATTTAGGATACCTAATTAGAAACTTTCTCTTCCTTTGGATGTTTCTTTTCTCATTACCTTAACCATATGGACCAATTCTGGAGAGAAAAAAAATCCCCCAATATACTCTACCACTCCAGATGGAAGAAGAATGGGATGGGGAAGAACAAGAGGGGCATTGTTAATATCTATATTCTGATTTTATTTCTGATAGCAATAGCAATTCAGTTGCAGAGTTAGAATATTCTTTGGAGCTTCAAAAATCTTTGTCTTTAATCTTGAGAAGGCCAGAAGGAAGCTATGTGCAAACAACTATTCTGCTTCTTGCTGTCATTGCAGAATGATCCTTTTTTACCCTCCCTGAATCTTTGTTTTCCTACCCTTTCAACCTCAGGCTCATACACACAGGATCATTTCTTGGGCACTTTTGACATGAAAGTCACACTAGCTTTCATCTCTACCCTCCTCCTGAGATTTCCTGGTCCTTAAATATTCTAATTCCACCAACACTTATGTTGTGGGAACAATAGACTAACCCTTCCCTTTCTCTTTCCCCATGCAATTAGACTAAGTGTTTTTCTCCCCTAAAAGAAATTGAAACTGTTTTTGAGATTTGATTGACTCAAGAGACTAAGGCTTGTGATAATTTTGCATCCTGGTCATCTGGATGCAAAACAAACAGGGCACAAGGGGCTTCTGGGGCTTCAGAGCATAGGGCAGCCCATGAACAACACTGAGAATCTATACTCAGTTGAATCAATGCTTTATCCTAGATCAAAATTCCTTCCCAGCTCTCAGCATCCTTCCCCTGGTATGGCTAATAAACCTTCTATTGTTGTTTGATAGATTATGAGTGTTTCATTTTATTCCAGTTTCAGACCTAAACTACCAGGGGCCGAGCCTGAGTCAGACCATTACAATTGGTGATTGTCAGAAGATTTTGGAATGGGATGAACTCTTTGACAGGGGTCGGGGGAAGGATAATGCAGAAGAAGAGGAACCCTGGGTGGCATCCCTGCTTCTGGTTCTACTTTGGGCAATGAGGACACTCCCATCCCCCTGGATTAATGAGGAAATTTTCAGTAGTTCACAAGTAGGGACCAATGGGAATATGCTCTGTGTCCATATGGATACAAGGAGTGGGGAGAGAATAGAGAAAAGCTAAGTGCATATTACTGTGGCAAAGCAAACCTCCTTTTGTTAATTATTCCATGACTTTCAAGGAACTCACTTTTGTTCTAACATTGAACTTGAATTGAGAGTGTTGGCATTGGAGTTACCTCTCACAGTCCTCATGAAGACCTCAAGGCCTTACTGCCAATTACAATGATAATAAGACTAGCTAACATTTATATAGTACTTGCTATGTGTCAGGCACTGTGCTAGGGCTTTACAATTATTATCTCCTTTGATTCTCACAACAGTCCTGAGAGGTAGATGCTGTTATTCTCCTTATTTTATAGTTGAGGAAACTCAGGCAAATAGAAGTTATGTGACTTGCTCAGGGTCACCCAGCTAATGAGTATCTGAGATCAGATTTGAACTCAGGTCTTCCTGACCTAAATAGATACATACAACTATAAATT
>WOXC01010116.1:0-55000 GCA_011680675.1 Gymnobelideus leadbeateri | reverse complement strand
ACACACACACACACACACACACACACACACACACAGACTTCATGAAATTGTGAATCCCCACTCTATACTGCTTGCTTTTAAAAAATGAAGTATGTCTCAGAGTTAATTATTCCAGATTCAGACGGATATATTTTTTCCCTCTGGTCCTAAAGTGTACCATTCAAGGCTGAAAATGGCTCTTCTCTAATCCTATTGGTTTGAGCCCCACTGATAGTGTTTTCTCCAGTAATAGCCAACAGGGCCTAACTATGACTCCAAGTTCATTTAACCATTTGATGTCAATTAGCTTTTGTAAGAGGATATTTACTTTGAAAATATAGCAAGGACAAAAAATATAAACGTTTTCGCCCCGTACCCGGAACATACTATCTTGGTCTCTGGAGAGAGTGACATCACTCTTAATTCTATAAAACCTCAGTCCCACGAAGGTGGAATCCAAATGTGACTGGGTCCTTGTGGATTACCTTTTAACTTATGATAAGAATAAATAAGAAAACTCCAGAATGAATAAAAAAATAAGAAAATTAAAATATAAAAAAGAAAAAAATGCTAGAATGAATAAAAATCTAAGAAAATACTAAGAATATTAAAATATAAAAAGAATAAGACTCCATAATGAATAAGAATATAAAAAATAATAAGATATTAGGATATAAAAAAGAAGAAAATGTCAAAATGAAAAAAGCAAGTCAGAAGTATCGGGAGACTGAAGATCATTCTGTGTGGGCTACACCTTATGTAGGAGGATATTGGTATCCTTAACAACCATATTTAAATTTTAAAAAGTTGAAAAATATACAATATAATTAATCTATAAATTAGTAGGAACAAAGGTGGACAGAAATTGAATGCTACATATCATAAATAATCCTCTCTATGAGATGCAGGCCCCAGCAAAGTTAAGTGTTGTATTAAGAATGTCTCCTATAAGATATTCCTTTGAATACTGGTGGATTTCCCAACCATTTAGCTCTAATTCATTGTGTCCAAAGTAATGATCCTTTTATGTGACTATATAAGTAGCTCCTTTGGGGTAATACCGCTCTTTATTACCTTTATAATATCATATAGAACTTAAGACAGTGTCCTGTGTTGTACAATGGCTGCACCATATTTATAACCACAATCTTACATTTTTATAGTCCTTTATGGTTATAATTTGTTTTAAATGCATAATCTCCTTTAATTCAATTCAATTTCAAACATTTATTAAGCATTTATTATGTGCCGGTCACTGTGTTAAGCATTGAAATTGCAAATAGAAGCAAAAAGAAAGATAGTCCCTGCCTTCAATGAGCTTATATTCTAATGAAAGAGGGGGAGACAACACATAAAAGGGAGCTGAAAAGTGGGGAGGATGGTGAGGAGGTAGAAGGGAAAATATTCACATGGGGCATGTGGTGGTGAAATCTGAAGGCAGTCAGAGGCACAACCAGGAGGGGAATGAAGCATGACTAGACTGGGTATGTCCCTAACATGGAGGCCCCAGAAGGAACTTCCCAGAAGTAGAAGGCTAGTATGTGGAGGGATTTTCCAGGATAAGAAGGTTCCAGGAGTGGAGGGAAGTTCCAGGGTGAAAAAGCAGCTGAGTCATAGTGGTGAAGTCTGGAGAAAGACAGAAGTTCAAACAGGAAGGCAATGAATTTAATTAAGCATCTACTTATGGAGAATGCTGGGATAAATGCTGGAGGAGATACCAGGCTTAGATATAACTTGTTCAGTTTCTCATGAAGCTTATTTTCTAGAAAGTTTTTAAGACACTGATACAGGGGGCTACCGAATACAATATTATGTGATAAATGCATTAATGAAACACAAAACAACAACCACAAACTTATGGGATCAGAGTGACTCTGTGAGGAAGGTAATATAATTATTTTTATCTCATTTTTGCAGATAAGAAAAATCTAAGGCTGAAAGAGTAGCTCACTGACAGGTAGTCAGGGTATGATTAGAACTAGAAAGGATCAGTTTCTTATGCCAGGAATGGGCAACGTTCAGGATCAGTGCTTGTCATCCTAGATTCCCAGGACTGATGAGGAGTTCCTTTTATTTGTTTATTGAGAAACTAGCCTTATTATTGTGTGTGAATGGGAAATGCTAGGGTTCTCGGACCTTGACAGGGCTATATATAAGGGACTGATTCCTGATTCTGTAACATATTAATTGGCAGAACTGAAACAGAGAATTTAACTACAGGGGGATCCCTAAAATCTGGACACATAGGAAATCTCAGTAACTATGCATATTTTGGAGAAATGAAATTTTCAACAGCATTTAATTTAATTAACATAAATAAGATTTCATAGGAAGACATAGGGGACACATAGGAAATTTTGTTAATTAAACAAATTAAATTAATCTCATTAATGTGGAAAATAGTCCCCAATAGCTAATGAAAGCTTTTATTCCATATGAAATTGTCATGACTAAAATTTATGCTAATTAAATAAAATGTTGTTGAAAATTTCATTCATTTCATTTCTTGAAAATATGCAGTTAATGAGATTTCCTATGTGTCCAAACTTTAGGGACACCCTGTATTTTGAACCAAAGACATGGCAGATACCTGGGAGATAACAGTCCTGCAAATATGGGATTCTCAGACCTAGCAGCAAGTCACAGAATCATAGAATCTTAGATGTGGGAATAAAGAGGCTGAATATCTCCTTAACCCCCTCCCACCCTGGAATCCTTCTCTCCCAGATCTTTTTGAGATATTGCTCAGAACCATTAGCTTGTATTTCATACTTTCAGTGACAGACAGAAAAACATCACAAAGGAATCAGTTTTATGAATTGTTGCTATAAATCTAGCATTAAGATTTTGCAAAATGAAAATGCTTAGTCATATGGCTTTTCACCATGAACTCAGTGGAGAGGAGACTTTGATATCAAGTTCCTTTGCAATTACCAGATTATCCTAGCAGGAAGGGGGTGGGGGGAAGAAGGAATTATAACTCCCTAGCTCTACCAACTTATTTAGAATATTGTTAAGCTAGTGTAATGGCAAGCAAAGAAGTACCTAGCACCTTGTTTCAGTTCAAGTTTCTTTTGAGCCTTGCCCATGATTATATCAAGTCTTTGTTAACAAACAGAACTTGTGAAACCCACAGTGGGAGGAACTTGCTGATGCAACAGGAAGGGGAAGAACAGGGAGGGGCTAATGATCATATATAAGGAGAAGCCAAAGCTGGGAAAGAGCAGAATTGAGAAGGGGAACTTTGTGGTGGCCAGGCACTCTGTTCGTGTTGATTTTTGCTTGTAATACTTTGTCCAGAAGCCCTGAGACCTAACTGGAAGCCCTGGAAGAAGATTTTCTTGTTGTCTGTTTACAGGCATCCTGGAGGAGGATTTCAGAGTTCCTGGGACTGTACTGATGATATTGATTTCACAGGCAGATAGTGAATTGATGATGGTGCCTGCAATGTGCATGAATCTTATTGTGGCTTTGCTAAGCTTTGTTTTCCCAGAAACAGAAACTGTGTAGGACTTGATGTGGACTGGATACTGTGAGCTTCAACATGGAACTGTACAAGGAACTAGACAAGGAGTAAGAAGAGGAGCTGAGAGCTGCCTACCTGTGAATCCAGGTGACAATTGGGTAGATTCAGGCAGGAGCTGGACCCATGGAAGAGGAACCATGGAATTTGGGAGCCAGCCTGGAGTCAAGATGAAAAGACCTCTCCTTGGATACTTAGTGCTGACTGAGAAGATCATGATTTACTGTGACCTAGGGGTGGGAGAACATTGTACTTCAGAGATTAAGACAATGTGACCTAGGGGTGGAGAACTTTGACCTTTGTACTTTGTGTCCCTTAAGGAGGCTTGTTCCTTAAGGGTGATTGAGTTAAAGACTTACTGAATGATTGTGCTTTGTGTCCCTTAAGGAGGCTTGTTCCTTGAGGATGATTGAGTTAAGGACTTACTGAATGATGTCTTTTGCTTAAAACTATGTGACCACTTGGTGAAAACCTTGTGGCCACTTTAGTGATAAACTGTTATGTTATAACATTGTGAATGCTGTACTTTGGTTTCTGTGGGTGTTTTGCTTTAATTTACTGCTGAATAAATAGAGTCCACCATACTATGTGATCAGAACCTTAAAGCTGTTCACAGCAGCAGTCGTCTGGAATCCTGCTTGGCTTTACATTTAGGCATTATGATGCCATAGACCAACTGGTCTACTGTCTGTACCTGTGACAGCCTAGAATCATGTTACTGGTGTTTCCTTTTGAGTTTTGGTCAACTGTGAAACTCTATCTCACTTAAATCCAATTCATGCTCAAATCAAGACATTACCCTGTGATATCTTTGGTACTCTTCAAAAACAAATGACAGAGAACAGCAGCATGGGCAGCAAGAGCAGCAACCCTTTATTTGATCTGTTTGTTGTGCAGTTTTGTTGCCTCTCTCTTGAGAGCACTTGTCTTACAAGACGTCTTGTGGAGAAAGGGTTGGACATTGGAGCTGGGGAAGAATGAATAAAGAGTAGGTGAATGAGGAGAGGATTGAGGGAATATAGAAATGTATGACTAAGAATTACAGAGGATGAGAAGGTGCGGATGGGTTTTATTGTACACCCATGCAGGGAATATCTGCATTGAGGAAACCATGCATTTGTCAAAATTTGGAAAGATAGGCTCTATGAGAACAAACTCTGCATGCATCACGTCACAGGATTTTTCAGATCATTTAGTTCAAACCTCTTATTTTATAGATGAAGAAATAAAGGTCCAAAGAAGTAAAACCATTTGTCCAAAATGACATAGGAAGAATTGGGATTTATACCTGGGTCTTCTGAATCAAAATCCAGGTTCTTTCCACTGCTCCACACTGGGTATCTTTGACGAAAATGTGAAAATAAAACAGGAAGGTTTTTGCATACCATCTTCTACAGCCAGCCACATCTTCAATCACACACAGGTTCTGATGTTTTTTTCTTACAAAATAATGCAACAAAAGAGAAAGAAAGCTTCGATGATCCTCTGATTATGCCAAAGAAGGCACAAAGCAAAGAGATTTATGCTTGTTGATTGTGTTTATTGCTGTGGTGGGGACTGCCCAATAGAGAGTACAGATGAAAGATTCTCTGTGGATGGAGATTCTCTAGATGCTTCTGTTTGTGACGTTGTGCTGATTGCATCAAGCCTCAGAAGATTATAGTCTCTTAAATGAAATTTGCAGACATTCAAAAAAGTTTGGCCTAGCTGTCCACTTAACACAAAATATGTTTGAGGGGTAGTCTATTGTTTAGTATATGAAATGTAATTGGATGGGCAGTCTATTAAATTGGCATCTCTTTGACAGACACCAGAGAGGAGCAAGTGATTTAAATAGTAGAAAATGTTTGATAGTATTTGGGAAATTATATAGTATTTTTCATGATCTCTAGATTCTCCTTGAAAGAAAAACATCTTTTTAGCATCAACATTTTTATGGAGATGCCATATAACTACAAATCGTGAGCTACCACAATCTTCAAAGACTCAAATATAAACTACCCAGAGGGTAATGGAGAGATATATGATGGGCTTAATTATTAACATATCAATTAATATTAGCATATTATCAATGATAAATTTTTTTTGGTGGGGAAATTACAATTCGGATTTCCCTCTTATTTTTTATTTTTGATTTATTTTTTCAATTAATAATAATACATTTTCCTCCTTCCCTTTCCCCACTGGGGAAAAAAGTAAACTAAAACTAAAAGTATATGTAGTCAAGTAAAACAAAATCATGCATTGGCCATGATATATACACATACACACATAAAACAAATATTTACATATTAATATAGCGTGAAAATTAAAACATGCATACATATATACATACATATAAATATATAAATACACACACACTCACACCTTCATTCTTTATCCTGTACCTATTTCCTGACTGTCAGGAGATAAGTAGCTTTCTTCATTATTATTTATAATTAGTCCTCTAGAATTTTGGTTGGTCACTGTATGGTCAGGGTACGTTAGTTTTTCAAAGTTCTTTGTCTTTACAATATTGTTGCTACAATATAAATAAGATCTGTGATCACTAAAATGATATCAGCCTGAAAATTTATAGAGGAAAAGTAAAGTGCCCATTGCCTAGGTTATGAGATGTGGTTGGAAGGATAATACGTAGTTAGTCCATTGGTATGTAACTCTCAGACAGGCAATGCAGATGGGCAGCAATCTGACTAGACTTAAATAAGACGAAGAAATTGGACTAAGTCTCATTTGGGAAATTGTATAGTACTTTCAATGATACTAAACTTCTCCGTGTTACCAATATACATCTTTTGAATATCAACCAATATTCTTCTGTTTATTCTATGTGACTTTGAATCATGGAACAAATTACAGATTACCAAAAGGACAATGGAAAGACACACAATGTGTTTCAGTAGGTTTTAGTACTTTGCCAGAGGTGACCTTTGTTCAAGAAGGATTGTATATGCTATCATCAAGATCTTTCATGACCAGAAGTGGGTTAGGAATATACTAAGGGAAATGGAAAAGAGCTAGACAGCCTGCATTTTTCATGGATATCCATGAAATATTAAAAGACTAAGAGGAAGGCCTCTAGTTTGTTGGGTGGATCTTCTATGGGGGATTTATGGTTGTACATAGATAAGAATTTCAAAGGAAGGAAATCTGTAGCTGAGTTACAATTCATATGATTTAAAGGAAGGGCAAAGGAAGAGGACAAATGTTTCTTTAGTGCCTATTATGTGCCAGGTCCCATGCTAAGTATTTTACAAGTATTATCTCAATTAGGGAATACTAATATTGATAATTTCATGAATCTGAAAAAAATGCTGAAATATAATTAGTTCCTCCTTCTCACATAGAATATACCTTTTGATTTAACAGGTCAGTCATGTGAAAGGAGGTGGCCTGAGACCTTTTAGGCAGGGAGTAGGACTTGAACTAACATTTGGCAGAAGACTCAGATCTGGTTACCAGCAATCTGCTAGCCCACTGTTTTGGCAGGTAGGCAGGGCTTAAGTCTCTGTTCTATTCTTATTTTGAAAATTTCTCTGAAAAAAGGAGGGTATTGCACCTACCTTTCCATATGTTCAAACTCACCATTCATTAAACTATAGGTCTGCAGGCATACTGTGACATTTTAATCAGATAAAGAAGACCAATACCAGGAATTGTACAATGGCACCGGAAGGTAGTTAGTAAACCAGTAGAAGAAGATAAATGAACATTACTTTGTCTTAGGACCTATAATAATGATCCTTTCTAACTCTACACTTTGGGGTTCGATGGTTCTATGGATTTATGACTGACGAGTCACAAATTCACATAACCACAGAATTGCAGAATTTAGATACATTCTTCTGTGATCTCAGCCATATGAGGGCTTTCCTCACCACTGTAGATGGAGACCCTTCTACATTTTTTCATTCTGTGTGATTTTTCCCCATGTCTTTCCATAAATGAATTCTCTAGAGAGCAAACTACTGCCCTGGAGCCCTGTTTTTACTCTAAAAAAATCTTGGTGGTGTAAGGTAGCACTCAGTATGCCCATCTTTTGTATCTTATTCTCAGTACTTGACTGGTTCACTCCCTCCTTCCTCATCCCCAACCCCATCACATATCCTTATTGCTGCAAATAAAGTGCTGGGTTCAGAGCCAGGAGACCTGCTTTCATATCTCATCATAGACAATTATCAGCTATTTGACAAATCAAATTTTTGCCATTTGTAAAATGGGAATTATATTAATTGCAGTCCCTGCTTCACGGCTTTGTTGTGAAGAAAGTACTTTGAGAGCCTTAAACTGTTGTATAGATGTAGGTGATGATGATGTACTATATCTTCTCACAAGCTAGTAAGTCTTCTATGGTAATATATTATTTCATTGTTTCATATATAGGTATTTTTCATATTCTTCATTGTTCTTTGGGTTACCTCTAATTTATATTATTCTAATTTATTTACATAATGATGAATGAATTGGTAAGAGAGCAAATATTTGATTATTTAAATATTCTTCTGTGGCCATCTAAAAGCCATGTAAGTAAGCAAAATGGTACTTTGGGGTCCCTGTTAAGTAGCTCAGTTATAGAGATTTGGAGAGTAGTGGTACAGTGGAGAGAAAATTGGATTTGGAATCAGCAGACCTGGGTTAAAATCTTAGCCCTGTTACCTATTATACCTGTGATGATGTTGGGCAAATTATTTCACCTTTCTGGGCCTCAGTTTTTCAATCTGTGAAATGGAGGGTACAGGGGCAGGATCTTGTGTTGTTCTTTCAATCTCTACATCTATGATACTATAATACGAATTGTAGAAAATCTGATCTAGTTTTTAGGTCTAATCCTGTGTGGTTATAATTGTATTAACATGGCTTGACTTTGGACCATTATCATAAAGGGCTATGGACTTCCATCAGATATACAGTGGCAAAGAGAGAACATGAGATCCCATTTCACCACTTTGTAGACATTCCCTAGGAGCACAATGAAGTTTTATCCATTCTGTCTCAAATGGCAGGATTGTAATGTATGGGAAAGATAGTGGGAGAAGGGGTAACAGGTCATTCCCCAAAACAAAAAATCACCTATACAAAATCTAGAAGCCCATCTATGTTGTATATTTTTAAAATCAATAATGGCTGGCAGATTCCCTTAACAGTCTACCATTATCAGGAAGTGCTGTAATCAGATATAATTTCTTTTACAAAAAGACCAGGTCAGCCTTCTTTCTCCATCATTTTCCCTCTTCAATCCTCTGCCATATACATTAAACCTCAAATTCTATATATCGCTAAAATTGTTGCCTAGTTAAAGCAGAACTTCTTTCTGAATTCTGTACCTTATGAACAGGTTCAATTTTGTTGGAATATAGTATCAGACACTTTAATTGTTATGGAATTATTGTTTTCATTACTTTTGGTACAAGTGTGGCAGGAAAAAGTACCCCGTGTTCTCCTGTGTCAGTCTCTGTATTCTGTCTACTTACCTATGTGGATAGCTATCCAATATCCTCCTCCTGACCCAGACAAGTTTATTTTTATTTTTAAACAAATGCTTTATTAACTTCTGTTTTACACCATTCATTTCTGCCAGATTTTGAGTTACAATCATTTTCCCCTCATTATTCCCCTACCTAACCTCCCAGAATAGCAGTCCCACAAGATATCGCTTCCTCCAATCTCCTCTCTCCCATACCTTCTCCCATACCCCCATCGACTTTTCCATTAGAGGAAGGTGAATCTTTGTGTCCCAATGCCTGCACATCTTATCTCCCTATTACAAGCAAAAGAGTATTAATATTAGTATATATATTTGAAACATTTAATGTTAAGACCTCAAATTTCAGATCCATTTCCCTCCTCCCTTGTCACCCATTCCCTCTTGGGAGATAAGTAATTCAGTACATGTTGTACATGTCTGGCTATGCAAAACATTATCATAGTAGATATATTGTACAAGGTTGCTTATAATTCCCTCCCACTCATCCCACCTCCCACCTGGTCCATTCCCTACATGATCCTGTCCCTCTTCTATAGTGGGTACTTCCAACCTCCCCTCCCCCCAAGGATGCCCCCCCATCCATCATCCCTCCTCTCATCCCCCTTCCCCCTATTCTGCTGCAGGTTGAGATATCCCATTTAGTATGTATGTCATTCTCTCCCTGAACCAAACTCAATGTGAATGTGGTTTTGCCTTTTTAGCCTTCCTATTCTCCCCCTCCCTTGCAACCACTTCCCCCCGCTTCCTCTACATGGGATAGTTTACCCTACCCTGTCTCTCCCCATCTCCTCCCACCACCCTCCTCTCCCACCTCATAATTTCATCCCCTGAGTATTCTCCCTTCCCAACAAACCCAACCCATGCTATCTATCCATACACAACTGTAACCATATACACACACATTCACATATGTATTCATATGACCACACACCCTTCTTCCATTATTTTCACAGTGAGAAAGATATCATCAGTTATTGCCTTTCCACATAGGAATATAAATAGTTCAGCTTTGATAAGTTCCTTTGGATTTCCTCTCCCTGATTACCTTCTCAGGCATCTCTCCCTTCTTGTGTCTGGATGTCAAATTTTCTATTCAATTCTGTTTTTTTCCTCAAGAATGCTTGAAAGTCCTCTATTCCACTGAATGACTACATCTTCCCCTGAAACAAAATACTCAGTTTTGCTGGGTAGGTGACCCTTGGGTTCATTCCCAGTTCTTTTGTCCTCTGGAATATCATATTCCATGCCCTTCAATCCCTCAGTGTAGAAGCTGCCAGGTCCTGGGCTATTCTGATTGTGTTTCCACAATATTGAAACTGTTTCTTCCTGGCTGCTTGGAGTATTTTCTCCTTGATCTGGGGATTCTGGAACCTGGCTATAATATTCCTGGGAGTTTTCTTTTTGGGATCTTTTTCAGAGGTGATCGGTAGATTCTTTCAACCTCTATTTTGCCCTCTGGATCTAAAACATCAGGGCAATTTTCCTTGAGAATTTTTTGAAGGGTGATTTCTAGGTTCTTTCTTTGATCATGGCTTTCAGGTAGTCCAATAATTTTTAAATTGTCTCTCCTGGATCTATTCTCCAGGTCAGTGGTTTTTCCCATGAGATACTTCACATTGCCTTCTAATCTTTCGTTTGTTTGGATCTGCTTAACAGCATCTTGATTTCTCATAAAGTCACTAGCTTCCATTTGCTCCAGTCTAACTCTGAAGGAATGAATCTCCTCAGTGAACTTTTGAGATTCTTTTTCCATCTGGCAAATTCGGCTTTTTAAGGCATTTTTCTCCTCATTGCCCTTTTGGGCCTCCTTTGCCATTTGAGTTAGTCTATTTTTTAAGGTGTTGTTTTCCTCAGTCAGGCTGTTGACCTCATTTCATACTTTTCCTGCATCCTTCTCATTTCTCTTTCCAATTTTTCCTCCACTTCTCTTATTTGATTTTAAAGTCCTTCTTAAGGTCCTCTATGGCCTGCAACCTGCTCATGTTTTCCCCTGGGGCTTTTGGAGCAGGACTTCTGACCTCACAGTCCTTATCCTGCTCTATGCCCCCAAAATAGGAGTCTAGGGTTGCATTTTTCTGTTTCCTTTGCCTTGGCATGTTGCCACTTAATTACTTGACTTTTGGGCTTGTTGCCACACTATGGCTTTAAGGCCAGCTAGAGGAATTTTCGTCCCGAACGTGTGGGGGCAACTTCCGTTTCTGGCAAGCTGTAAACCCATCCACAACTTCCACCCTAGATCACAATCCAGATCCAGGGAGGTTAAAGCAAGAGCAATTACCCCCCAAGACTGATCTCTGGATCTCCCTACAGTTCGCAGGCCAGGAGCTGGAGCTGCCTCTGAAAACTACAAAATGGAGTGTCTCCTCAGTGGCTTCTAGCCCCCAGGGGAGGGAGCCGACACATTCCCCAAATACCAGTCCGAAAGTCCATAGGACACTAACCTCTTAACTTTGTCCTAGGCATGTCTATGTTGATAATTCTGGAGTCGCCACAGCTCCTGGTGTTCTGGGGTTCCTCCAGCCGGCTGCTGGCCCTGCCGCCCTGGGGCTAAAACCTCGGCTCATGCGGACCTGGGCCTTGGCTCGGTTCACTGTACTCTGCGCGCTGCATGCTGCCAGGTCCCAGACCACTGTGCTGGTCCTTCCTGCAGGGCTACTGGGCTGTCCTCAGCGGGAGGTTAGCTTCTCTGTGTCATTCTGTGGGTGCTGGGGCTCCAGAAGTTGTTCAGAGTCCCCTTTTACATAGTTTGGGGGGAATCTGGGGGCAGAGTGGCTTGGATGAGCTGTTTCTACTCCGCCATCTTGGCTCCACCCCCCCAGACAAGTTTATATTCTGGAGGCTAGGTGCCATAATGGACAGCGTGCTGTACTTGGAGTGAGGAAGATCTGAATTAAAATACAGTCTCAGATACTTACTATTGTGTGACTCTGGGCAATAACTTGACCTCTGACTCAGTTTTCTCATCTGTAATATGGGGAATATGATAACACTTATTCCCTTCTCTCCCCATCCCCCAAGTTGTTGTGGGGATAAAGTGAAATATTATTTGGAAAGTATGTTAGAAATCTTAAAGGGCCATATTTTGTTGTTTAGTTGTTTCAGATTCTTTGTGGTTCCATTTGTGTTTTTTCTTGTCAAAGATATTAGAGTTGTTTGCCTTTTCCTTCTCCAGCTCATTTTACAGATGAGAAAAGTAAGGCAAATGAGGTTAAGGGACTCTTCCAGCTAGTAAGTGTCTGAGGCTGGATTTGAACTAAGGAAGATCAGTCTTTCTGGCTTCAGGTCTGGCACTCTATCCACTGTACCACCCAGCTATCCCAAAGTATTATATAGGTGCTAGCTATTCTAGCAATCATAACATCATAGGATCCTAAAAGCTCAGTGTTGGACTGTGAGATCATTTAACATAACCTCTGCCTAAACAATATTTCTCTATTCAGGATCCATGACAATAGGTAATCCAGCCTCTATCTGATGACCTTCAGTGAAGGGGCATCTCCTGAATCAATGGGGAAACATTCAATAGTCATAGAATTAAAGAATCATAGATTTGGATATGGAAGGAACCTTAGAGGTCATTTACTCCAATCCTTCCACAATAATTACTTAATGAATATTTGCTGATCAGTTTTGTAGATGAAAAAAACCAAGCCTAGGGAGGTGAAATTGGCATATGGTAAGGGGTAGAAGCAGGATTTGAACTCAGGTCCTCTAAACTATATCTAACATCTTTTACAATGTAACACTTCCTTCCATTCTACTTTTAGACATTTATAAATGTTAGTTTAAATGCTAGGAAGTATTACCTTACATTGAGCAGAAATATGCTTATCTGCCCTATCTATTTATTTCTCCTAGTTTTATCCTCTGGTAAAAACAACTCATTTCTCTTTATATAGCTACCTTTCAAATACTTTGAAACCTATTTAGTATTTTATATTTATCCCTATTAAATTTGATCTTCTTAGGTTCATCCCATCATTCTAGTCTGCAAAGAGTTTTCTGGATCCTGACTATCATACAGTATGTTAATTATTTCTCCTAGCTTTGAAAGGGATTCCATCTAGGCTTTTATTCAAATCAGAACAATAGCTAAGTTTTATATAGTGATTACTGTGTGCCAGGCACCGTGGCTTAACACTTTAGAATTATTATCTCATTTGATCCTCACAAGAACCCTGTGAGGTAGGGGGTATTATTATCCATTTTACAGATGAGGAAACTGAGGCAAACAGAGATTAAGTGACTTGCCCAGGGTCACAAGCTATTAAATGTCTGAGGGCAGATTTGAACTCAGATCTTTCTGACTTTGAAGCAGCTAGGTGGCTCAGTGGATAGAGCACAGGGCCTGAAGTCAGGAAGACCTGAGTTAGAGTCTGATCTCAGCCACTTAACTAGTTGCATGACCCTGGGCAAGTCACTTAACCTCTGTTTGCTTTAATTCACTGGAGAAGGAGATGGCAAACCACTCTAGTATCTTTGCCAAGAAAATCCCATAGACAGTATGGTACACAGTGTTGTAAACAATCAGACATGACTGAACAACTTCCTGAATCAGGCCTAGCCATCTATCCATCGTGCCTCTTAGGTGCTCCTAAACATTGACCAGAATATTGAATTGAGCTATAAATTATAGCCTAGAATGGACAAAATGCTTTAATTTGATTAGTCCAAATAACTAGTTTTTTAAAAAAAAGCTTGATGAGTTGAAATGCAAACTGAACCAAAATTGTTTTTTTTACTTTTTTATTAAAAACAAAGCAGAACCAAAAAGCCAATAACAATTTGAATGGAGCCAAGGCTATGTGTTTGCAAAACTATTGATCTGGCACCAACCTCAACATCAAAATATTCTCCAAACCAAACCTGAAGTGAACCAATATTTTATGTTGTGTGATTCTTTGGTCTGGCCTCCTCTTTATGGGCTGCTGGCCTCTATTCAAGCAAGGCCTTGTTGAATAAGGGTAAAGGAGCATTGAATCAGTTCTTTACCTTAAGGTAAATCAGAGCTTTACCTTAAAGGGCCTGGGCTTTCAGGGCTGGGCTCCACCCTGTTCTAAATTTAATTATGCTTCAGACTTACATTTCATTTAAAAAAGAAAAAAAAGACCAGATCAGCAAATGCTTTGAAAATCAGCTTTTTTATTGTCCCCACTTTATGGATGAGAAAACTGAGTTAAGAGATCAATGACTTCAAAGGGAAGGAGACTGGATTTGGAGACTTGGGTTTGAAACTTGATTTTCTGCATTCCACGTGACTTTGGGTAAATCACTTGATCTTTCTCAGTTTCTTCATCTGGTGGGGCTAGTTGATCTCTAAGGATACGTATGCCCTTAAATTCTAGAATACTATGACCTCCCTAAGTTCATAACGTAAGCAAAGCATGTTGGTACATGACTGTTTGCTTGTCAGCTCTCTCATTAGATCTTAGGTCTTTGAAATCAAGGACTGCTTAGTACAATTCCTGGGCACATAGTAGTAGGTGTTTAATAAATGTTTATTGACTGACTGATTGACTGTAAGTCCAAAGTTTGCAGTGCTATTTCCATAGGGGATTTTCAGCTTAATAAAAACCCAAATAGTGCAGGTGCTATAGGGGAAATAATGGATTTGGCATCAGAAGACATGAATTTGAGTTGGCCCTGCCACCCACTGGTTGTGTGACCATGGGCAAATGATATTATCTTCTTGGGGCTCATTTTACTTACCTATGAAATCAGAGATTGAACCAAAACATCTCTAAGGGCCCTTTTAATTCTGTGATTCTACAATTCTTTAAAAATTTTTATTCTTTATTGTTAAAGAGTGTTTTCATTGTATTTTTCTCAATTATATAAAAGCAATTTTTAACATTCATTTTTAAAAAATTAATTTTTAGTTACAAATTCCCCTCCTTCCACTGTCTCCTCCCTCCTGTTTGAGAGGGCAAGTACTTCAATGTAGTTTATACATGTGCAGTCATGCAAAACATATTTCCATATAAACCATGGTCCAAAAGAGAAAACTGACCAACCCCCCTACCCCCAAAGAAAAATAAAGTTGAAAAAATGCATGCTTTGATCTGCATTCAGACCCATTAGTACTTTCTCTGGATATGAATAAGATTTTTCATAAATCTTTCAAAAATATCTTGTATCATTGGATTGCTGAGAATAGCTAAGTCATTCATAGTGATCATTATACAATATTACTTTCACTATGTAGAATGATCTCCTGGCCTTGGTCATTTCACTTTGTATCAGTTTATGTAAGACTTCTCAAGTTTTTCTGAATTCAACTGATTCTATTATTCTTGTTGATCAGGGTACGCACACACACAATATACACACACATATATGAGAAGGTAGGTATGTGTGTGAATGTATATGTGTGAGAGAGACAGAGATAATGAGAGACAAGGGCAGAGATAGGAGATGAGTGACAGAGAAAGAGAGAGACAGAGACAAAGAGAAATAGAGAAAGATACACACAGATAGAAACAGAGAAATAGAAGTTGATGCAGAAGGGGCGGCTAGGTGGCGCAGTGAGTAAGAGCGCTGGCCTCGGAGTTGGGATGACCCGGGATCGAATCCAGCCTCAGAAAATGAGCACCCACACATAAATAATGACTAGCCGTGTAACCTTGAGCAAGTTACTTAACCCCAATTGCTTTTAAAAAAAAAGTTGATGCAGAGACATATACCAAAGGTTTGTTGATTACATAGATGCCCTAATACCTCTATGTTGTGAAAACTCTCTGAAAAACCATTTCAGGGATGGCTAGGTGGCACAGTGAATAGAATACTGGCTCTGGAGTCAGGAGGACCTGAGTTCAACTCTGGCCTCAGACACTTAACACTGGATAGTTGTGTGACCTTGGCAAGTCACTTAACCCTGCCCTTCCCCCTCCAAAAAGAAAAAAAAGAAAAATACTTTACAGGAACTGAACAAGGCAAACACTAAGTAACACAATGAAGAATTGTAAAGCATAATGAAATATGACTGGCATACAGAGATTGGAGTTTAAAGGAATAAGCATGACATCTCAACTCTGCAAGAAACCTGGACTATTGCACACATTGAGCTGGGCCAGACTGTGGAAGTACCCAGGAGTTTTTAAAAAAGATAACAGTGTGACAGAGACATGAAGCAGATGGAACAGAGGCTACATAGCACATGGATAGGTATGTCTGCAAGATAGCTTGGGAGGATACAGTGGTAAAGGCTTTTTTAAGAGAAAAATTAAAATTTTAATTTCAGTTCTAAATTCTTTCCCTCTCTCCACCCTTACCTCTTCCATTAAGACAAGAAATATATGATACCTATTTTACATATGAAGTCATGCAAAACATTTTCACATTAGACATTTTTTTGGGGGAGCAATAAAAATAAAGAAAAAAAATATGCTTCATTTTGCACCCAGAGTCCATCAGTTCTCTGTCTAGAGGTGGGTAGTATTTTTCATCATGAGGTTTGTGAAATTGTCTTAGATCATTGTATCAATCACAGTAAAGTTTTTCACAGTGCATCAGTTACATTCTTATTTTTTTCTGTTTTACTTCATTCATTTCAGCCAGTTGTTGTGTTACAAATTTCTCCCTGTTTTCTCCCTACCCACCTCCCCAAAATAGCACTCCCCCAGGCTATCCCCTCCTCTTATTTCCCAACTATATGAAAAGTAGTAGTAATATATATTTAAACATTTGATTTTAAAACTTTTAATTCCAAATTCATTCCTTTCCTCCCTTGTCACGCACCCTTACTGGGAAGTTAAGCAATTCAATATAGGTTGTACATGTGTAGCTATGCAAAACATTACCATAGTAGATATATTGTAGAAGGCTTATTATATCTCCCTTCCCCCATCCCCCCTCCCACTTGTTCTATTCTCTACTTTGGTCCTGTTCCCTTTGAAAAGTGTGTGCTTCCTACTTCCCTCCCACCCAGCCTGCCCTCCCTTCCATCATCCTCCCTCTCATCCCCGTTCCCCTACTCTCCTGTAGGGTGAGATACCCTATTTTGTGTATATGTCATTCCCTCCCTGAGCCAAATTCAATGATTATAAGGTTGACCCATTCCCTTATGCCTTCCTGTTCTGCCCCTCCATTGTACCCATTTTCCCTTGCCTCTTCTATATGAGATATTTTGCCCCATTCTGTCTCTCCCCATCTCCTCTCATTATATTCCTCTCTCACCTCTTGATTTCACCTTTTAAGTATCATCCCTTCCTGTTAAATTGGTCCCATGCCCTCTATGTATACCTGTAAACACATATATATATATATACACACATTCACATATGTGTTCTTACACCTATATACCCTCTGATAAAGAATATATAGACATATATATATTCCCTTCAACTATTTTCATATTGATAAAAGTTTCCTCAGTTACAATTATTGTTTTGTTTTTCCATGTAGGAATGTAAGTAGTTCAACTTTGATAAGTTCCTTATGATTTCTTTTCCCTGTTTACCTTCTCATGCATGCTTCTCTTGTTTCTTGTATCTGAATGTCAAATTTTCTACTCAAGTCTGCTTTTTTCTTCAAGAATGCTTGAAAGTCCTCTAATCCACTCAATGACCATATTTCCCCCTGAAATATGATACTCAGTTTTGCTGGGTAGGTGATTCTTGGTTTTAATCCCACGACCTGTGGTATATCATATTCCAACCCCTTTGATCCCTCAGTGTAGAAGCTGTCATATCCTGTGTTATCCTGATTATGTTTCCACAATATTCAAATTGTTTCTTCCTGGCTGCTTGTAATATTTTCTCCTTGATCTCAGAATTCCAGAATCTGGCTATAATATTCCTAGGAGTTTTCTTTTTGGGATCTTTTTCAGGAGGTGATCTGTGGATTCTTTCAACTTCTATTTTGCCTTCTGGTTCTAAAACATCAGGGCAGGTTTCCTTGAGAATTTCTTGGAGGATGGTTTCTAGGTTCTTTCTTTGATCATGGCTTTCAGGTAGTCCAATAATTTTTAAATTATCTCTCCTGGATCTATTTTCCAGGTCAGTGGTTTTTCCCATGAGATATTTCACATGCCTTCTATTCTTTCATTTGTTTGGCTCTGTTTAACAGCATCTTGATTTCTCACAATGTCATTAGCTTCCCTTTGGTCCCTTCTAAATCTGAAGGAAAGATGCTCCTCAGTGAGCCTTTGAGATTCTTTTTCCATCTGGCAAATTCGGCTTTTTAAGAGCCTCTTTTGCCGTTTGAGATAGTCTATTTTTTAGGGCTTTATTTTCCTCAATCAGGCTGTTGACTCTACTTTCATAATTTTCTTGCGTCATTTTCATTTCTTTTCCCAAATTTTCCTCCACTTCTTTTATCTGCTTCTTAAGGTCCTCTATGGTCTGTAACCAGTTCATATTTTCATTTGAAGCTTTTGGTGCAGGAGTTCTGACCTCACAGTCCTCCTCCTGTTCCATGCTTCAATCCTTTTTGTCCCCAAAATAAGAGTCTAATGTTGAATTTTTCTGTTTATTTTGTTTCCTTTGCCTAGGCATGTTGCTACTCAATTACTTGACTTTTGGGCTTGTTGCCACAGTAGGACTCTGCCACCAGACAGGGGAGCTTCTGTCCCAAATGCTGGGGTTTTCTCAGCTGCCAGAGGTATTAGTTGGGTGCCCTCTCTGAGGCCTCCACACACTCTGGCAAGCTGGTCACACACCCCAAGACCTCCACCCCATATCGCAATCCAGATCCAAGAAGGTTAAAGCAAGAGTGATTACCCCCCCAGACTGGTCACTGGGTCCCCCTAACGTAGCAGGCCAGGAGCTGAAGCTGCAAAGTGGCTGCAGGCTGCGCCTAACACTCTCAGTGGCTTCTTACCCTGGGGGAAAGAGGCCAACACGCTCTCCCAACTAGTGGGTCCCAATGTCCATACTTCACTAACATCTTACTTTGTCCATGGCATCTATGTGTTGATAATTCTGGAAACAGCAACAGCTGCTGGTGTTTTGGAGTCCCTCCAGTGGGCTGCTGGTCAGGCCTGCCCTGGGGCTAAAACCTCAGCTCCAGACAGGATGGGGTTGGCTCCCAGAGTGCTGCTGGCCACTCCCAGCCAGGCTGCCAGGCTGTCCTCAGCAGGAGGTTACTTCTTTGTGTCATTTTGTGCGTTCTGTTGCTCCAAAGTTTGTTCAGAGTCCCCCTTTTAAACGGATTGTGAAAGTGGAAGTTGGAGCCACAAGGAATCCTGTTTCTACTCTGCCATCTTTGCTCTGCCCCCCATCAGTTACATTCTTGCTATTACTATGTGAAGTGTTCTCTCAGTCCTTGCTCACATCACTTTGTATCAGTTCATATCAGTTTTCCCAGGTTTTTCTGTAATCATCTGAGTCATCATTTTTTTTTTTTTTAGCTTTTTGGAGGGGGGAAAGTAGGGCAATTGGGGTTAAGTGACTTGACCAAGGTCACACAGCTAGTTGTGTGTTAAGTGTCTGAGACTGGATTTGAACTCAGGTCCTCCTGACTCCAGGGCCAGTGCTCTATTCACTACACCACCTAGCTGCCCCTGATTCATCATTTCTTATAGCACAATACTATTCCATCATAATTATATTCTACAACTTGTTTAGAAATTCTCCAAAGATAGGAACAGTAACTAGATGGGACCAAGTATATATATATATATATATATATATATATATATATATATATATATAGGAGATCTGTTTTTTGAGGTGACACAATGGTGAGGGTGTTGATATATACAAAGAATCTGAAAGAAAGGAAGAAATTATAGGCACGAAAAATTTTTAGTCCCTATTAGTCCCCAGAAGAGTTGCCCTAGAAAATCTCAATAACTATTAACCTATTTGCCTATTCTTGAATCTATATAAAAGCTTTATCAGAGTCATCTATATGAATTAAGGGTGTCCTTCATAAGGGTACTATGTAGGGAACAAGTAGACTTTTACAAGCCTTATTCAACAATGGGTTATATCTTTACCAATTCACAATTAACTAAGAGATGCAGCAATATAGTATCTCATTGTGTTTATTGTTTGTTGATTATGAAAAAGCATTTGATTTAGCAGAACAAAATGACCCCTTTCAGTCTCTTTACAACAGAGTATCTCCTATGTATATATCAAGATCATTTAAAATTCCTTGGAAAATAATTTTATTCCACTATCTTCTGACTATAGATATCAGGGAAAGTCTAACATGGAGATTTATGCTTGGGCACTTACTATTGTGATGGAGGGGATCAAGCCCAGTGCCCATATCAAGAATGAATTCCCTGTGTTGCTGAAGTTCTCCAGATGCTTCTGTTTGTGGGAGATATTGACCAAGCCTCAGAACATTGCAGAACTGCCTTGGATCAATTTTAATGTCACAAAGGGGTTTGGTCTGTCCATCTATGTGGGAAAGACCAAGTGAATGAAGAATGTATATTGTCCAATTTTAGACATGTGTTTGGTTGGATACTTAGTATAAATTTGTCTGTCAGTATAAATATCTGGACCAGACACTACAAATGGATGATAAACTGGGTCCAGAGTTAAATACTAGGAGGAGGATAAGCTAAAATGTTTTCAGAAAATGGAAATGCTCTTTTATTGACTATAACTTCTCCATGAGAACAAAGTCCCATCTTTTCAATACCAATATTTTACCAATATTATTATAAGATAACCAGATGTGGAACATCACTGTTTCTGAAGAACCAAAGGTGATCAAACAAAGGGCAATGGAGAAAAGCATGGGAGGCGTGAACAGGCTGCAACATATGAATAATAAGAGACTCTGAATAAAGTAGTAGAAAGAAAAGAGAGATCATATGGTAAGAGAAAGACATGAAAGATATATAGGCTAAGCACTCCACTGGTATCCTCTGTATTTCAGGGGAAAGCATATTGGGTAGACTTTTTGTAAAGCCAAGCATGAGCAGCTTTCCAGAGGACTGCTGCTGTGAACAGCTTTAAGGTTCTGGTCACATAGTATCATGAACTCTCTATTTATTCAACAGTAAACTAAAGCCAAACATTCACAGTAACCAAAGTACAGTATTCACAATATTATAACAACTTATTATTAAAGTGACCACATAGTTTTCAACAAAGTGGCCACATAGTTTTAAACAAAAGATATCATTCAGTAAGTCCTTAATTCAATCATCCTTAAGGAGCAATCCTCCTTAAGGGACACAAAGTACAAAGGTCAAAGTTTTCCACCCCTAGGTCACATTGTCTTATTCTCTCAGTCAAAAAGTCTTCTTTTTTCTTGATTGGAGATTAGTTTCCAATCATCCTTTACTCAATCATCCTTAAGAGGTATAAGGGGCACAAGATATAAGGTATAAAAGGTACAAGAGGTACAAAGAAAAAAGTTCTCCCACCCCCAGGCCACAGTATATCATGATCTTCTCAGTTAGCATTAAGTACCCAAGGAGACGTCTTTTCATCTTGACTCGAGGCTGGCTCTCAGCTTCCATGGTTCCTCTTCCATAGTCCCAGCTTTTGCCTGAATTTACCCAACTGTCACCTGGATTCAAAGGTAGGCAGCTCTCAACTCCTTGTCCAGCTCCTCATCCAGTTCCTTGTCCAGTTCACAGTGTCCATTCCATCCTCAAGTTCTTCACAGTTTCTGTTTCTGGGAAGACAAAGCTTAACAGAAGCAAAACAACATTTATATACATTGCCGACACCATCATCAATTCGCTTTCTGCCTGTGAAATCAACACAGACCCACAAAGAAAGTCCAAGTACTCAACACAAATCATCAGTATAGTCCCAGGACCTCTGAAACCCTCCTCCAGGACTTCTGTAAACAGACAACAAGAAAATACTCTTTCAGGGCTTCCAGTAAGGTCCCAGGGCTTCCGTACAAAGTATTACAAACACAAATCAACACAAACAGAACAGAGTGCCAGGATACCATAAGTTTTCTCCTTCTCAATTCTGCCACTACAAGTGCTCCCTTCTGAGTTGTGCTCTCTCCCAGCTTGTGCTCAGCTTTTTATCTGGTCATTATCTCCTTCCTCTTCTGCCCACCTCTTATGTCCTTCCTATTCTTGTCCTTGGCAAGTCCCTCCCACTGTGGGTTTCACAAGTTCTGTTTCTTAACAAAGACTTGATATAATCATGGGCAAGGCTCAAAAGAAACTTGAACTGAAACAAGGTGCTAAATAATTAAATAGATGAAACAAGGTGCTAAGTACTTCTTTGCTTGCCACTACAATCTCCTACAGTAAATTTTTAAAACATGGTGTAGTTTTCCACAAGGGGCAAACATGGATGGGTTGTTATTTGCAACCCTGGAGGGAATTCCCAAATTGATGAGACCTTTTTAGTATCCAAATAGATAGATTTAGATAGATGATAGACAGACAGACAGATAAGGAGTTAGGGATTGGACCTGTGACTTCATTGATTTAGAGAATTCCATCTATCAATGTAGGTGTTACCTTTTTTGCAGCTTTCTACCTTAGAAAGTTGTGCAGAGCACAATATGTACACATATACATATTTATGTATAATAGCTATTGCCCATTAAGAAGCAGAAAATTAACATGCTGTGTCCTTTTGATTGCTTCTTAATTCATTGCTTATTTAATTGTCCTTATCAAGTTTATTAGGAAGGTATGAAAATCCATTTAATTAGTTTTGGGGATAAAAATAGAGCTCTGAAAAAAGCATCACTTTACCAGAATGAAGAAATGCTAGTTGCATGTAAGAAAAATCTATTACAAGGATGTTAGAAGTTAGTTAAACAAACAATAACACATTAAATAAAGAAAAGAAATATAAATACAAATATAATATGGAGGTTTCTCAAAGTCTTAGTTCTTTTTTTGAACAATTAAAGCTTCAAGATATTAAGGGTGATATAAGCTATTAAAGCTCAAAATGGCACTAAGACTTTTGGGACGACCTGTATTAGCTTTCTGATTGCTGATAGAAATCAACTACACAATCAATTAAATCTTGGATTCTATTTGTGGAATGCATATTGCATGGGCAACTCTGTGATCATTGCTGTGGAAGATAAAGATGAAAAGTAAGACATGATCCTTATCCTTCAGAAGTCTGCAATCTAGTTGAACAGGCAAGGTTAGCACGCATCACATGACAGTGAATTATATCACCCAATATATATCTGAGTGCTAAAAGTTATGGCATTTACCATAAGCACCACCAGAATTAATTTTATTTCTTCTCTTCATCATCTTCATTATAATCTCCATTATCATTCTGTTGAACATCTACTCTGTGTTCCTCTCTTGCATCACCATCACATGGAGATAACTTTAGGTTCTCCAGACATATGCTACTCTACTACTTGTTCTGGTACTACTTCACCAAGCTGGGAAGGCTCTGAATATAGGCCTGGTAATGGACAGGATGTGTTTCTCAGTCTTGATGAGTATGGAGGAGCTCATCTCCAGAAGGTTGGTCAAGAGGAGATGAAAATTTTGTGGTCAAAGTAGTTCATTCTGTATTAATAACTGAAGTGGAAGGCTTGCGATTTGCTTTGATGGAGTAAATACTCAGTACTGATATATTTTATTTATGGTGATGGACATTTCATAAGATATAAAGAAGTATAAGACATGGTCCCTGCCCTCAAGATGGCAACAGTCTAGTTAGTAAGATAAAGATAGGTATGCACAAAACAATGAGAGAGAGACAAAGACAGAGACAGAAAGAGAGACACACACAGACAGACAGAGACACAGAGAGAGACAGACACAGAGACAGAGAGACAGACAGACAGAGACAATGACAGACAGAGACAAAGAGACACAGAGGGGGAAAGAGAGAGACAGAGACAGATAGAGACAGAGAGACAGAGACAGATAGAGACAGAGAGACACACACATAGAGACAGAGAGAAAGAGAGAGACAGAGACAGAGACAAACACGCACACACAGATAATCAATAAATGCTAGAGGAAATGGGACCTAAGCTGGACAAGGAGGGCAAGGATTTCCAGAGATGAGAAACCTTGAATAAAGGCATGGGGCCGTTCATGACCATGGCAAATTCATGAGAGAGTGAGACTAGCATTTTGAATATGAAAATATGATTCCAGGAATGGGATCATCCCTTTTGTATCACTGTATTTGAAAGTTTAATAGAAGGTTAAGAGCAATCAATGAAATACCATGTAATCTCTGCATAGTGGAGCAATCAGGAGTCATGTATTCATGTATTCACTAATGAGATAATTTAAACTTTCAGAGGCAACAGACTGAACTGAAGAATTGCACTCTGAAGAGCTCCTTGATCAAATTCCACTTGGCCTCAACAACATCCTGAGTGCTCCACTTTTCTGTGACATATGGTGTGTAGATATAGTATACAGAATAAGGACTTGCTTAAATTGTCTGCAAATTTTCACTTCAGTAGATGTTAACCAAATAAATTAGTCACCAATCTGAGTGGAAACTCTTAGGAACCTACCCCATCCTAACTCAGGTTTCCACTTACAAACTTAATTTCCAAAAGGAATGTGTATTCTATAAATTGGGGGTGTGTGGATACTTTTAATTTGTTCAATTTGCTTAATTTGCTACCATGACTTTTTTTCTAGAAACACCTGGATGTGATTCCAGCATAGAATAAAACCAGGATTTTGAATCATCCAATTTGATGGCTACTCAAATCCTTATCTTATTTTGGTGACCTAGAAAAGAAAATGTAAATATCCCTTTCGACTGCCTTGGTATAATAACAATGGATATTTATACAGCTCTTGAAAGTTTGCAAAATTCTTTGTGAACATCAAATCATGGGAACCTCACAGCAACTGCATAAGGTGACTTCTACAGGTATAATTCTTCCCATTACACAGTTGAGTAAACTGATGATGTTCAGGGTCCATGGTCACATAGAGATATCAAAAGATATTTGAATCCATGTAATCCTAATTCCAAGTGTCATATTCTGTCCATTGTGCCATACTATGGGAGCTATCTCTCCATCTCATTTGCTATTTGAGCCCATTTTATAATAATGTATTTTCAGAGTAGGTCTATTTAACTAGGTAAAATTTGCTATCCCATTGCCCCAAATACATAGTTTCAGTCTGAGACTCTGGTTAAGGTTGTAGGCACTATTTGCAAAAGCTAATGGACACAGCTGAAATCTGAGAAAAATAAAATTGGAAGGTCTTGTTAGTATTAAAATGTGCTCAGTAGATGGTACCTCAATTTATGTTTTAAACACAGCACTTTGGCTTAAGGTTGTGGGTTGAAAAGAAGGATCGGATTGTCTTTTTGACAATTTTTTCTCCAGTCTTTTCGAATGCAATGGTCTGGGGGAAAACTGAAAGACTGAGATGTTATTATAGGCATTGCTTTTGTAAATATAACCAGGGTATTTTAGAAATCTCTGGAATGGAATGTGTTTAAACTAGTCTCTAGGCTGTTACATTCATGGGAGTAATTTGCTTTTTGCCTCTATTAGAAATTGCAATTCTCTGATGGCCTTTTCTGATTAGCACTTGTTGGACACTTAAAACATTTCTTATCAGGAAGATGTAATTGGATCTCCTCCTATCTACGTCTTCAAACCTATCTCTTAATGGCCACCTGAGAAGACATTAGGAGCAGCACTTATTAATGCCTTCTTCTAGACTCTTTCTATGGTAATAATCTCATATATTTCCAAAGTGCTTTTTGTCCCCTTGTACAGTCAAGCCTTTACAAACTAAAAGTAATTCTGAAATAACTTGGCCTGCCTTCTCAACCTAGCTACTTCTGGGATCAAATAGTATGCTCCGGAAACTGGAGTAAGCCATGGTCAAACAAGGTGAATTGTTTTCTGTTGGAAATATTAACCCACCCAGCTTCAGGTTGGATGAAAATGTGAAACCGTATGAATGAACCATTCAGTTCTGAATCACTGAAGGACTTCACTCTGATCCTTTTTGTTCCACATTTATGGAACAAAGGTACTTTGGTTTGCAGCTGAAGGTTAGATATCATTTGAGCTACAGAGGAGTAAGAGCTGGACTGGAGAAAATCAAAAGAGTTGGTAGCTTCTTTTCCAGAAGCAGAAATAGGGGTATATTGTCCACTCTCAGAGGTGAAAGAAGTGTTTATTTGAATTTTAAAATTAGACCCTGAATGGTAACCATAGGGTGCAAGTGGAAAGTAATGACATTTAATTAAAATACATAAAACAACTCTGGCAGTAACCAGCAGATGGTAAAATCAATAAGGTGCCAATTACAACAAAAGGGTCATATACTTTATCAGAGAGTCAGCAAAGTGAGATGCTACCGAAGAAGAAAGGCCATGAAATAGCACAGAAAAAGAGCTTTCCTCCTCTATATTGTGATGCCTGGCATTCCTGCTCTTGATTATGCATTGACAGAAGAGGAAGGAGGAGGCAATAAGCATTTATTAACCATCTTCGAGGTGCCAGGCACTGTTCGGAGCATTTTACTCATATTATCTCATTTAATCCTCACAAAAACCCTGAGAGGTAGGCACTGTTATTATCATGATTTTACATGTGAGGAAACTGAGATGAGAAAGGGTAAATGACTTGCTCAGCTTTCCCAATATTATCTCATTTAATCCTCACAATAACCCTAGGAGGGAAGTGCTATTATCATCTCAATTTTACAGATGAGAAAAGTGAGACAAACAAAGGAAAATGATTTGCCCTGGGTCCATGCATCAAGTCAAAATCTGAGGCCCAATTTGAAGTTGGTCTTTGGAAGCCCAGGCCCAGACCTCTATTTGTTATGCTGCCCACCTGATTCTGGAGAGAAGCAGCACAGTTAGGGCTCAGTCAGATAGCTAGAAGTAGAAATCTATAATCATTCCATTTCTTGCCTCCACACTTTGCCCAAGGGATCCCTTGTCTCTGGAATGCATTTTCTCCTCTCCTCAACCTTACAGGACTGCCGTTTCTTTCTTTATTTCTTCCTTTCTTTCTTTCTTCTTTCCTTCCTTCCTTTCTTTCTTTCTCTCTTTCTTTCTGCTGTTTTTTTTTTATTTTTGGAGGGGGGAAGGCAGGGCAATTGGGGTTAAGTGACTTGCCCAAAGTCACACAGCTAGTTTTGTGTTAAGTGTCTGAGGTAGGATTTGAACTCAGGTGCTCCTGACTCCAGAGCTAGTGCTCTATTCACTGTGCCACCTAGCCACTCCTACTGTTTCTTTCAAAGCAGAGTTCAGGTGCCACTTCTCTCTGAGGCCTTTCCTTATTAGGATGCTCTCCCTTTCAAGATTACTTTATCTACTTTACCTTTAGTAACTTGTGCATACAAAATGCTCTCAGTAGAATGTAAGTTCCTTCAGGGTAGAGACTATTTTATTTTTATGTTCAAAACTCCTGCAAAGAGTGCAGTACCTTCCTCACATACCATATCTTCTCAGGCTCATTATATATTACTTCCTTTCCCAAATTCTACAATTCAGTTTAACTGGCTTTTTCTTTGTTCTGCACATGTCACTTGGTCTCCTGTCACTGTGTCTTTGCATTGGTTCTTTCCCATGCCTGGAATCCATGGCCAACTCATCACTGCCACCTAGTAGAATGCCTCTCTTCCCTTAATACACAAATCAAGTGCCATCTTTTAAATGAAGTCTTTCCTTCCTACCTGCCCCCCCCCAACTTCTAGTATCCTTTTCCATCTAACTACCTTGTACTTGTTATCTGTCTCTATCATCTCTATCTATCTATCTATCTGTCTGTCTGTCTATCATCTATCATCTATCTGTCTATCATCTATCTATCTATCATCTATCTATCTATCTATCTATCTATCTATCTATCTATCTATCTATCTATCTATCTATCTATCTATCTATCTAATTTTTCCATCTACTTATCTAATTACTTATTTGCTTATTCTTCTTCTCTTTTTTAAGGTTTGAATTCTTTTCCTTCCTGCCTCCACTAGGATTAGAATGATCTAATTACTCTAACAAGGTATTACAGATTTACTTTTTACTCCCCTATAAACAGTATTTACTAAATATTTTTAAATTGAAGGGAATCACATATCCATTTCTTTCCATTTCTCATAATTTTGTTTCCATTTGAAAAATGTACATCTAATAGAGTATGCTGATAAACCTTTACCAGCTACTTAGCACCCCCTCCCCTCCCAAGTACAACCTCATTTAGCTTTGGGACCAACTCATTTTATTCATCGAGAGCACTTTTGTGAATTAGGTCGTGTATTTATTTTACCTCTGTTGTTCAGATAAGGAAACTGAAGTTTGAAGACTCTAAATTACTTGCCCATTGTTACCAATTTAGTAAAATGTGAACTGCGATTTAGACTCAGGTGTTTTGGCAACAAGTTCAATCTTCTTTCCATTATGTCATGCTATATAATAGTAAAAGCAAAACAACAAAACCAAAACCAAATTACTACTCAGTCATTTATCAGTAAGTCTCAAACAACAGCAGCTCTCTACCATTTGACAAACCATTAGGTTGAAAATAATTGGGTCAACGTAACCACAATCCTCCTTGCAGAAAACAATAATTAAAATGTATACATTTCAAGATTTATAAAGAACTTGTTTCTTAATAGTCTTGTGAATTAGATAGTATAAATTTTATCATCCTCATTTTTACAGATGAGGAAACAGAGGTTTTACAAAATTAGATGACTTTCCCAACTTCCCCAGCTAAAGAATGTTAGAGCTGGGATTTGAACTGGAGCCTTTTGACTGCAGAGCTTGTCAGTATCCTTGACATTGCCTCTCCAATTGATCTCAGTGGCTATGGGCTAGGTCAGGCAGTTTAGCACAGGAATATATATCACCCTTGTTCTCTTTCATATCCAAAGACAATGCTACAGATAAAAGATTTCTGTGTGTGCGGCTGGCCTTGAAAGACCAGTGCAGGATCGACACTTTTTCCCATGTTGCTCACATGCAAAGACTTCCCCTTAGTTTGGAGCTGAGGCTGCTTTTTGTAGTTCCTGCTGTTTTATGCATCTCTGCCTCTTACAACCACGTTCCTCTTGATGCTGTTGCTCAACAGGAGTCAGCCTATATTTGTTCAGTCAGGAAATTGATAAAATCAGGTCGCTTCTGCATTGCTAAAATGAAATGGAGAGGGCGATGGGGGAGGGAGCAGGCATTTATGAAGAGTCCGCTATGTGCTAGGCGCTGAGCTAAGTGCTTTATAAATGTGATCCTCACAACAGCCCTGGGAGGGAGGGGCTAGTATTATCTCCATTCCACATTACACTGAGGAAACTGAGGCAGACAGGGGTTAAATAACAGGTTCACACAGTGTCTGAGGACAGATTTAAACTCAGATTTTCCTAATTCCAGGTCAAATGTTCTAATTACTATGTCACCTCTCTGCAATTATATAGATAACTAAGAACAATATTACTAATTAAAAAAAACAATAAAATAATATGGGCAGGGGGATTGAATTAGTTACAGCTAGGTGGCACAGTGGATAGAACCCCAGATTTGGTGTCAGGAAGACCTGAATTCAAATCTGGCTTCAGATATTTGTTAGCTGTGTGATCCTAGCCAAGTCATTTAACCCTGTTTGCCTCAGTTTCTTCATCTGTTGTTGTTTGTCCTTCACTTTCAAATAGGACCAATGACATCACAGGTGATGGCTTGACTTGTGTCATGAATTTGAATAAGACAGAGTTGCACAAAGACATCAGCCTCACTCTCTTTGCCAGAGTCATCAAAATCCAGTGGCAAGGGCTGCTAGGTGGCGCAGTGAGTAAGAGCGCCAGCCTCGGAGTTGGGATGACCCGATATCGAATCTGGCCTCAGAAAATGAGTACCCACACATAAATAATGACTAGCCGCGTAACCTTGAGCAAGTTACTTAACCCCAACTGCTTTAAAAAAAAAAAATTAAAAAAAAAATCCAGTGGCAAGGGGCAGCTAGGTGGCGCAGTTAGTAGAGCGCCATCCTTGGAGTCAGTAGGACCTTAGTTCAAATCCGGCCTCACACTTAACACACACAAACAAAAACCTAGCCTTGTGACCTTGGGCAAGTTACTTAACCCCAATTGCCCTCCAAAAAGCAAAAAAAAAAAATCCAATGGCAAGATAAAAAAGGCAATGGGTGATGGCCTGAGATGCAAAGGGTTTTACAGATGAGGTGACTTGGTTAGATATTGAAATTGCCTCATCTGTCAAATGAGCTGGAAAAGGAAATGGCAAACCACTCCAGTCTCTTTGACAAGAAAACAGAGAGTCAGACATGACTGAAATGACTGTACAACGACAACTTGAGCTATCTAATTCATCTGCATCCAGTGGTCACATTAAGGGTATAAGTCATTGTCACTCATTGTTTCATTTCCCTTTTCCTATAAAGAGGTGGAAAGAACGATGGATTTGGAGTTAGATCTTGGTTCAAATCCTGTATGATCTTGGTTAGGTCATTTAAACCTTCTTTAACTCAGTTTCCTCATCTCTAAAATGAAGGACTAGTTCATCTCCAAAGCTGCTTTCAACTTTAAGCCTTAGGTCTTAAGCTCAATGAGATGTTGCAATAGTACCAGTAATCTTAGATCAAATATGTTGTAGCTTTTGGAAATGGAAGGAGGAGATAGCAGTGTTTACTAAAGGATTTGACTCATGTAGTCCTATTCTCAAGTTTTTACTTGCCCAACTCAAGTTTCTAGAAGTCAGGTGTGTACTAAACATGAAATTCATCAAAGTCCAGAACCCTAGTCTAGCTATGGAAAGTAGCAGAAAGAGAATCCAGGATATGCTTCCAACCATGTCCATGCTGCATGGGAAATTGACAGCCTTTGATTCTTCTTTATTTTTTGCAAGGGGGGAGGCAATTGGGGTTAAGTGACTTGCCCAAGGTCACATGGCTATTAAGTGTTAAGTCTCTGAGGTTGAATTTGAATGCAGGTCCTCTTGATTCCAGGGCTGGTGCTCCTAGCCACTGTGCCACCTAGCCGCCCCACCTTTGCTTCTTCTTTAGGCATTTATGAAGGATCTCTCACTAATACTGGTGGGGCTATATAAAATACTATACCAGGTCAAAGTGAGAGGGAGATTGATGCAGTAAAAAGAAATGACAGTTGGGTTTGGAATCATAGAGACTTTCTGAACCCCCTTGTCTACATGTGTAATAATGAATACTTTAGATTATATACTCTTCAAAATCACTTCCACCTCTGAATTATGTGGTTATTTTTCGTAAAATACAAGTCTCACATTTACTATTTCATATGATAAATGATTATGATAATTGGAGCTTTTTTCTGTATAAAGTATGAGAAGGTAAAGAAATTCTATGAAGAACTTAATATGACCCCATAAATTAAATTGACATATACTTTCTTACTTGATGACCAAAATGTAAAGTTGGGCATACTTAAGGAAAATGAAAATTTTGTGGGAAATATTGGTTCTTGTTTAAGAAATGAAATAAGCTAAGGACTTATAGATTACACAGAAGCTTCATTTTTATATATCATTAATACTTTCTTCAACCAAGAAATGAAATTGATCATATCTTGCCAGAAAGGAGAAGACTGTTTACTAGTGTTGGAGTTAATTTAATTTCTTAAAATTCAATTTTATTTCATTTTCAGGTCCACATTTTCCCCTTCTACCTCTTCAGTTCCTCACTGAGAATGCAAAGAAAACAAAAATCTATTACCAATATGTAAAGTCAAGCAAAATAAATTCTTGCATTGTCTCTGCCTGGCTCTCCCCGTCCCCAAAGTCCCAATCTCTGTCTGGGGGTGGGTACCATGTTTTGTCATGAATCCTATGGAACTATGCTTGGTCATTATATTGATCATAGTCTTACAATATAGCTGTTATTTTATTAATTATTCTCCTGATTCTGCTCAATTCACTTTGAATCCGTTCATACAAGTCTTTCCAGGTTTGTCTGAAACCATCCCCTTCATTATTTTTTACAATGAAATAGTATTCCATCACATTCATATGCCATAACTTGCTCAGTCATTCCTAGTTGAAGAGCAATTGGTGGACCCCTTTTGGAGTAATTTTAAATTAACCATTGCATACAGTGGGATTATTGACTTATTAAAGTAATGGTTAAAATCAATATCAATTTAGAAAAAAGAATGAAAATCAAAAGAAGATAAAACACAATGAAAACATTTCCAATCTGATATGTTGAAACTAATGAATAAAACTGAAAAAAATGGAAAAAGAGCAGATAGCTACACAATCTACCATCATTTGTTAAGGAAATTTATTTACGTCAAAGATATAACAAAATCAAACATATTAACATCTCCCCCCTTACCTTTGATATAGTCCTCCTATACTACCTTAGTCTCTGGGGGAGGAGTGAGATTAGGTCCACAGATCAACCCATTCCTTAGAAAGCATCACACCAAATTCAAGCCCAAAGGTACAGCTGGGCTTGTATCCTTAAATCCTTGTTCCTCTGACTACACTGCTGGGCTGGTTGAAATGTCTGGCCTGGATTCTTGGACTCTCCATGATATAATTGTTGTTATATTTAGTCATGTCTGACACTTGGTGATCCCATTTGGGGTTTTCTTGGTAAAGATACTGGAGAGGTTTGCCATTTCCTTCTCCAGCTCATTTTCTGGGTGAAGAAACTGAGGCAAATAGGTTTAAGTAACTTACCCACAGTCACACAGCTAGTAAGTATCTGGGGCTGGATTTGAACTCAGATCTTTCTGACTCTAGGTCTGACACTCTATCCACTGTGCCTGTCTAATTGCCCTTTATCTATGGGGTAAACTCCTCTGCTAGATCAGAGTCTTCAGTCCCTGCACCTAGAATGAATAAGAAAAAAATGAAATTGCTATAGATCCAGGCCTTTTTCTCACAACCATATGGCCCAGATGAGAATTCCTCAAAATGTTTAATTGATTTAAGTCAATTAGTTTAATGAGAGGGCCAAAAGAGCATAGAAACAGCCTCATTGAGAAAACACTCAATCTTCTTGCCATGTAGAGAGATATGGCACCTATGGGCAATTCTGACTTATTATAATAGAAGTTAGTTTGTAATATCCTATGGAAGAGGAGGATGGGAGATTATGAGTACGATTTCTTCATGAAATCGTGAAAAACAGTGGAGAGAAAACAGTTTTATATAAAACCGAACAAAATACTAATTTAAGTAAAATCATCCTGAGAGCATTTAAGGATAAAATTGGAAGGTGGACCACAAACATGAAAAATTAAAGAGACTTGTCAAGGTTTCTATAATAAATTATTTTCTCTATGGGTGACAAAAGCACATTTAAACTACATCATAACTATTCCAAATGTGCTCTATGAAGACGTAGAAATGGTATTACTGAAAACAACTATAGGAAGGGCAACTATATTAGACTTACTATACACTAAGGAGGTCTGTGCTGGAGGCTATATTGAAGGCATCAAGAGAGCAATTCTTAATATATTGGAAAGAGGGAATGGTACTAAAGTAGAACAACACTGCACATTATTACTAGCCCAAAAGATCATTAAGAAAACAAATAATTTTCAGTCCATAAATCTTGCTTTCTCATTTCTAAGAAAGTTTTTAAGAGAATAAGCTATACGTGTACTGAGGGCATCCATGATCAAATTATAAAAAGGGTACAGATAAGCCTTCACCAAAAAAAAAAAATAATCCGCAAAAGATGATGCTATGTACAGTGACAAAATTTACTGAAATGTGTATGAATTGCACAGACTCATTCTGATGATCGTTTGACTATAAAAGATGTGACTTGATAGAGCAAAATTTAGATCTAAGAGGTCTCCAATATTATGTTTCCAGTGCGATATCAGAATCATGTAACATTCCTTGAAAGGTACAACAAGTGCAATCTTGGTCAAAGACCCTTGGATTATTCATTTCAAAAGACATAGAACATAAAGATGTATGTTCACTAAAGGCTCTTGTCACTTCCCTGCAATGCAAAATCCAACTGAAAGAGGGCTTCCTTATAGATGTTGAGGTCCTTAAGATGATCTTACATTCTACTGTATTATTATGTTCTGTCTCTGTGCCTTTGCATAGGTTGTCCCCCATGCACGGAATGCTTCCTTTCTTACCTCTCGCCTTTTAGAATCACTAGTTTTCTTTAAAGCTCAGTGCAAATTCTACCCTCTGAATGAAAACTTTCCTAATCCATCCCAACTATTCCTACCAAAATTGCCTTATGTTGTGTGTGTGTGTGTGTGTGTGTGTGTGCGCGCGCGCGCATGCGTGCATGTTGTCTCCCTTGATACAATGCAAGTACCTTGAGGGAAAAGATTAGTTCATTTTTGTCTTTGTATCTGCAACAGCTATCCCACAGTGTTAAGCTGGTGAGGAAACCTGGTTACTCTCTCCTTCTGGCCCCTATTATGTGGGTGGTAGAAGTTCCTTAAATTCCTTTGGCCTCAATTTTCTCATTTATAAGATGGGGATAATAATAACACCTACCTCAAGGTTTACTGTGAAGATCAAATGAGATAGTTATGTGTATGTATAAAGCACTTTGTAAATCTTAGAGACCAATAGAAATGCTAGCTTTCATTATCATCACCATCACCATCACCATCACCACCAACATCACCATCACCATCATCATCACCATCACCATCAATCACCACCATCACCATCATCATCCTCCCTATCCCCATCATCATCACCACCATCACCATCACCATCACCACCATCATCATCATCAGTACATTATTTTATCAGAGGTATTTCCAGATTAGAGGACTACTCTCTCCCTAGTCAGTTCCCTCAGTTTCAGCCTTGGGGAGGCCAGGGAGATTGGTTTTCATTTCAAACTTACCACAGGGAGACTAGGGAAGAGAAAGTGCCTGAGGCAACTACCTTATGTAGCTAGCCCCCAGATCACTCACAACCTTTTCCCTACCAAAGGCTGCTAAGCTCATTTATCTAGAACCAGTCTGGATTTATGTTGTCCTTTGCTTTTGGGAAAAATAAGAATCACAAAGGTCTCTTTTGTTCAGCACCGTGCCTCCATTTTGCCAGGAAAGGTCCTAGGAGTAATATAATTTTTTCTTCTTCCCATATACCTCAACCACTTATTGCTTCTTCCCCAGTTGCCTTTGAGCAATGAAACATACAGATCAGCAATGTGCTTAGTACTGGTTTTAAAGACTAGGTAAACAGGAATGGGAACACACTGTAAAGAAACAGATAAGCTTGTGAAGCAAACACATACTCTCCCAGGGAGGAAGAAAGGAGAGGGGAGATGAATGGGATCATCATCTTGGCTCTGCCTGCCATGAGTGAGTTCAGCAAGACCACATTCTACCCAGACATACCTCATGCCTTTGGTGTCTGGTGCTTTTGACCTTATTATTTCAACTATGTTCCTCCTTCTCTGACAGTTACTTCTTGCGGTTTCTACGATATCAGTCTCTTACCCCTCTATTTCTAGTCTCTAACTGAAGATTCTGCCAGGGCCCCATTGCCAGATCTCTTGTCTAGTATGGATATAAGAGGTGGCCATTATTGCTCTGCTTATAACCCGCCCCACATCTTCAGCCTGCTCATCTTGGTCTTCCCCAATTCCAGGTTTCACTCTTCGTAAAGGCCCCTGTAGGATGGGAGAGGAGCTAAGTTTTCAGTCACAGTCTCAACATCTCCTCAGGGGCTGGAGCAGATAAACATTAGGGAATTTCTGTCCACCAATGAATGAACAATGGTTTCCAATATCTTGTTATACCTGGCACATCATAGGTGATTAATAAATGTTTGCTGATTGATATAACAAGATACTTCACCATTCTGGTTGCCCTTTTTTGAGCACTCTTTGGTTTATCAGTGTCCTTTTTAACCTGTGGTGTGGTATTGAACTGAGTTCAATAATACAAATGTGGGTCTAACTGGGCCTAAGATACAGAGAGACAATCACCTCCTTGATTCCCAGCAGTTATTCCACAGTCACATTCACTTCTTGGTTTACCGTATTACATAGTTAATGCATAATTTCCTTTCTATTTCCTAAAACCCCCAGAACTTTTTCAGACACATTTCTATCTGTCATTTCTCTTCCATCTTGTTTTTGTGACGTTGATTTTTTGAACACAAGTGTAATGTAGAATTTCACCATCTTAGCTTGAGCCTAATTCTCTGCTTCACAAGACTGTCATGAATATAAAATACAAAATGAAGATTATAAGTAAAGTGTTTAGCACAGTATCTTTAACATAGTTGGTACTTAATAAAGTATTTACTAAGCTTATTTCTTCCCTCCTTCCTTCTTTCCTTCCTTCCTTCCTTTGTTCCTTTCTTCCTTTGTTCCTTCAGTCCTTCCTTCACAGATCTGCAAATTTAATAATCATTCCATCTATACCTTTATCCAAGTCATTTATAAAAATGTTAGTATTATTGCATAGATGGGCATGCCTCATTAAAATGCCTACCAAACCGACATTACACCATCTATGACTACTCTTTGAATCAACCATTCAACCAGAAATGAATCCATCAAATCTTATTATGATTTAATCCATATCTTTTCATATTTTATGTAAGAATAGTATGAGAAAGATGATCAAATTCTCTGCTGAAATAAATTAGTTATATGTCATTATCTTCACTTACTAGGGTTAGTAACCCTGTTCAAAAAGTAAATTAAATAAGTTAATAATAAAAAATTTTAAAGTAAATTTACAACAAAAAGTAAGTTAAATATTGCAAGCAAATTAAGTAACAGCCCAATCTATTCTTAATGAAGCTATGCTGGCTCTCTCTGATCATCACTTTCTTTTCTAGATATTCACTGTCTCTTTAGTGATCCATTCTATCATTTTTTACAGAACAAAAAGTCAAATTCACTGATCCATAGTTAGATTATATTCTTTTTCTTAAAAGTAACAGTAAGAACAACATTTACACTCCCCAATTCTGTCTCTTAAAGCCTGGATGTTTTTGGACCAGGCATTTCTCTTCCTAGCCTCATTTTCTTCCTCAGTAAAAATAAGACTTCTAAACTTCCTTTCACTCTAAATTCTAAACTCATTTCAATTAATTGCCTGACCTTTGACAGATTTCTTGACCTCAATTTCCACATCTTTAAACAGGGTTGATGATGCTTAAACTACCTACTTCTCAGAACTGTTTAAAAAAAAAAAGAATTTTGTAAGCTTTAAAGTTTTTTTTTTCCTTCTTTTTTGGGAGGGGGAAGGTAGGGCAATTGGGGTTAAGTGACTTGCCCAAGGTCATACAGCTAGGTGTGTGTGTGTGTGTGTGTGTGTGTGTGTGTGTGTGTGTGTGTGTGTGTAAGTGTCTGGGACTGAATTTGAACTCTGAGACGGCATTTGAACTCACGTCCTCCTGACTCCAGGGTCAGTGCTCTGTTTACTGCACCACCTAGCCACCCCCACTTTAAAGTTCTTTAGAAATGATGACTGTTACTTAAGATATTTATATCTCTATTATTGAAAAATGGTTCCAGCATTTCAGAGTTAAAATATAAATTTATTAAAAATAATTATCTAAATAGAGAATACAAATTGTTTAGGGAAAGATTTTATATTTTACTAGGACTATTGGAAAAACTGGGAAGGAGTTTTGACAAAAAAACAAAATGGGTTTAGATCAACATCTTATACCACACATCACAATAACTTCTAAACCTTTAAAAAATGGAAGAGGGGCGGGGCGGCTAGGTGGCGCAGTGAGTAGAGTGCCGGCCCTGGAGTCAGAAGGACCTGAGTTCGGATCCGGCCTCAGACACAACACACACACAAACAAAAACCTAGCCGTGTGACCTTGGGCAAGTTACTTAATCCCAATTGCCCTCCAAAAAAAAAAAAAAAAAAATGGAAGAGGGGCAGCTAGGTGGAGCAGTGAGTAAAAGTGCTGGCCCCAGAGTCGGGAGGACCTGGGATTGGTTCCGGCCTCAGAAAATTAGCACCCACACATGAAAATGACTGGCCATGTAACCTTGAGCAAGTTACTTAACCCCAATTGCTTTTAAAAAAAGGAAGAAAATAGATGGAAGTATCTTTTACAGTAGTGGCTAGAGGGAGAATTTTTAATTAAATGAAAGATAGAGTAGATAGATCACAAAGGTAAAATAAATTTCAGTTGGATAAAGTTGAAAAATATTTGTACAAATATAATTATTGTAACTAGAATAAGGCAAAAAATAGTTTCCTGGGAAATAGTTTTTTTTTTTTTACATTAAGTAGCTCTGATAGGGGTTTGATATCTGAAATACATCAAAAATTTAAAAAGATACAGTTTTTGAGGAGTCTTGTGATTCTTAAACTATCTCTTCTTGACCTGTTTTTCAGGTCAACTCTTTTGAGAGTAGATACCTTACATTTTCATTTTTTGCTTTTAAAAAAAATTGATTTCGTTCTAAAATTCCTCATTGTTTCATAGAGACATTAAATTCTATTAAGTCCATTCTATTTTTTAAGGGAGTACTCTAAGCTATTTAGTTTCTTTTCAATTATTTTCTTACTTAATTCTAATCTAATTTCATTTTTGAATTACTCACTTTATTTCTCTTGGATACTCCTGTAGGCCTTTTGGCAAAGCTATTTCCCCCCCTGAGGCTCTTTTTATTACTGTTGTTGTTCACTTTTTTCTTCTGAATTTATTTTCCATGGTATTTCTTAATTTTTAGGGGGTATCTTCTCTTCTCTATTTATATTTTCTGTTTCAGTTCTTGGATTAGGATTTTATTTTTGCCTTTGTCCCTTCTAGTACTTTCCCATGGGTCGATTAGGACTTGTTTGCTTTTATTCCTTTGATAATCTGGATGTCACTGCATCTGAGGCGGTTGGTGATAAGCCTCACCATTTGTCTCAATCGATGGTTTTCTGTCTTAGTTTCTGGGGACCAACTTGGGTTCAAGATTCTCAGAGTTTCTCCTCTTCACACGTTCTTTCTCCTGCTTTGACCCTAATACCCCCCAGTGGAGTGTTGGAGATATCTCTGATATCAGACCTCCTGCACAGCCCTCACAGAATGGTGTCCAGGTACTGACCCTATAGAAGATAGAACCTGGCCTTGTTTTTCTTCACAATGACCTACTGAGGCAGCTTCTTTCCCCTGTTTCTAGTCTGACAAACTAGAGGTAGAATATGGTGTCAGGTACCCAGTTATTAGATCTGTCACTAGCTTGTGACATCCTTGTTTAAAGCATTAGATAGTTTCAGATTTTAACATAGGAGTATGGTTCCTTTCTTCTGCACACTTTTTTGCTAGCTAGAGTTTGTCCTGGTTTCCTACAGTGCAATCATTCTCTAGTTGACTGCTATTTATTTGACCCAGCTCTGGTTCCCTGTTTCCATTTTTCTACCTATTTCTACCCTCTTTTGACTGTCTCTGTGTACAGTTCTAGATAGAAGAGTTTACTTCTATTTCTTTTCAGATTTCCTTATATTTTGTCTTTTTGGGAACTTTTTTCAGATATTTGTTAGAGTTTTTGGGGTTGCCTCACATTCCACTACCCTAACCAGAAGTCTCCTTCTATCTATTACTTTATTTTTAATTTATTGAATAAAACAAGCATTTTCATCACACAGTATAATAAAAAAGATCATTGCACACTATTATGTGCAGCTTGGTATTCCTTTTAAATATATAATTTCCATTTTTTCTTCTCCTCCTCCTCCCATCCCAGAGATGGCTACCATTAGACACAAATATATATAATCATTCTATACATACTTCTATTTATCAGTTCTTCCTCTGGATGAAGATAGCATCTTCCTTCATGCATCCTTTGTAGTTATTTTGGGTATTTACAATAGTCAAAATGACTTGTTCTCTTAGAGTTGTTCTTAAAACAACATTGCCATTACTGTATACAACGTTCTTTTAGTTCTGTTCATTTATCTCTTTGTTATTTTATACAATTCCTTCCATGTTTTTCTAAGATCATCAAACTCATCATTTCTTATAGCACAATAATATTCCATCACAATCATATACCACAACTTGTTCCGTCATTCCCTAATTGACAGGCATTCCCTCAATCTCTAGTTCTTTGCCACTACAAAGAGAGCTGCTATATTTTATATATAAATATTTATATTTTAGAATGTATAGGTTTTTTCCTTTTCCTCTAATCCCTCTGGAAACAAATCTAGTAATGGTATTGATGGGTCAAAGGTTATAGGCAGTTTAATAACTTGGCATAATTCCAGATTGTTCTTTAATTTTAGAACATATATGTTCATTTCCTATTACTTTTCAATGGCTGATAAAATAGTTGGGGGCATAGATCCCATGTAAGCATTAGTGTAACTAGGTGAACTCGTCTTTGCAAAGATACTAAATGGACATGAGGAACGACTGATGGAAGTGTTGGATTAGTTGGTGGAAGTCTGTCTGTAGCTTTAATCGACAAATGCCAGTACATATTTTCTGGCTTCCATAAGTGTGATGAGAAAGGAAAAGTATTAGACAGAGTTATTTTTTCTTATATAAACAAAAGGGGTTGATAAACTCAAATATATAACATGATTCACAGAGAGACAGGAAAGGAGTCTCACACAAAGTCAAATGGATTTACTCTGTGGTGAGAACAAACATAAATATGATGTTCTTTAAAAAAAATTGGTTGCTATCTTCATTCAGAGAAAGAACCGATAAACAGAAGTTTGTATACAGTGATTTTCTGTATCTATATACATATTTGTGTCTAATGGTTGCCATCTCTAGAGTGTGGGTGGGGGAAGGAAGAAAGGAAGAAAAAGAAAAAAAGGAATTACCATATATATATGTGTGTGTGTATATATATATATATATATATATATATATATATATATATATACTATATATTTAAAAGGAATACCAAGTTGTACATAATAGATTTACAGTTTCATGTGAAATTATATTTTTATTATATTATTTTATGGAAATTCTTGTTTTATTCCATACATTAAAGATAAAATAAAAGTAAAAAAATATCACAATGAAAATCAGCTCCTCAGCTACACTGAATCAGATTAAAATGTGTTTGCAAAATGTTTAGCAAAATAAATAAACATACAACACAACACAGATAATGTTTGTTTGTGGTATCCTGAGTAAATATGCTCCTGTGTAGATCCTCTTCTATTTGAGTTTGACATCACTGCTCTAAAGAATTTCCCCTCTCAATGCAGATTGGTGAGTATTAGAGAGAGAGTGACACCTTAGAGAGTGACCTGAGAACACTATGAGCTAAACTAGCTGTTTGAGTTTTTGAGCCTAGTCTTAATTAGATTAATTAACTTTTTTTTTAAAGCAATTGGGGTTAAGTAACTTGCTCAAGGTTACACGGCTAGTCATTATTCACGTGTGGGTGCTCATTTTCTGAGGCCGGTTTCGATCTCGGGTCATCCCAACTCCGAGGCCGGTGCTCTTACTCACTGTGCCACCTACCCGCCCCTAATTAACCTTTTTTTTAACCTTTAGTTAACCTTTGTTTTACTTATCTGTAAAATGGGTATAATAATTTTTGTCCTATGTACTTTACAGTTTGGTTTTGAGGATCAAAAGAGATAATGACTATAAAAGTGTTTTGAAATGGTAAAATCTATCTTTTAATATAGCACCAAACCCAAACAGCACCTTTATAGCACCTTGGAAGGTAGCAATAGAGACACAAAGATCAGATAATACAAAATCTCTATCCTCGTGGAATTTATAGTAGGATAAAATATCATGATTTAGAGAATTGCAAAAGAAAGTTCCTTGTGAAGCCGTGAGGTTAAAGGTCAGCACCAATGGTAAGGTGAGGGAAAAAGAGGATTTCTGGGAATGTGTTGTGAAGGACCTGGCCCTTGAGTTGCTCTTTGAAGGCATTCCAGATATCAGGAACAATGTGACTAGAATACAGGTGAGCATACAGGGTATGTTTGTAGAGAACAGCCTGTTTTTCCTGGAGTGTTGAATGACAGAAGGACACATGGCAAGGCAGGAAAGATAAAGAGATAAGACAGTATGGTAGACTTGAAAAGACAGGCAAAAATCTGAGCTTTATTTGTTAGCTGATAAGGAGCTAATGAGAATCATCATAGTTATTATTTAGATAACTTTTGTTCATTTAAAATTCATTTTAAAAATCTTGAGTTCCAAATTTTCTTCATTCTTCTAGTCCCTCACCCACTCATTAAGAAGGCAAGTGATACGATACCTATTATATATACGAAGTCATGCAAAACCCATTTCCATATTAGCTCTGTTGCAAAAAAGGCAAGAAAAATAAAGAAAGTAAAAAAAATATACTTCAGTCTAATGAAGATTTTTAAGCAGAGAACTGACATTTTCAGTGAATGAGAAAGTTTGAACATTAGGGAGAAAGAAGGGTTATTTGAAGGGACAAGCTCCCTAATGAGATCGGGGGCAGAGGCAGAAGTGTTAGCCTTGGAAAGAAGAAAGACCACTTCATCCTGAAAGCCTGGAGCAAAGAATGAGAGAATGGGGGTATGGTGATATACAATCCCTCCTACATTGACTCTTGTCATTTTTTGCCACTGTCAATTTGCAGAGTAAGAGTTCAAATGTCAGGGTTGTTTGGAGTTGTAGTTTTCTTACTATTAGTGATTTGGAAAGTATTAGTACTTGGCAATTCTTTTTTTGAGAATTTATCCCTTGCCCACTTTTAAGTTGGGGAATGGTTATGTGTGTGTGTGTGTGTGTGTGTGTGTGTGTGAATGATATATAAACAATTTTACTTATATGTGTAGATATAAATTTTATATATGTGTATTTGTATATGTATATAAATAAAATGATCTATCTTAGATAATTAACCCTTATCAGAGAAATATGATAGAAAGATTTTTTTTTCCATTTTGCTGCTTCCCTTCTTATCCTAGGTACACTAATTTTTCTTTATAGAAGCTTTTCAGCAATCAAATTGATTTGTTTGATCTTTGGTAATTGCCTCTATTCCTTGTTTGATTAAGAATATATCTCATCTTCATAGCTTTGAGACATATATGATCTGCTTCTCTTCTAGTTTTTTAATAGTATGATATTGAATACTAAGGTGATATATCAATTTAGAATGTATTATGGAAAATGGTGTAAGATGTTGGTCTCAGCCTGATTTCTGCCAGACTGCTTTCCAAAAATTTTGATTCTTTTTTTTTTTTTTTGAAGGGGGGAAGACAAGGCAATTGGGGTTAAGTGACTTGCTCAAGGTCACACAGGTAGTAAGTATGTCAAGTGTCTGAGGCTGGATTTGAACTCAGGTCCTCCTGACTCCAAGGCTGGAGCTCTATCTACTGCACCATCTAGCTGCCTCATTTTGGGGGTTAAGTGACTTGCCCAAGGTCACACAGCTAATAGGTGTCAAGTGTCTGTGGTGACATTTGAACTCAGGTCTTCCTGACTCTAGGACTCTAGGAGCCGTTGAGGAGGGAACATTTCATCACCCTTCTTCCCTCTTCTATTCCCAGTGCTTTAGCTTTCATTTTTTCTTATAACTGAGAACCTTGGAATTTCTTTGGCCTTTTAAAAAAATTATTATTACTACCTCACCTCTGGCTCCAAAAACCCCAACAAGGACAGTCCAATGGGAATCTGGAAATGGCACCTATTTTTCTTTGTCTTACCTTCTGAGATACTTTCCCTGCAAGTTGTACATTCTGCTTTTGTTTCCAATATTCCAATATATATGTGTATTTTGTCTCATGAAGGTTAGTCTAGTTAGTCTCAACTATCTTTCTGCCTAACTGGTGTATATGAAGACCTTTTCTAAGATATTAAGGCTTAATTCTTTATATAAAGTAGTTACATAAATGAGCCAATTCTCATTTTGGAGAAGGATGATTTGCATACTTGTCTTTGAGTCAAGATGTCAACGATATGGTCGATGTATGCTTTAATTATGTGTGCTTAATAAATCTACACTCTTGTTTTCAGAGCAAAAATAAGAAAGTGTCCTCTAGGTTGTTTTCTCATCTCGCTAATGAGTATATCTCATGGAACCGAATCAAAGGCCTATTAAAGTCCATATCTATCATGTGTTTTTGCTAGGTCATCACTCTTTCATAAAAGGACATTAGTATTGTTTTGTCAGTGTTTTATTTTTTTTTCCACAAAGTTTATGTGTCTGTCAATTAATGATTTAACAGTATTTTTTTCCAGTTTTTAAAATGAAGCTGTTTAAGCTCTGCCACACAGGACTTTTGTCCTCTTTTTAGAGACAGCTGCTCCTTCTGCTCTGTACGTGTGTACCCCATTAGTTTGTTTTCTGAGGTTTTCAAAATATGTAAATTAAGAAAGTTAATATGATCTTAGATTTCATTCCTGGAAGCAGGAATAAAGAGGTGATAGTCCCTGACTCTTTTGTCCTTGCCAGGGTACATCTGGAATACCCCATTCAGTTCTGGATAGCACATTTTAGGAAGAGAATTGATAAACCAGGGTATATCTGGAGAAGGGTAACCAGTGAAGGGCACTTAGCATGTGGATTGGTGAAAAGAAATAGGGATGAGAAGGGAGACTTGGGGGAAATATCCTAACAGTCTTCAGATAGTTAAAGGGTTATCAGTCAGTCAGTCCATCAGTCAATAAAGATTTATTAAGTGCCTGCTATGTGCCAGGTGTTGTCCAAAGTGCTAAGGATACAAAGAAAGGTAAAAGATAGTTCTTTTTTTTTTCTTGAGTTTTTTTTTTTTAAAGCAATTGGGGTTAAGTAACTTGCTCAAGGTTACATGGCTAATCATTATTTATGTGTGGGTGCTCATTTTCTGAGGCCGGATTTGATCTCGGGTCATCCCAACTCCGAGGCCGGCGCTCTTACTCACTGCACCACCTAGCCGCCCCTTTAGGGCAACTGGGGTTAAGTAACTTGCCCAAGGTCACACAGCTAGGTTTTTGTTTCTGTGGGTTGTGTCTGAGGCCGGATCCGAACTCAGGTCCTTCTGACTCCAGGGCCAGCGCTCTATTCACTGCGCCACCTAGCCGCCCCTAAAAGATAGTTCTTGCTCTCAAGGAGCTCACAATCTAATGGGGGGGGGGGCACAACATGCAAACAACTATACAAACAAGATGCATACAGGATAAATTTGAAATAATTAATAAAAGGAAGACACTACAATTAAGGGAGATTGGGAAAGCTTTCTGGGAGAGGGATTAGACTTTTTCTTTTTGACTCCCAAAAGCAGAACTAGGACCCAATGGGCAAATGGCAAAGAGGCAATTTGGGGCTTGATATAAGGAAAATTTCCCAGAGGTCTCCATGAGTGAAACTAACTTCCTTTGGAGGTAGTGGTTTTTCTTTACCTGAGGTCTTCATACAAAGGCTACTTGACTACTTGTTATACCTTATTGAAAAATAATTGCTAACATTTATTTAGTATTTAAGGTTTGCTAAGAACTTCACAACTATTTCTTTTTATTCTCACAACCACCCTGGATAGTGTTAATATCCCCATTTTTCTAGATGAGGAAACTGAGGCAGAAATAAGGTAAATGACTTTCCCGAGTTACATTGACAGTCAGCATGTGGTTTGAACTCAGAGATTCCTCACTCCATGGCCAGTTTTCTATGCTCCAAGCCACCTTGCTGCCAGTAATACAAAGTCAACATCTTAATTTCCAGTTCCTGGAGTGGCCCGTTCTAATCATCAGAGAATAGTTCACTACTCTGGAAAAGCTGAATCACACTCAAGTCATATCCCAAGTTACTGCCAAAAACAAAAAGAGGATTCATATCTCTTAAAAACAGGTTCTGCCATCTGTATACCATGTTGTCTTCCTTGAATGGGATTTTTGATATTAACATGAACAAATTTTCTTGTTGTTGTTCTAATCTTGTAGTTGGGAGGAAGTGGGGTAGTGGGGAGAAAGGAGGTGTCTGAGTCAGGACCACCTGGGTTCAAAATCTTTCCCTGGCACAAAGCAGTTCTGTGACCTTGGTCAAGACAACCTCTCACTGCCTCAGGCACAGTTCTCTAAGACTAAAAGTTGCCAGGCAGATGCTGATTTCCATTTCAGTGGGACTTCCCTCACCAGGAGCTCCCTATCCCAACAAAATCATAGGCCTAGGCCCCAGCTGGCTCCCTGACCCCCCAAAAAACCCCACACCTCTTAGTCCTTCTGCTACAAGAGGATAAAATCCAAATCTCAATTTAATGTCAAATTTTACCTATAAAAACATTGTAAAAATAATAGAATAAAAAAGGTCTGAAGATGCTTTGTGAGATCATGTTTGTTTTGAGGTAGACTGTCTTTTATTTATTTTTGAATTATTATTTTTAAATTCATTAAAAAATCTTGAGGGGTGGCTAGGTGGCACAGTGAGTAGAGCGTAGGCCCTGGAGTCAGAAGGTCCTGAGTTTGGATCTGACCTCAGACACTTAACGCATACAAACAAAATCCTAGCTGTATGACCTTGGGCAAGTTACTTAACCCCAACTGCCCTCCAAAAGGCAAAAAAAAAAAAAATCTTGAGTTCCAAACTCTCTCCCTCCTGCCAGTTCCTTACCCACTCATTGAGAAGGCCAGTAATATAATACCTATTACATACACATATATGTAATATACATTTATGTAATAACACATAACACTGTATGATAACTACATACATGTACATACACACATATATGTAATAATATGTATATTATTACATATATGTGTGTAAAAAGAAATATATATATAAGCACTTCACAAATATTTCTTTTTATCCTCACAACCACCCTGGATAGTGTCCACATGTCGATCGTTGTGCTTTACAAATATTTATCCCATTTGACACTCACAACAACCCTGTTTTACTATCCCCAGTTTACAGCTAGGGAAAGTGAGGCAACCAAAGGTTAGATGACTTGCTCAGAATTCAACATCTAGGAAGTGACTGAGGCTGGAGTTGACTCCAGGGGCAGGGTTTTTAACCACTGGGCCACTTGTGTTTCCTCATTTGAGATTGTCATTGAACTTGAATAATAATTGAATTTGAATAATGCTTTGTTTAGGACTTCATATATAAATAATGTGTGTTGCTGATACCTCAGGTATCAGAATACAAATAACACCTTGGTAATAAAACAAGATCATCATGGTTTTCCCATTCTCCTCCAAAATGGTAATGGCCTCCCAGTGGGAAAGGGAACAAGCATTTATTAAGTGTTTACGATGTGCCGAGAACTGTACTAACCTCTTAACAAATATTAATGCATCTGATCCTCATAAGAACCTTGTGAGGCAACTGCTATTTTTATCCCCATTTTTTAGTTGAGAAAACTGAGACACATAGTGGTTTACTTTTCCAGTTTCATGCAGCTAGTGTATTGAGGTTGGATTTGAACTCAGCTTTTCCTGACTCTGGGCATGGTGCTCTATTCACTGAACCACCCAGTAGCCAGATACTAATAATTATGTTGTTGTTCAGTCATTTCTATTGTATTCTGACTCCTTGTGACCTCAGTTGGGATTTTCTTGGCAAAGATTCTGGAGTGGTTTACCATTTCCTTCTCTAGCTCATTTTGCAGATGAGGAAACTGAGGCAAAGTTAAATGACTTGTCCAACGTCACCCAGCTAGTAAGTGCAGAGGTCCTATTTGAACTCAGGTCTTCATGACTCCAGGCCCAGTGCTCTGTCCACTGTATCACCTACGCCCCCAGATAACATTTACATAGCAACTTTAAGATTTGCTAAGCACTTTACAAATATGACCTCATTTTATTAGTGGACTCATCTTAATGGGAATAAAGAAATTAAACGAGACAAAGTAGAATAATGGGAAGATTTAATTGACTTTCATTGGGCCAACCAATTCCTACCCATTTTAACAAGAACTTTTAATTTCAAGGGCAGTGTGGTGTGGTGGAAAAAGCATTGGATTTGGAGTAAGAGGACCTGTGTTTGAATCCACCAGCTGCATGACTTCAGGCAGGTCGCTACCTCTAGGATCTAGTTTATTCATCTATAAAATCTAAGGTCTTCTGCTAAGCTTTTCTGTTTTTGCAGAATTTGAAGACAGTTGCTCATTGTCTTTCTCTTTCCCTATCTAAATAATACTAACTTTTCTTCATAGAGCCATTGGTATGCTTGTCATAGAACGCTTCTCCTGTAATTATCCCAGATATGATGACATTCTTTATAAGGGGTCTTCTGCACAAATATCATAGTTTATGTGATTAGTGTCTGCCAGCTCAATAGCTCTGAAATTCTTCAGCAGGGATTATATTCTTCAAGTGTTTGACCATGTCTTTTTTTTTTTTTTTTGCATTTTGGAGGGCAGTTGGGGTTAAGTAACTTGCCCAAGGTCACACGGCTAGGTTTTTTTTTGTTTGTGTGTGCATTAAGTGTCTGAGGCCGGATCCGAACTCAGGTCCTTCTGACTCCAGGGCCGACGCTCTACTCACTGCGCCACCTAGCCGCCCCATTGACCATGTCTTTTTAAATAATCTTTTTTTTCCTTCTCAATTCGAATAAACTGACTTTACCAGAATCCCCAGGAAGCCTGCTACAGAAGAGAGATCAGAATTCCTATTACCCTTGTAGCGCCAGTGGGTTTAGGTTTAACAATACTTTATATCTTAGTTTCCAAATCCTTGTTATCCAGAAGCAGACTTTGCCAGTAACATTTACGTCTTGTACTTGCTTCTATCTCGGAAGCAGTATCTATCCTTGTTTTCAAAGAATTTTTCACTAGTCCCTTCCCACTCTCATCCCCATGAGCCTAACTTCTAGTGGTAAACACATTCCTCTGGATTCCTTGGTATGTGGGTAGTGACTGACCCTCCCAGGCCCACAGCAGAGATGAGCTGAAGCTACGCCAGTTTCGTCTCTTGTACAAGACTTCCTGCTTAGCAATCAATCATAAACACCTACTGGGATTCTATAATTCTATAGCTATAAAGATGACTGATACACAACTGTGTCAGATGCTCCTTGGGATGGTGAAGGGATTCCCAAGCAATAGAAGTCAACTCTTGTCCTTATGGAATTTATAATCTGGGGGAAGTCAAAGATACAAGAAAAGTTTGAGAACGATTAAAAAGTGGAGAAAGAGAAATACAAAACTCCATAGCTTCATGGAGCTATTGGCATATATTCATAGAATCACAGAAGTTAGTGTTGGAAGAGCCTTTGGTGGCCATCTAGTCCAGCACAGAGTGGCCATCAAGTCTCTTTTTAAAGATCTCCAATAATTGGTGGGAAACTATCTCCAGGCTGTCTATTCCAATTTTGGAGAGTTCTTTTCCCTGACATCAAGCTTAAATTTGCCTCTTCATAATTTCCACCTTATTTCCTGCTTCTCCCTTCTTGGGCAACAGAGAATAAATATAATTTCTTTCCTCTGTCAGTCCTTAAAGCACTTGAACATAGTCATCATGTTCCCCATATATCTTCTCTTATCTAATTTAAACAACCATAGCTCCTTCAATTGATCTTCATATAACGTGGACTCAAGGCCCTGCACCATCCTGGGTGCTCTTCTCTGGATACTCTCCAGCTTATCCTTCTTAAATTCTGGTACCCAGAGCTTCAGTCTGAATAGATTAGAATGAGGGACTTTAATGCATGTCAAGATCTCATTATTCTCAGTACCTTTTTTAGCTGCCATTATCACACAGATGATTCAAACTCAGCACCCAAGGCTAAACTGCTGTCCAGCAATATGCCACCTAGCCTATCCCTGTGAAGTTCATTTTTCAAACCCAAATGAAAGACTACATTTACTTCTACTGAATTTCTACTTTTTTAGATTTAGCCCACTGTCCTATACTCTCAAGATCTTGTTGTTAGCAGATCCCAATTCTGCTGGCCTGGGCTACTACTAACGATCGCTTCTGGCTTTGTGTTAACAGAACAAATTTGAGAAGGCTGTCATCTATCCCTTTAATGAAGACATTCATCAGTTGTAAAACAACACAGGTCTAGACATACTTTGTGGTACTCACAAATCATAATGGATCATTAATAACTACTACTTGAGTTCTGTTTAAGCAATTCCAGACTCAATTATAATATTTTTTCATCTTTTCCCACCAGAATAGTAAACTTTATCAAATGTTTTGGTAAAGTCTAAGTAAACTCTATAGTATTTTCTTATTCTACTAATTCAATAACCCAATAAAAGAAGAAATGTTGTGATCCTTTATTTTTGAAGAGGACCAATGACATCATGGATGATATATTGACTTGAGCATGAATTGGATTTAAGTGAAGTAGTTACACAAAGTTGTCAGTCTCACTCTCTCTTCCTGAGGTATTGAAGTCCAGTGGCAAGACAAAAGTCCAGATAACTGGTGTTGGCCTAGGATGTAGTGGATGACTTTGGCATCTTTGACGTCTGACCAAGCTCTAAGTCCCAGGACCTGCTTCAGTTGCCTTCGTGGCAGTTGGAGCAAATTGCCCTCATCTGCCCATTCCTCTAGGGGAGGTCTTTACATATTTGGGGTGGACATCCCCCTAACTCATCAATGAGTTTGAAGCCATCAGTTGCCCCCAACCTGGTTTAGTTCATCTGCTGAGAGGATTTTACTGGGGTATGGCCACTGAACATGTTACAACTTTTTGGTGCCATGGGTGTAAGTTGGGTGAAGGTAGATAGCAAAGATGGATGAGCAGCCTTGAAAAGATCTCACCAAGTCCTCACAGCAGAGGTGCTAGTCCTTCCTAAACACTTCGTATACCCTCGAAAGAGAAATTATGACTAGTTTGGAATGAACCATTCTGGATAAAGCAATGTATGTTATTGCTACTTCCTTATCTAGACTTTCACTAATTTCTAATGATCTGAATTATTTTTTCAGGAACTGAAGTCAGGCTCAAGGACTAAGTCTGCAGACTTATCCCTTTTTTGGAAATAAGGACAATATTTGCCCTTTTCCAATCCCTAGAACCCATCTTATTCTCTACGATCTTTCAATGATCACTACCAACATTTTTTTCACCAATCATATACTTGAAGATATAGTTCATCTGAGCCAGGTGCATTTGTTGTGTTAGGGGCACCTAGACACTCTCTTCCTAATTCCTCTTGTATTTTTGGGCATCAGCTCCCCTGAGAGGCAACATAGCACAGTGGCAAGCTGGGATCAAAGCCCGGAAGAGCTGGGTTTCTGTCTTCCCTCTGACATCCAACTGGCTGTGTGATTCCAGGCAAGTCAATTAATTTCTGTTCTCACTTTTAGGACCATAAGTGGCAGAGAAGGTGCTGAGCTGTATAGGGATAGGTATAGGGAGTTACCTGTATAAGTGAAATCATAGGTCCAGTTATTTTCCCCTGTCTTTTCCAATGCAAAGATCCTTCTCCTTGGCAACAGGAAACAGAAACCAACTGAGAAAGGAGCAATAATGCCTTCCCTCAGGTGTCAGACATCATCATACCAGCCACCGTAAGGAGTAGGCCTATGGAGTTCCTCTTTGATCTTCCTCTCTCTTCCCCCATAGCTAAAATAACTCACCCCTTTAGTTGTCCTTATCTTTCCTTGCCAGTTTCAGCTCGTTTTGTGCGTGTCCCTACCTGACCATACCACCCCTGCTTGGACAAGGCCTTCTGGAGTTAGGATTTGGGTTAGTTGCAGGGCTAAACTCCAAATATGCCCTACTGGGGTTTCTTATGACAGAACTGAACTGTGTTTCATTCTTGTGACCAAGAATATGTTAGATATATTAGATACCTACCAATGATTAGGTGACGAAAATTTAAAGCTATAGTATGTGTCACTTAGAGAAATAAAGCACATAAGAACATGGAAGTTTACATGTTTATCTTATGGGTCTTTTCTAGAATAGCAAATAATTGTAATTTTCTTAAAGAAACGTGGAATTTTTACAATATTTCAATGGGACTTTGCTTTTTTCTTAAGGGAGTTATTGACTTCTTGGTATGCAATTCTCAAGTATTCATATGGGAAGAAATGAATACAGCAAACTCAGTAACCTTAAAAAATACTCAGGCAGATGTATCGAGATTCGTTTCACATTGCCAGTGTCCTTGGCCAGCAGGCAAACATAGCTGGCTAAGTGCCATCTCCACAGCAGCAGGTCTAGCTTGGAGATTTGCATTAAGTTTTAATTTAAGGAAAAATAAGAGAGTAGAGAGCAATAGATCTGGTTCTTCAGAGTCAGGTGGAGATCAAGGGAGGAAGCTAGAGCAATTCCTTAAGGAATCCTGCAACACAGCTGGACTTTCTACAGTGGGAATATTTGAGAACCTCCAAGAAATCCTTATTGAAGTGTGGTCCTGCTTTTGGTTTTGAAGGCATTTTTTATTGCATCTCTAAAAATTGTTTTGGGGTTTTTATGGACTAAGCCATTGATCAGGGAATCTCTTAGTTCTTTTATGTGAGAATCATCCAATCCTAGAGCTACAGAAACTACTTAGAACCCTGGCTCCTCAGCAGCATTTATCTTTGCTGGTCCTTTTTGGTTCTCACAAACACTCATTCTCCCTCCTCTTCAGCTGGTTGCCCTTCCCTATTTTGGTTGACTCATTTACTTTCAGATCAGTGTATTATTCCAATCCTCTTAAGACTTTTGGAATCTTAAAACTTTGGCATTTTAATATATTTTTTTTCCTGCATAGTTCCAAATTGTTTTCTGGGTCATAGATTCACAAGAAGTGAACTTGTTTGCTAACCTTCCCATAGTCCTTAAAACAATGAGTTATCCTTTACTTGACCATCTTTGCTAAAATGATGGATGTAAAGTGATAGCCTCAACCAACTTCTTTATTTTACAACTAAGGAAACAGAGACTCAAACATCAAAATGTTTTACCCAAGGTCACATGGGTAGTAAGTTGTAGAGTGAGCATTGAAATCCACATCTTTTGACTTCAATCTTTCCATGGGTTTCTCCTGCCTGGCCAGGCTTATCTCACTGCCTTCCATATTCTGTAGCAAGATTAGTTTAAAAAAAAGTATTCTTTGCATCAATACTGTTCTGAAATATAAAGTAATTCTAGAATCCTTTCATGAGTAGATAGAATCTGTAATAAGCTAGGCCTGACTCAGACTGGTGTGGTCCCTCAAGTTCAAAATTAAAACAAACGGAGATATTTGAAGAACATCCAGCAGTTAACCATGACAAGAGAATGATAGTAAGAGCAGGGAAAGGATATTCAACAAAAACACAGCATTGATTGAGCTAGAAGGAGCTTCCTTGTTTTTGTATTGCTTCCCTATTGGTCTACAGATCAGAAGCCTAAGAAGCTTTTGATTCCTTGTGCCCAGGCTTTTTTTATACCTAGGCAGCCAGGAAGCTATATTAATGGCTTAAATCTTTAGTCCCTTGATTCAATTGAGTCTCAAGGTCAGTATCAATGCCTTTTAAAGAAAAAAAAAAAACTAGCCTAGCCTGCTAGGGGCAGGGCCTCAGGATATTGTTCCTATGAGAGTTCATTTTGAATACTGAAGAAAATAAAATTCTTGGCTAACATTCATAGCATATAATCTTTAAATTTGTCATTATCATGTAGTCTGGTGATCTAACAATTCTCGCTTGCCAAACTGATTATATCCAATGGACTAGAAAGAAAATGGTAAGAAAGTAATGTCAATTAATATGTTTCATAATTAAACCTTCATTTAAGGGATCACCCCTCCTGCCTGTAAAAATTGATTCTGCAATTTGTGTTGTGTGGGGTTAATGGTGAACCTGGCTAGGTTTATACTCAAAGACAATGATGCACTGTCCTCTCTTATCCTCCGTTTCCTAACCTCTGCAGACCCTTCCCACTCCCAATGGTTTTCTCTTCCTTGCTCCTTGGCAAGTATTTTGTCAAGCTGATCTTAATCAGATTGCTATGTAATTATAGAGGAACTGTCCAGATACTTTTGTATTGTCATCTTCTACAAAATGCAGATTGCATGGCATGTATACATAGAATTACTCTGTAATTCAAAGTAAATTGACATTTAATTTCAATTTAATTACACAGGAATTACAGACATGTCAGTTACAGTCTATTTAGAGAGTGAAGTATAGGAATCTGTTTACAATGTGGAACTCTATTATATTATCCTTCTAATGGAAGCACAATCATTTCTTTGCATTTGCACGGATCTTCTTGTAAGATCTTGGTATGCTGTCCAAACACGAATTTGACCTCATCATTTTTCATGGAAATAAATTAAAACAAATTTCTCTTCCTATGGATGAAAGAAGAAAGCCTGGGAGAGTGACAAGAGCATGGCCTACGAGCCAGGAGCTCTCTCTTCTAGCCCAGACTCTGCTACTGGTAGAGATAGACTTCATCATATCTGTTATCTTAACTATGTGCGTTGTCACATCCTTCTGGAACAGTGCGGATCACAAGCCTTCTAGTATCTTCTCATGGGTGTGAGTCTTGTCCATATTCTTCGAGAAATCCTCTGTAGGGAGTTTATCCAGTGTTCTTGAGGGGTGTGTGTGTGTGTGTGTGTGTGTGTGTGTGTGTGTGTGGGCACATTTTCTTCCAGATCTCTAAGTATTTAATAAAGGGGTACAAATGAAGCACTCAGACTATCCATCTGTTATTCTTTGTCTTATCTCATGACTGGCCTACTTCCTTTTCTGTTCACATATCTCCTTGGTGATATCGTCTCTTTCTTTCTGTATTGTGACTTCATTTATAGAGAGAATGTCGTGGGTAGGGATTGTTTTATTCTTGGTTCTTGAATCCTTAGCTCCTAGTAGCGTATTCAGCATGGAGCATATGCTTAATAAATACCAATTAATAAGACAGTTAACTGTACTTATCCATTTTTGAAAATTTATAATTCTTTTTTTTGTAATTTTCATGAATTTTATTAACAAATACAGCAACTGATAGGATTTAGTTCTTCCCCTAGTGAGTAGTTTGTCTACTCATTGGTCATGGACAAAGACCTCACAATTAAGGAAAGCAGGAGTGAACAGTCCAAATACTTTGTCACTTAGTCCACCCAACTCTGTACTCAGCTCGGCTGGCTCTTCACTGGCAGACACTCTGTCACTCTCAATCTTTCCAACACAGAAGAGCCTGCCAAGGCTTGTGTGCCCCTGGCACCAAGTCTGAAAGCCCAGTGCCACTGTTATACTGTGATGAGGCGTCAAAACAGGACTTTTCTGGAGGGAGTAACTGTTACCTTAGGAAATTTATTAACCTTTCTGGGTTCTATTTTCCTCATTTGTGAAAGGAGGGGCTGGGGATACCTGGTCTCTAGATTTCCTCCCAAACTTAACTATGTT
>WOXC01010115.1:0-66892 GCA_011680675.1 Gymnobelideus leadbeateri | reverse complement strand
CTTTGCTTTTACTGTGCTAATTTCCATATAAGGTATAGGTTTTATTGGGCCATAGTTGGGGCGAGGGCGTGGTTTAATGTATATAAGATGCTGTACGCGGAAGCATCTCTCTCTCGGGATGTGACCAGCCGTGAATAAACAACTCCTGAAACCTCGGGTGCTCTGTCTGGGTTAATTCCTCTTCGGAGGCCGGTGATGACCGAAGACTCGCCATGGGGATAGGTGAGTAGAGAGGACGGGGATATAATAGTTACAGATCAACCCGCCGCCGGTGTGGTAGATAAGGCCCCCGGCACATCTACTCATCATTTCTTGTAGAACAATAGTATTCCATTACACTCATATATCATAACTTATTCAGCCCTTCCCCATTTGATGGACATTCTCTCAATTTCCAGTTCCTTGCCACCACAAAAAGAGCTGCTATAAATATTTTTGTACATGTGGGTCCTTTTCCTGTTTTTATGATCTCTTTAGTATATAGCCCTAGAAGTGGTATTGCTGGCTCAAAGGGTATGCACATTTTTATAGCCCTTTAGGCATAGTTCCAGATTGCTCTCCAGAATGCTTGGATCAGTTCACAACTCTATCAACAATGAATTAGTGTTCCAATTTTCCCACATATTCTCCAGCATTTATAATTTTCCTGTTTTGTCATGTTAGACAATCCTATAGGTGTAATGTGATAACTGAGAGTTGTTTTGATTTGCATTTCTCTAATCAATAGTGATTTAGAACCTTTTTTTCTTTTTGGAGGGGGGGAAGTCAGGGAAATTGGGGTTAAGTGACTTGCCCAAGGTCACATGGCTAGTAAGTGGTAAGTGTCTGAGGCTGGACTATTCACTTTGCCACCTAGCTACCCCAGGTCATTTTTCATATGATTATAGATAGCTTTAATTTCTTCCTCTGAAAGCTGCCTGTTCATATCCTTTGACCATTTATCAATTGGGGAATGGCCTATATTCTTATAAATTTGACTCAGTTCTCTATATATTTTAGAAATGAGGCTTTTATCAGAGACAGTGGTTGTAAAAATTAATTCCCAATTGTCTGCTTCCCCCTAATCTTGGTTGCATTGGCTTTGTTCAAGAACTTTTCAAATATAAATCAGCCATTTGCATTTTATAATGTTCTTTCTCTCTTGTTTGATCATAAATTCCTTCATTCTCCATAAATGTAACAGGTAAACTATTTCTTGCTCTCCTAATTTGCTTATAGTATCAGCCTTTATATCTAAATTGTGCACCCATTTGGACTATGGGTCTTTAGACAGACCTATGAATTCATTAGTATAGGGAATTCCTGGATGAGGAAACTCTACCAGTGCAGGTTGGCACCCTCTATTAGTAGCTTAGTTTATAATGTTTCCTAGAGCACCGAGAGGTTAAGGGGCCATGCCTGGACCAAACAGCCACTCTGTGTCTGAAGTGGCATCTTCCTGGTTCTAAGTCCAGCTCTTTATCTGCTAAGACAAGTTGCCTATCAAAGTAATTGTGAGCCTCAGGAGATGACACAGGGCTCAGGGGCAACCACCACCCAACTCAACTATTCCTTGCAACTGTGATGCCATAGGAGCACCCCAAGGGGTGATACCCAATCCTTCTTCAACTTCCCTGCACTACAATGACTCCTTCTCTCAAGGCATCTAGTGAGAGAGATCATTGTAGAAGGGGAGAGACTGTGGAGTCTTCTCCCTTCTATAGCTGACAAAGGGCCATGATTCTTGACCTCTATCATTTGCTCTTTTTACTTTTAGACGGAAGAGACTGGAGGCTCCATGACCTTGTGATTCTGGAGGGAACTTTGGTGTCCAGGTCAGGTTCCAGGTCAGCTACCATAGCTCAGATTAAGCAGTTGTATGGACATGAACTTGGTAGAACTAATATTCTGTAAGCTTTGAGCTCAATTATGAGCCTAAACCCTGCAGAGATGGAGGGGGTGTAGAGTACTTTATGCCTGTGAAGTGCTGCTAGTACTTTGTTCTTGCAATATCTTGGTAAATATCCTTTTGTAAGGGCCAATCAACAGTAAGTGGTTAGATATGGTAATATCCCTATTTCAGAGATTAGGACACTGAGACTGAGAGAAGATAAATTACCTGCACAGGGTCACACAGTCTGCTGTGGGATTCAGAATCATATCTTTTTCACTTCCAAGTCTAGAGTTTTAGGCACTGTGCCAAGCTAATAAAATTATGCTGAGCTGGTCCTTCTAGGTTGATATCAGCCCATTAATCAGTACTCTTATAGGCCGGCTTAAGCAGTTAAGATTCATTGTGATATTGTGCATAGCATTTGTGATATGAGGCATAGCATTTCTTCAGCTTGTTTACTAATATATCATAATTGCCTTTGTCGAGGGCCTCCTAAAATTGACCTATATAAGGGCTGTAAGAGCTCCCCCCCTCGTCCCCAGTCTATCAGTCTGGTAACCCTATTTACAAAGTTAGCCTGGTATGGCTTTTCAGCATCACAGAATCTAGGAAGTAGAAGGGAACTCTAAGGCCATCTGCTTCAAACTGTGTCTGACCAGGAATCCCTTCTACAACCCTGCCAACAAGAGGGCATCCAGTCTCTGCTGGAAAGCCTTCACTGAAGAGGAATTCATCACCTCCAGAGGCAGCCCATCTCTATTGTTGGACAGCTCAAAACATTAGGAAGTCTTTTCTTTGATCAAATCTAATCTGCCTTTCTGTAACATCCTACTATTTTTTAAATGAACTAGTGCTGGCTTGTATAGTACTCATGTTAAGTACTCACATACCATCTGCTGGATAATATCTTTTGTAATTTTCCAGGTATTGACATCAAGGTAGGTAGGTCATGTGTGGAATACATTCCCTGCTCACCTCTACAGCTAGCTAGATACCTTGCTTTCTCAATTGCCACATCCCACATGGTCGCCTTCTGGATCCTCTGAAGTTGTAAGTGTCCTCCCTCTCTCCCTTTTAAAATTACTTTGTATAAGTGTGTGGGTACTTTTTTTTGGAGGGGGGAGGAAGTCAGAACCTGTGATTTTATCTGTGTAGGGAATGCCCACAGTAACTCTCCCCCAAAGGTAGAAATTCTCTCCACTAATGCAAATCAGCAAGTCATCTACAACTAGTTTTAGAGAATTTCCTGGGGCACTGAGAAGTTATGTGACTTGCCCATACCTCTGAGATCTTATCCCCGAGGAGAAATTGAATAATGGAATGAGAATCAGAAGATACTAGTGTGGGAAAGAGATCTTAGCAAGCATGTATCAAGGGTAGAACTTAATGCTATGTCTTCCTGATTGCAAGACTGGCATCACTATATCCAAAATACCATATTGCTTTTTGCAATTTTGTATATACTCTGTATCTCCTTCTTTGTGTGCCTATAGTATTCTTCTGGGTAGACTATAAGATCCTTGAAGGCAGGGACTGTTTTATTTTTATCTTAAAATCTTCAGTCACAGGGGGCGGCTAGGTGGTGCAATGAGTAGAGCATTGGCCCTGGAGTCAGAAGAACCTGAGTTCAGATTCAGCCTCAGACACTTAACGCACACACAAACAAAAACCTAGCCGTGTGATCTTGGGCAAGTTACTTAACCCCGATTGCCCTCCAAAAAGCAAAAGCAAAAGCAAAAAAAAATCCCAATCCCTAGCTAAATGCTTTGCTTAAGCACAGTAGGTGTTTAATAAATACTGGTTAAATTGAATTATTGTTGTTCAGTCTTTTTAGTCATGTCCAATTCTTTGTGACCCATTTGGGGTTTTCTTGGCAAAGATACTGGAGTCATTTCCTTCTCCAGCTCATTTTACAGATGAGGAAACTGAGGCAATCAGGGTTAAGTGACTTGCCCAGAGTCACAAGCTAGTAAATGTCTGAGACCAGATTTGAACTCAGGAAGATGAGTCTTCCTGATTCCAGATCTGGCTTTCTATCTACTTCACCACCTATCTGCCCATCATTTTATAGATTGGGCTACCTAGCTGCCCCTAGATTGAATTAGGGTGTGACTTATTGCCTATCGATTTGCTTTAGTAGAACAAAATGTTGTCTTCCTAGCTATTTTACAGCAAATGGCTAGACCATGTCTTCCATCCATACTCAAGACCATTCAGGACTTGTAGGACAACAAGCAAAATAACCCTGTTCGGTAACCCTCTGTTAATAAACATCAGGTAAAGCCTAAAACCAGAAGGTATATGCTTGCCAAAGGTGTTTCCACTGTGATAGAAGGGATCCAGGGCCAAGTTCTGTTCAAGGAAGAATTCTCTGTGGCCAGTGAGATCTTAAAGATGCTCTGGTTTGTGGATGACAAGGTGATACTGTATAAAACTCCAGGATAATACAGGCCCTTCTGGAAAGAATCTTTTCATCCATACAGGAAAGACCAAGTGAATGAGGAATGTGGATTGTCCAAATTTGAATATACATATGAATGGAGCTTGAATGGTATTCATGTCTGGGGCAAGCAGTACAGATGAACAATGAGCTAGGCCCAGAGCAGAAAAGGAAAAGGGGATCAAGCTGGATCATTTTCAGGAATCTATAAGGCTCTTTTATTGAACCCAAGCTTCCCATGAGAGCAAAAGCCCATCATTTCCATACTGATATGCTACTATTGCTGCAATATGGCAGTGAAACATGGAACACCACTGTCCCTGAACAACGAAAGATCAGTACCACACAGAGGGCCATGGAGGCACATGGCAGGTATGAGTAGGTTTCATGGCATAAATGATATGCTATATTGTAAAGGAGATTATCAAGGAGCAGTATGAAAGGAAGTGAAGAAAGGCTGGTCACATGGCAAGAGCTGGGAATGACAGATGGACAGCCAGAATACTTCCATGGCACCTTTTAGGAAAAATCAAGAAAGACCTCCTTTACCATGTTGGTTGGCCCTCTTGTGGTGAACTTTTGGGAGAACACAGAGGAGAGTGACAGGATGGTTAGGCTTGAATGGGATGCAACTGGTGTCATTAGAGTGGAATTCTGATTCGATGAGATTACAAGTTCCATTTGAGCATTTGGACAGGATTTATTCTTTGGAAAGCTGACAGCTGGGAATAGTCCTGAGTTAATGTGGACCAAAACCAAGCAAGTTTCCAGTGTGTGTTATGGAAGGAAATTGTCATAGCCACCAATAAGCCCTGAATCCTGGGTATCAGTGATAGGGTGGCCAGTGCTGAATTCTGGGTATCCTGGAGACATGAGTTACTGGGCCATGGATGCCATGGATAGCTCCAGGATGAAGGATGAGGGGTACTACACCAAACTGGGAAGAAGAGAGACTGCCTGCCAGGCACCATTTGCCTTGTACTGGTCACAGCTGAGAGGCCACTTGGAGGAATGAAAAGAATTCTATTCTTGAAGTCAAATATGAACTCCTTTGCTATTTCACTGTGTCATTTTGGATAAGTTACTTAATACTTCTGAGCCTCAGTTTCCATATCTGTTAAATGGGGAAATAGTACTTGTACTGCCTAATAGGGTTATTGTGGAGGAAGAGTTTTATAAACCTTTAAGGACTATAGAAAAGTATGTTGTTATTCCTTGATAGAGTGTGGCACAGTGGCCTTAGAATCAGGTCCTGTCTCTCAGACAAATTGGTTGTGTGAACCTGAGCAAGTCACTTCACCTTTTCAGTGTATTAGGCAACTCTCCAGGGTTATAAGTTGCAGAGAAGGTCCTGACCTACATTGGCAGAGGGAATTTCCTCACCTGGGAGTGTCCTATATCAATAATATCACAAGTCCAGCCCCTGTCCTAATGATTGTCCTAAGACAGGACTTGAAGCTGGGACAGCTACAGCATAGAGTCTAACTATATCTCTGGGCTTTGGTTTACTAATTTTTAAATCGAGGGGCTTGGCTCTCTGAGGTCCCTTTCCATCTCTAAATTCTATGAAAAATTTTGGACAAAAGGTAACACAGGTGAAGGGTATTTATTCTCTCCAGATGCTTTCTTTTAGAAACATAGGAGAGTTGAGATGGTTATCCTTAGCCAGCAGAGGGCAACCCAACCTGAGATTCAGGGAAGGAATAGGTAGAAGAAAAAATCAGGACAGAGGAATCCTAGCAGGATTCTGGTTTCCTTTGGTAGCAGAGTTCTTCCAGAAGTTGAGGGGCATTTTTTACAGGGGATTAATCAAAAACTGCATGTTTTTGAAGGCAGGGAAAGGAACATCAAAGATCTGAGCCTCCAGGAAAGACATTTCACCATTTCGGGGCCTCAGTTTCCTCATTTGTAAAAAGAAAAAAAAAACAGTTTACATTTCTATTGTTGTTCAGTTGCCGCAGTCTTGTCTGATTCTTTGTGACCCCATGTGGGGTTTTCTTGGCAAAGACACTGGAATGATTTGTCATTTCCTTCTCTAGCTCATTTTAAAGATAAGGAAACTTGGGCAAACAGGGTTAAGTGACTTGCCCAGGTCACACAGCTAGTAACTATCTGAGGCTGAATTTGAATTGAGGTCCTCCTGACTCCAGAGCCAACACTCTATCTACTGCACAATCTAGTTGCCCTGATATCAAGACTGGAAGAAGATACTGGAAGGGTAAAGATGTATGGGGCTGAAAGCAAACTGAGATTCTGATTTATGCCAGTTCCAAGCAGACCCACTCAGACTTGGTTTAATTTAGTCACTAGGTGCTGGACCACCCTCAGTATGTGGGCTGTGGGGAGCTGCTGATCAGCCTGAGTGGGCTTTGTAGATTCCCTAAGACCTAAGTTGAGCCTGGGAGCCAGTGGCTGTATCAGAGAGAATACCCTTTCCTAATCCTGACCATACCACTGACAAGGAGGGACAGAGTCTACTCAGCAAGCTAGAAGAGCCTTAGCATCCTGAGTCTTAGGGAGAGTTCATATCCCAGGGGCTCCTTCCAAGTTACCTGGAAAAAGGGGAAGGAGGTTTAGTACTGGAGTAAATGCCTCTCAACCATGGCAGCTCTGCTTTCTTGGTACCTGAGAAAAGGGCAGCATGGATTCAAAGGCAACAAGATATAGTAGAAAGAGTCCAGACTGGGAATTGGAAAATTTGGTTCATGTCATTATAGATCTAGCACTGAAAGGGAGCTTAGAAAATTATGAAGCCCAACCCCCCTCATTTTACATATATGGAAACTGAGTCACTGAATGGTTAAGTAAATTATCCAAGATCACAAAGCTGGCCAAAAAGAGTCCAGACTTGAATCCAGATCTTTTGACTCTAGGTCTAGTAATTTTTCCATTATACCACATTGTCTTTATTCTCCTTATTCTTCTCCCTTCTTTTTTTCCTCCTCCTTCTCCCTTCAGAACTCTGAATGCAGTAAGCAAAGCTTAAAGGCACCCTGTTTAGACCCATAAGGACTTAGTTTACTTTTTCTCCATGAACCAGCCCACTCTTTTCTAAATGCCTTTGTCCATTCTCCTTCCTTCCTGCCTCTTTCTCCAGCTTTTCTTCAAACCATCTGAATCCTTCTGTGGGGAACACACATTTCTGGAATGCCAAAGAACTCAGTGTCTATAATTTCAAATCTTGTCTCCCTCTAGAAACCTAAAGGAAATTGGGGAAGTGGTCCAAAATGTTACCTTTTTTTAACCAAATCTCTTACTGGTGATATTTTCTTCTGACAACTGGTTTATAGGAAGACTCTCAGAATAGGCAAACATTCTCTTGGCTCAATGATACATGTGCAAAGGTAGAGACTCTTGGGCAGGGAAGAAGTACACCTAATGAAGGTTGGTAAGGAAAGGGCTGTACATTGAAAATGAATGGGAAAGAGAGAAAACTGTCTCAAATTGGAAAACATAGCTATAATATAAGAAGATTAGCAGGGAAAATGCCTAGAAATTCATAGGAGACAAAAATCCATGAGTGAAACTTTGTGATAAAACTCACAGCTTCCAATGCTTACTTAAAAATGCTCAATGTATGGTGAACAAGCAAGGTGAACAGTTGTTCTAAAGCAACAAGGCATATTTGCTCTCATAGGTCACTTGGAAAGATAGTACCAATGAATGGACCATGGCTCTGTATTTGGGACTGACGGATGTGGGTCAGGAGGTCTGGATCTATGATTTCATTGGTGAGGAACCTCTTTCTACCAATACTGATGAACAATTGTTCTGCACCTTAGAGTCTTCAGGAATTTCTTGGTCACACTGATTGGTTAAACTACTCTAAGTTCTATATAAGTTCTAATCTTTCACTCGAACTTCAGGACCAAATTGCCTGCCTTTGGATATTTCAAAATGGATGTCCCATACTCAACATATCTAAAACAGAACTCATTTCCTTCCCCCATATTCCTCTTTCAGCCCAGTCCTCTTCTGAACTTCCCCATTTTTGTTGAGAGAATCACCATCCTTGGACTAACCCAGATTTACAACCTTGGTGTTAATCACTGACTCCCTACACTTTCCTTCACCCAACATTGAATCCATTGCCAAATCTTGCATGACATTACCTGCACTCTTCCTCAGTATAGGTCCTTATCAACTCTCCTCTGGACAATTGAAATAGCTTCCAAATTGGTTCCCCTGCCTCAAGTATCTCCACATTCTGATCTATCATTCATATAAGCACCAAGATGATTTTCCTAAAGTACAGGTTTATGGACATGGTCACTGGACATGGTCAGTCCAGTTTTCTTCCTCCTCTCTCCCATTCAATAAACTTCAATAGCATCTGGTTACTACCAAGATCAAATATAAACTTATCCATGTGGTATTCAAAACTTTTTACAATCTGGCCTCTTCCTATCTTTGAAGTCTTATTACTCAACACTCTCCCACATATACCTGATGATATAGCAAATTAGTCTAATTACTATTTCTTACACATAGTAGTACGTCTCCCATTTTTTTGCCTTTGGATTATTCCCCATCTGTCTAATGCTTTTTATTCTCACCTCCACCTTTTATAATTACTGTATTCTTTCTTAACTAAGTTCTAATGCCATCTTTACTAAGAGCCCTGTGATCCCTTTTCCTATTCTATATGTAACATATCTATATATGTTCATATTGTACCCCCAATTAGACTATAAGCTTCTTGAGGGAAGGGACTGTTCTAGTGTTTCTTGATGTATTAAGCACTTTGCTCAATGCCTGGTGCTTAATAAATGCTCAACGATTCATTTTCAAGTACAGTCCCAAACTACTTTCCAGAATGATTGTAACAATTCATAGCTCCACCAACAGTGCATTAATATGACTCCCATAGCCCAACCAATAAGGGTCATTTTTGTCAGTCTGATGGAGGAGAGGTGGATCTTGAAAGTTGTTTTAATTTTCATTTCTATTATTTATGATTCAGAACATTTTTTTTCATGTAATTGCTGAGTTTGCCTTTCTTCTTTTGAGAATTGCCTATTCATATCCTCTGACCATTTACAAATGAGAAATTGCTCTAATTCTTTTATTTTTGCATCAGTTTCTTATATCTGATATCCTGAATATCAGACCTTATCAAAGATTTGGGGTGAAGGTTTTTTCCTAGTTAACTGTTTCCCATCTAATTCTAATTCATTGGCTTTATTTGCTCAAAAATTTAAAAATTTTATGTAACCAAAGTTGCATTTTAGCTTGCATTATCATTTCTGTTTCTTGTTTGATCAACAATCTTCTCCCTATCCACACAGATGAAAGGCATCTCTTTTTCTTTTCTAACTTGGTCGTGTCAGGCTAAGGGAACCCCAAGCCATGATACAATGGGACACTTACCTGAAGACAAGCAACTCCAATCCCAACAGCTCCCATGAGTAGGAGGTGATTGGCCAGAAAATGTTCTAATTTGGTGATACAGCCACCCTGTGTGGGAAACAAGGAAAGTGTTCACAGGGGAAGACCTAACAGGAAGAGGGTGCACCATTTTAGGAATGGGGAAGGGTACATGGTCAGAAATTCACAGGGGCAGTTGTGGTATGGTGGATAAATCATTAGTCTTGTTCAAATCCTAGCTCCATTACTTGCTAGCAAATTATTTAACCTAGGCCTCTGTTTTGTTAAAGTGGAATGATAATACTTTCACTGTCTGCCCCACAAAGTTATATGGAAAGCCTTTAGTAAACCTTCTTCCCTTAAGTCCAAAGGGGCAAGGTTATGAGTCAACATCAACCCTCTGCTGGTCCCAAGGTCAGGCCAAATCTCAAGGGTGAGGGTAGGTTTTTGAGGAAGAGGAAGCTGATAGATTTCTAAACAAACCAGCAGACATCCACATTCAGCTAACATCCTGATATCTTTTGCTACCCTTGAATGGTGCCATGGCCAAGACTGAGTGACACACTCAATGCACTTTGAGCCAGTTTGGGGCAAGGGCAGAATTTAAGATAAACAGAAGCCACAGTTCTTGCTCTTAGGAAACCTGCAGTCTACTTTAGTAATAATGATAGTAACAGATTACCTTGCACAAGACACATTGCTTACAACTCGAATTTGCCCTAAGGTGGTGGCTCTGCATATATTTATAGAATATAAAAAATATACATTTATAGAATATAAAATAAATCAAATGTCAGCAAAACAAAATATCAGAGTTGGGAAAGACCTCAGACATTATCTAGTCCACCTCCTTTATCTCATAAATGAGGAAACTTGGGCCCCAACAGAGTAAATCCATTGGCCAAGGTCAAACAACTAATTGCATGGGCTGGACTAGAATTTAGGACTCTTGACTCACAAGACAACAAGTGGAGAATTCTTGTTTAAGGTCTCTTTCAGCTGTACAATACTGTGGTTTTATCTCTGAGACCTTTGCTAGGATATCTCTCTCTCTCCTTCCTTCCATCCCTTCCTCCCTTTCTCTTTCTCCTTTCTCTCTCTCTCTCCCTTCCCCCATTCTCTTTCCCTCTCTCTCCCCATCTCCTCCAATCCCAGTAAAAAAGAGCACCATCTCAGTTTCTCCTACTTACCTCTACTTTATAGATGTTGGAAGGGTGGACCCGCTGACCACAGAGGACCACAACTGTCTTGCAACAGCTGTCAGGCACCTTACGGCCCTCAGCTTCGGGAGACTGGATGTAGGTGCTGTACTCCCAGTCTGCTGAACTGTTGCTGCCACAGCACCTGAACTGGGGGGCAGAGGAGCACATCTTAAGAGCAGTGCAATGTTGGCAGGTACACTTGCAAGATAGCCCCTACCAGTAAACCTTTAGTTTCTGGCAAAGACAGCTACAAGGTAGGCAGCTAGCCAAGCACAAAACACAGGGGAGTAGGAGGAGGGATATTTTAAAATATGACTTTATAGAAATTGCATATTTATCATGTCGTAAATTTCCCTTTCTGGCATATAGGCATTAATTTTGTATTAAGTCAAATTAGATTTCAGGGGACTAAAGGAGGGGAGGTAGAGGCTCCCTTAAATCTTCTCATCACTACCATCCCTATACACACACAGCCCAATGTGGACTTAGAGAACTTGTAGGCAAATGACTTAAGGTAGGCAAGGTAATCAGCAAACCAGAAAGTATTTACAGGAAAAAGAGTAGGCAGCTACCTTGAGTACAATACTATTTAGCTGCAGAGGATTTGGAACTACCCCCAGAGAATGTGAAAATGATAGTTATAGTGTTAGAACATTTCCCTTACCCTCCAGTCCTAGGACAACTGACAGATCAATAGCAGGGCAGCCAGTCCATATTTTCGATCACCATCCATACAATTTCAAGAGATCGAGATCAGGAGTTCTTAACCCTTTTTTTTGTCATGGACTCTTATTGGTCATAAGATGAATCTATGAGTTCTTTCTCAGGATCATGTTTTAAAATTAATAAAACAAGACACATAGTTACAAAGGAAACTAACTCTACCGAAATACCATTGTCAAAATAACTAGAAAACAAGTTCACAGATCCCAGGTTAAGAGCCCATGATAGTAGAAGAAGGTCCTCACCTTACAGGGTGGACACCTTGAGGAGATTTACAGGAGGACATGGCCAAGAGTCATACAGGATGAGAGGGAATGGAAGAGAAAACCCTACATCAGTGAGATCACAAAATATTGGAAATCCTGAAGTGGTCCTTTAAAATAAATGGAAGAAAGGCTATAATGTGAAGACAAAGAAGGAAAAGGACCTGAAGAAAAAGAGGGGAATGTTGGAGAAATAGAAGAATTGTAACAGAGGGGAAAAGGAAGGAAAAGAACTGCTGAGTAACTGAACTAAGTGACAGACAGAGGGTCAATCAACTAAGGAGCATTTAACAAGCTCCTTTTATGTCTTAGGCATTGTGTTAGGCATTAGAGATAAAAAATCAACAACAACAACAAAATGAATTAAATGAATTAAACTTGTTTCTTGACGAGCTGCCATTCTTATCAGGGGTAGGAAGAACCCAACGGGACAGAGCTAGATCCTCTAAGGAGGAAACAGCTATTTTCCTCCAGGGAATACTGATGGAGACTCACAGGCACTGAGAATAACAATCATCACAAAAACAATAATGACAACAGCTGGCGTTTATGTACCGATTTAAGGTTTGCAAGGAGCAAAGGTCTCCATTTTTGAAAAGAGGGAAGAGGGTAGTGACCATCAACTAAAGGCCAGTGATCTTTACTCTAACTTGTGCCATTGAACATTTAGAAAAGACTGTTGCAGGGACAAAGAACCAGCATGGTTCAGTAACTCCAAATAGGGCAGGTCATGCTAGCACAGCTTTATTTTCTTTTCTGACAATGTTAATTGACTAGTGGATCAGGAAAATGCTATAACTTACCTCGAGCTTTAAAGGTATCTGAAGGGGTGGAGCCAAGATGGTAGAGTAGAAACAGGACTTCCATGTGGCTCCAACTCCCACCACTTCCAATACATGTAAAAAATGACTCTAAACAAATTTTAGAGTTACAGAACCTACAAAGTAACACAGAAAAACAAATCTTCCATTGAAGGCAGGCCAGAGGAAGCGGCTATAGCACCAAGCTGGGAGCTGAGCCCAAGCCCACATGAGGCTCTCCCCACCACCATGAGCTGTGAGGTTTTGGCCCCAGGGCTGCCCTGACCAGCAGTGGCCAGAGCAAATTTCAGGAGAGTGAAGCACCAGCAGCTGTGGCAATTTTCAGACTTCTCAACCGTAAACAGCAAAGATAAAGTAAAAGGTTGGTGTGGAACTCTGTTGGAACAGGGATGGACAGAAGAGTGTGGTCTGGCCCTTGCCCCCAGGGTGAGAAGAGGCAGATGTGGCTGACTCAGGAGCTCCTGGCCTGCAGATTGCAGGGTGACCAAGTGACCATTCACAGGGTAATTGCTCTTGCTTTGACCTGCGTGGATCTGGATAGCGGTCTTGGGTGGAAGTCCTAGGGTGGCCAGGTGCCAGAGCCTGTGGGGGCTACAGAAAGGGTACACTCCTAATTGCTCCAGCAGCTACAAAAACCCCAGTGATTTGGGACAAAGTTCTCTCCATTTTGAAAGCAGAGCTCTACCATGACAAAGAGTTCAAAAGTCAAGTAACTGACTGGCAAAGCAGAGGAAATGAAATCCTACCATAGATTCCTTTTTCAGGGACAAAAAGAATCAAAGCATGGAACAGGAGGAAGACAACAAATTCAGAACTCCTGCATCAAAAGCTCCCAAGAAAAATATGAATTGGTCACAGGCCATGGAGGAGCTCAAGAAGGATTTTGAAAACCAAGTAAGAGAAGTGGAGGAAAAATTGGGAAGACAAATGAGAATGATGCAAGAAAATCAAGAAAAGTGAATCAACAGCCTGACTGAAGAAAATAACACCTTAAAAACAGACTAACTCAAATGGCAAAAGAGGCTCAAAAAGCCAATGTGGAGAAGAATGCCTTAAAAAGTCGAATTTGTCAGATGGAAAAGGAATTTAAAAAACTCACTGAAGAGAATGATTCTTTCAAAATTAGATTGGAGCAAATGGAAGCCAATGACTTTATGAGAAATCAAGATACCATAAAACAGATCCAAACAAATGAAAGAATAGAAGTCAATGTGAAATATCTCATTGGAAAAACCACTGACCCAGAAAATAAATCCAGGAGAGATAATTAAAAAATTTTTGTACTACTTGAAAGCCATGATCAAGAAAAGAGCCTAGACACCATCTTTCAAGAAATTATCAAGCAAAATTGCCCTGATGACTCAGAGGGCAAAATAGAAACTGAAAAAATTCACTGATCACCTCTTGAAAAAGATCCTCAAAACCCCTAGGAATATTATAGCCAAATTTCAGAGGTCCCAGGTCAAGGAGAAAATACTGCAAGCAATCAGGAAGAAACAATTGGAGTATTGTGGAAACATAATCAGGATAACACAAGACCTAGCAGCTTCTGCACTAAGGGATCAAAAGGCTTGGAATATGATATTCCAGAGGTCAAAGGAGCTAGCATTAAAACAAAGAATCACCTACCCAGCAAAACTGAGTATAATGCTACAGGGGAAAATATGGTCTTTCAATGAAATAGAGGATTTTCAAGCATTCTTTTTTTTTTTTTAAAGCAATTGGGGTTAAGTAACTTGCTCAAGGTTACACGGCTAGTCATTATTTATGCGTGGGTGCTCATTTTCTGAGGCCGGATCTGATCTCGGGTCATCCCAACTCTGAGGCTGGCACTCTTACTCACTGCGCCACCTAGCCGCCCCTTTAGGGCAATTGGGGTTAAGTAACTTGCCCAAGGTTACACGGCTAGGTTTTTTTTTTGTTTGTATGGATTAAGTGTCGGAGGCCGGCTCCGAACTCAGGTCCTTCTGATTCCAGGGCCGGCGCTTTATTCACTGCGCCACCTAGCCGCCCCGATTTGATGAAAAACCAGAGCTGAACAGAAAATTTGACTTTCAAATACAAGAAGCAAGAGAAGCATGAGACAGTAAACAGGGAAAAGAAATCATAAGGAACTTATTAAAGTTGAACTATTCACATTCCTACATGGAAAAATGATAATTGTAACTCATAAGACTTTTCTCAGTATGGGGACAATTGAAGGGAATATATATGTATGTATAGGAGGGTATAGATGTGTATAAATATATATGTGAGGGTGTGCATATGTATGTTCATGTATACATAGACAGAGGGTACATAATGAGTTGAATATGAAGGGATGATATCTAAAAAATAAAATTAAGAGGTGAGAAAGGAATATATTGGGAGAAGGAAAAAGGGAGAGATAGATTAGGGTAAATTATCTCATATAAAAGAGGCAAGAGAACACTGTTACAATGGAGGGGAAGAGCAGGAAGGTAAAAGGGAATGGGACAAACTTATTCTCATTGAATTTGGCTTAAGGAGGGAATAATATACACATTCAATTGGTTATCTTACCCTACAGGAAAATAGGGGGGAAGGGGATAAAAGGGGGTATGAGAGAAGGGAGGGCAGATTGGGAGAGAGGGTAGTTAGAAGCAAACAATTTTGAAAAGGGACAGAGTCAAAGGAGGAAATAGAATAAGTGAGGGCTGGGGCAGGATGGAGGGAAATATAGTAAGTCTTTCACAATATAACTACTATGGAGATGTTTTGCATAACTATACATGTACAACTGAATTGCTTATCTTCCCAGTGGGGGAAGATGAGGAGGGAAGAAGGGAAAAAATCCAGTACTCATATGGCAAGGTCTCCAGTTCTTTCCCCATCCTGACTTCCCTACTTTGGATGCTCTGAAGCTTCCTTCTAAAATGTGGCAACTAGAACTAAAAACAATACTTCAGATGTGATCTGATGATCACAGAATATAGTTGTATATAAAATTATCACTTCCTTTTTAATGAACACTATGTTTGTCTCAAATAAAGTATAAGATTATGTTAGCTTTTTTGTCACCCACATTGCACTGTTGATGTATATTGAACTAGGTTCTTATTAGTGGCAATAATGAATCCTGCAAAGTGGCTGCATTATTTGAATTCATATTGCATATTTCCATTAGGCTCAAACCAATTACCATATTTTAAATAATTATAACTTCAAATAGAGCAGATTTGAATACATGCAACCAATTCACAAAGTTCATTATTCCAACTAATTGGGACCTAGCTGTAATGACCCACAAAAGACCCTCCACCCCCATTTTTTTTATTCAAATGAAAAAAATCATATTTTCATATTCAGTCATACCTTGCTCATCTTATACTTGTAAAATGGAAATTTTTTTGTACCACAGCATAGGACTTTACATTAATCTTTGTTAAAATTCATCCTATTAGGCTTGGGACATCATTATACTCTATTAAGATCTTTTCAGTGCCTGAATGTGTCTGTCATCCAGCATGTTATCCATCTCTCCCCTATTTGTGTCATCTATAAACCAATTCTCATCTGTCATGGTCTCCTGCCTTCTCATCATTCTGATCACCCACTTCTTGAAAACTCTCCACCTTTATTAATGACCTTCCTAAAAAGTGGCACCTTGAATGGACTACAATTCTCCAAAGACAGTTGGAAGCAACAGGATGCCCACTTATTTTAAAACAGCTTAAAATCAAATCAAGAGGAAGAATGCTGTAGTGCAGTGGTTCTCAAACTATTTGGTCTCAAGATCTCTTTATACTGTTAAAAATTATTGAGAACCCCCTCCTCCAAAGAGCTTTTGGTTATGTGGGTTATATCTACTGATATTTATTGTATTAGCAATTAAAATGCATTATTATTATAATAGTTTTGATTTTATTGACCCCCCAAAGGGTCTTGGGGATCCTTGGGTGTCCTCAAAATCACACTTTGAGAACTACTATCATAGTGGATAGAAGACTGGCTTAGTTAGGAAAATCTGTGATCAAATTCTGCCTGACATATTTTAGCCATGCAACTGTTAACAAGTCATTTAACCTCTCCATGCACTTGACAAGTCTTTCTGACTATAATTTCTAGAAAAGTTGCAGGGCATATATGTGGAGGGAGTCTCTGTACTCTCTGTACTATAGGAATTATCTGTATCAATTTTAAGAGTGGGCTTCATTTGATTATTACTTCAACCTTATTAATTGAATCAGTCAATCCGAATTGACTATGAACAGGGCCTGTACACTTTTTTTGATAAATCAAAGTCATTACAGGAGAGACTTGGCCACTCCCTAAAGAATTTATATAAAAGGGAGGAACTATCTCAGAACCAGAGAAAGAATCAGAAGATCTGGAAGGGAAAGGGAAGTATCTGGGTCATATAGAACTGAGCCAAGAATCAGTAGCTCTTACACAACCAACAAAAGATAAAAGAGAGGATAGGACTGAATTGTTGTTGAGAAAAGAGATACTGTATTCAAGGTTCTGCAGACATCTCAGAGCAGAAGAGATGCCACAAACTGATGCCACCATTACACCCACTTACTCAAGGACTGACGTCCTGATTTTTCTCTGACTTTCCTTCCCTGTCTATGCACAGGAACTTTAATAAATTTGCTGTTTTGCTACTGGAACGTCTCCACCTAAATTTTGGCTCACTTGCAAAGAGGCTAGGGGTTAAGTAGATATAGATATAAGTGTAAATTTATGCAGAAAGCCCAACCTCTGCCTAAATGTTGGGAATTTTCCTCACTAGAGGCTTGGAGAGATTGTGATTGAATTGATAACTTTTATTTTAAAATGAACTCTTTAAAGCCTCAGAGGAAGAAAGCATGTGGATCTTAGGGGCCATTAAATTGCCCCTAGGCATAAAATGAGCTAATTATCATAACATGGTGTTACGCAATGGAAATACAGGTCCAGATGGAAAAAAAAATTGGGACAATATTTTCCCTTCTCCAGTTCTATGGCTCTGTGTCTACCCTCTATGGTCCTTTAAAGACCATTAACATTGTCTCAGCAATCACATCTGCTGGTTCTATAAAAACCTTTTGAATTGTACTCATAGAAAGCAGCCAGATAATCTCTCTCTTTTTTTTTTTTTGGAAGGCAATGTATAGCACTTAGAGCTACACCAAGGTCATCTACTACATTCCAGGTTATTGCTGGTCATCTTGACTTTTGTCCTGTCACTGGACTTTGATGATTCAGGAAGAAGGAGGGAGGTTGATGACTTTGCACAATTCTACGTCACTTAAATCCAATTTACACACAAGTCAAGACATCACAACCTCATGATGTCATTGGTCCTCTTTGAAAATGAAGGACAAACAACAATTATTACATTTTTGGACCAGACACATGATTTCTTTGGTATAGGGAGTTCTGAGTGAGGAAACTCCCTTTACCAATGCAAGTTAGTACCTTCTCTGAAGTTTCTAGTCTTAAATAGTTACCTTGGGGAACTAAGAAGTCAAGTGACTCACCCAGGATAGTCAGCTAAGTCAAGTTTTTACCCAAGTAGTCAGTATGTGTCAGAGTGGAAGATGAATAGATGTCTATGTGACTTTGGGGCCAATGCTCCATCCATTATACCATACTACTTAGCACAATGCCTGGCCCACAGTAAACACAGAATACTTGTCTCCTTCCTGTTTTACCATCCCCTACTGCCTTTTAAAAAATCATCCTTTCATTTGTTTGTGTTTTCAACTACCTATGTTTGTTCTTTCCTCTCTCAAAGATAATTCTTTTGGACAGGGAAAACAGAAACAAGAGTTAAATAGTTCTATGATCTCCCCATCATCTGTAATCATTAACCCAAGCAGCTAAATAGTTAAGTCCAGTGGATAAGGACATTGGATTTGGAGTCAGGAAAGTCTGATGTCAAATTCTTCATCAGACACTTGATAGCTCTATAATCCTGAGTTAAGTCACTTACCCTTTCCCAGCCTTAGCTTCCTGTTCTCTAAAATGGAGATAATAATAGTACCTACCTTACAGAGTTGTTGTGAAAAGCAAATAAGATCTAATAAGATAACATGTATAGTGCTTTGCAAACTTTAAAGAACTATAGAAATACTACTATTAACTTGAATACTGTGAGGTATAATCCTCTCTTTTTTATCATCCTCTTTTTTCCAACACAAATTAAAAATATCATTTTAAATATCTGTACTACTGATTCTTTAGCTGATTCTGGGCTTTGGTATTTGCAACATTTTTCTCTGAGACCATCCCAGTCATGACTTAGCTTTGCTTCCTTTTTTTATACAAGTCTTTTAGCAATCTAAGTTGGTTGATGAATATCCACATAAATCTCATTAGATAATTTCCCTTTTTGCTCCCCATAGGGATTGTTTCTACAGAATTTCATTTTCTAGAACTTCCCATTGCCCTTAGGATGACTTTTTTTTTAACAGGATCTAGGGTCCTTGCCATTCCCCCCTGGCTTTCCTCCTTTTATAGCAAATTCTAAAGTGGACGGGTCAGTTTCCTTTCATGGCTCCTCTCTTTCTTTCTTCATCAAGCATTAATAATAATAAATAACATTTACATAGTACTTTAAGGTTTACAAAGTACTTTAAAAATATCATCTCATTTTGTCCTCATGACAACCCTGGGATCCAGCTGCTTATTACAATTTCCATTTTAAAGGCAGACTTAGATTAAGTGACTCATGTAGTACTGTACATGTAATAAATGTCTGAGGGAGACTTTGAACCCAGGTCTGACTCCAAGTATCGAGCTCTATCCTATAAGCCAGTTAGGAGCAAGAAAATGCCTAGGAGCATTTCTCCTTATTGGTCAGAATCAGATCTATTTACTCTGTTGCTTCTTTTTTTGGTTTATTTTAAATTTTTTGGTTTATTATAAACCTAACAAACATCAATATTTCCATAAACAATGAACAAAAAAAGAGGACTGTATAAAGAACTGTGAATCTCTATGACATACGGCTTGGGTTATAAAAAGTATTTATTAAACTTAACACAGTACTACTAACCTTCCCTGCCTGTCTCCAGCCAATTCTAAACTTCTGCTTTCTTCTACTTTTCTCTTTAAAAAGGGGATAATAGAACCAATCTCTCAGGGTTGTTGTAAGGATTGAATGAGACAATATTTGTAAAGTATTTAGCATTGTGCCTGGCATGAAGTATGCACTATAGAAATGAGAACTATAACGACAACAATAATAGTTATTATAATATTTCTTAGTATTATTGCTGCTTTTCTATGTATTGTTTTGACTACTTCATTGATGTTCTTTCTTCATTTTCTTCTTTTGTCTGGCATCCCTAATGCTAAATTCCCCCTCAAACACACTTGCTCACCCAAAGCTTTCTCTTGTAACAGATTAAGTATGATCAAGCAAAAAAAAATCCATTAATTGTGTTTGAAAATATATGTCTCAATTGGCACCTACAATTCATCACCTCAATGTGAAGAGGTGAAAAGCATTCTTCATCATTGGTCTTGTGGAGGCTTGATTGGACTGCTTAAGTCATTCTTTTTTGAAAAAAATTTTTTTCTGAATTTAAATACCAAATAAAATGAGCAAATCTGTGACAAAGAATCAGTGGCAGAATCTCAGAGTTGGGAGGGACCTCAGTGGCCATCTAATCCAATCCAGACACAAAAAGACTCTTTACTATAACATACCCAATAAGTGGTTGTCCAGCCTCCAGGAAGTCCATTCTCCTAGTTTGAATTATGAGGAAGTTTTTCTTGGCATCAAGTCTAAAGTTCCTTCTTTTCAATTTCCACCCAGTGCTACTGGTTCTACCCTTTGGGGCCAAACAAAACAAATCTAATCCTTCCTTCACATGCTAGCCCTCCATTTATTTGAAGATAGCTAAGCTATCGTCTCTTCTACTCCAAGATAAACATGCCCAATTCCTTCAATTGGTCCTCACACGGAAGGGACTCAAGTTCCTCACCATCCTTGCTGGCTTCCTCTGGACACTCTCTAGCTTATCATTGTCCTTCTTAAACTACAGTGCCCAGAACTGAACACAAATTCTCTAGATGAATTCTGATGAAGGCTGAGTACTACTGAAATATAATCTCCTTATTCCTGTAGACTCTGTCCCTCTTACTGTAATTCAATTGCACAGAATTGGAAAAAAAGATGATTTTGTATATAAAACCTTGAATGTCAATTACATATAGCTTGTTTTGCCTTCTAAGTATAGAATAAATTCACCATATAACTTTCAAGTCTGTCTTACTAATCTGTGTTTCCTTCTCTTTTCATCTGTGCATTTTAAAAACTCTTCATTGACTTTCCTTTTTTTCCTTCTCTCACTTTTTTTTGTGGCAACCTCATTACTATCCTTTCTCTTTCTTTCCCAGTTTCCCACCCCGACTGAAAAACCAAACCAAACAAAACTCTTGTAACAGTAATGGGGGCCTGGTGCATGCACAGAGCCCATTATCTTGCTTGGCTGCTGCAGTCCTTCCCCTTGGAGGATGCTAGTAGAATAACTTCTGAACATGTAAAAGAAAGTGTCTATTCTAGCTGGCTAACCCCATGGTGGAGAGGAAGCTCTTTACTTGGCTACAAAGACATTAAAAAAGGCCCATCAGATTCAATTGCCTCATTTACATCTGGGGATCCTGGTGACTACTTCACTCATGGTGTCTGGTGAAAGAAGCAGTCTCCAAACTTATGAATATCAAAGCTGGGGAGTGAGCCACAGGAATCTGGGCGTGAAGCCCAGACCAGGTTTTGTAACTGACAGCATCACTGGGCAACAGTTGATGTTCAAGTTCTTCAGCTCAACACTTATGCTGCATCTGGACATGAATGTGGTAGGACCAATGCTGAGTAGATCCTAAGCCAACGTGGTTTGGTTTCTTGTCTGAGAATGGGGGGGAGTTACCCCTAGATGACTCTGGGTCTATCAGGGAGAGTTCAACATGGTCTGAGAAGCTCAGGAGGGATTAGTTTTCTTCAGAGACAAACTGATTAGCTTTTCTCTTCCTTTTTTTTCTCTCCTTCCTTCCTCTCTCCTTTCCTCCTTTCCTTCCCTCTCTCCTTCCCTCCCTCCTTTCCTCCCTGCCTCCTTTCCTTTCCTTTCCTTTCCTTCCTTCCTTCCTTCCTTCCTTCCTTCCTTCCTTCCTTCCTTCCTTCCTTCCTTCCTTCCTTCCTTCCAGAAGGCCTTCTGAGCACCATATCAAGCACTCAATGAATGCAAAGAAAGCAATAATCTTTGGTAAATCATGCAAGATGTCCCTTGCTTGTTGAATCTGTATAACTTTGTATTTGAGGATGTTCAGTACATGTTGACTGTTTTGAGACTCTTTCCTGTGGGGCAATGGGGAAGCAGGTAAAAATACAATGATTACAGGTCTTCCCAGAGACTCCAGACAACTGTGTAGACTGGGAATATTAACAGTGTATTCAAAATGCACTCCAACTTATTTACTGAGGACAGCAAATTTTTCTAATAGGGAATAGTGTAATGAGAGTCTGGCACGTATCTCTAAGGTCTGTATTTTCCTGTCCAAGAATACAGAACATTTAGCAATATTTTCTAGACACTTTCTGGTAGCATTGTTTGGACACCTGCTAATCTCCAGATACCTGTTGGATTTGTCTGTTTTGATAGGTCTTGGAAGGTTTAAAGTCAAGTCCTGGCAACATATTCAGCAAAGCAGCTGGGCTTTCTTACATTCTTCTATCACATCACCCACAAGTACCACAATCCCCTTCACCAGGGAATTGCTGCCACCACTGTTAGACTCCTCTCTCTGCCCCTGACAGCCCCCATGGATCCATACAAACTTTTGTTACATAATTTCAACTGGGCCATCACCGCAACAAGACAATCTTTCTGTTCCCAAATTGCTTCTCTAGCCGCCTGACAAATAAGATATTCCAAAACTTTTATTCTGTTCTCAAGCTTCCCACAGCAGGCTTTTTTCCCCTGCCATCTCAGCTGAGGCATCACTGATAAAATCTAGGCCATTTGTCTCCAACTTCTTCTTATCCCCATCTAACATTGTCCTGCCATTATCCCTCACCATCTCCTACTTCAGTACAATTCCTGATAAAGACATGGCCTTTGTTGTCAAAGCCAACTCTTCTATACATATCCGAGATCTTATTCCCTCCCACCTTTTCTAGGAGATTGCCCCCACTTTCATCAACCCTCTCTAATTTTTAATCTCTTTCTGTGTCTTAGTTACCTACTGCCCTCCACCATGTCTTCCCATCCTAAACCCATCCTAAAACACATACACAACCACACACACACACACACACACACACACACTTCACTAAATCCTACCATCCTGGCAACCACCCTATATCTCTTTTCTCTTTTCAGGCACACTCCTGCACAAAGCTATTTATATGTAATACCTCTACTTTCTCTCTTCTAAGCCCTCCTGAATCTGGTCCCCAAACCTCATGATTCATTTGAAACATATTTCTCCAAAGTTTCTAATTATTATTATTATTATTTTGGTAGGGCAATTGGGGTTAAATGACTTGCCCAAAGTCACATGGCTAGTTTTTAAGTGTCTGAGGACAGATTTGTGAACTCAGGTCCTCCTGACTCCAGAGCTGGTGCTCTATTCACCGTGCCACCTAGCCAACCTCTAATTATTTTTTTTAATTGCTCCGTCAAAAGGTTGTTTTGTTTTTTCATCAACTTCTATCCTTCTTAACTTGCCTGCAACATCTGACATTGCCGACCATCTTCTCCTGCTTGACACTCTGGTCTCTCTAGACCTTTGTGACTGCTCTCTTGGTTTTCCTCTTACCTGTCTGAATGCTCTTTTGCCAGATTTTTATCTATGTCATATCCATATGTTGTATGTCAAAGCTCTGTCTTGGGCCCTCTTCTCCTTCTATGCTCTCTAACTTAGTAACCTCAGCAACTCTCAAGGTTTCGGTTATTACCTTTGATAATAATCTATAATCAGAGAGATCTGATCCCATTCCTCTGCTTTTCCCACTTTAGCTAGCCCAGATGATTGGCTTTTGTGCTTTCTTTTTCTCCTTTTAATTATCTCTTCATGATCCCCCTTCTAAAGCTGCTTTGTTTTGCTTGTGACTCCTTCCTCCTTAACTTCTTTTCTCCTTTCTAATTTTCCCCACTTTTTTTCCCTGGTGAATTTTATGTAAACACTTCTAATTGCTCCAAAGTATTTATCTTTCTTGGTTTCTCTTGTATTCTATGACTGCATTCCAAAGACTCACTGTTTCATCTAGAATGCTTGAACATTATTCTATCAAAGGTTTATTTTCCCCTCGTAGGATTATTTTAAGGGTTGCTTTTTTAGTAAGTTATTGTTGTTTGTAAGCCTTTTCCTTTTGGAATATAATATTCCAAGATTTTCTCTTCTTTAAAGTAGTTACAATAGGTAATTGAAATCTTTCTATTTGATTGCGGATAGTATTTTTCTTTACTTGGAAGTTCTGGATTTTGGCAATAACATTTCTAGTATTTCCTATTTGAAAAAAAAATTTTGGAAGTGATAAGTGGATTTTTTCTATTTTCTCCTTTGTCCTCTGGTTATAACAAATCTGTGTAGTTTACTTTTATGATTTCGTGAAGTAGAGTTTCTAAGTATTTTTTCTAAGATTTTTAGAGAATATAATTATTCATAAATTTTTATCTGACCCACTTTCCAGGCCAGTTTTTTTTATTATAGTTGATCTCTTATATATTTTAGTTTTTTGACTTTTTCTAATGTTTCTTTCTACCCATGGAATCATTGAGTTATGTTTGTTATATTCCATTTCTCATGGAGTAGATTTTTCCGGCTCTAATTCCATTTTTTCCCTTCGACACCCTTGGAGTCCTCGTGGCCTCTCTGAGGCCCTCCTTATACTTGCTGTTGTAGCAGCAAGCACCCCAATATCCCCAGGGTGACTGCCAACACAGGTTCTTAGATCTGATAGCCATCTCTCCCTCTAAAGCCCCCCTGCTTCCAAATAGAGGCCTGATATTTTGTGATCCCATCCTCGTCGCCATTTTGTAGCAGCAAGCACCCCAATATCCCCAGGGTGACTGCCAACACAGGTTCTTAGATCTGCTTTTCAAAAGGAAAGCAACTCAAAATGGGTTAACAAGCTTACTTTAATCAAACAAACATACATTACCTAGTTCAGGGGAAAAAAGTCAGCACCCCGAACTTGAGAGTTACAGAACTTACAGATCAAACAGACAGGCTTCCAAACTGTCCAACCATTACATCAATACCAAATCACAGTTACCAGAGAGGGAAGCATCAACATCTGGGTTTTCAAAGCCGGGGGGCTCTCAACAACGGCTTCCCAGAGTCTCATCTGGTCAAATCACACAACACTTCTCAAAGTGAGCCCCAAAGCAAAGCCCCTCATCAGAGTTTATATAGCCTTCTCCTGGCTCAAAGAATGTAACCACCCTTTTGATCCACTGCCCAATCACACAGCATCAAGGTGTAGTCATTCCTGAAAACCAAGCCTCCCACCACAGGCTCCATGTGACCACATTCAGCCTATTAGGAGGCAGAGCATATTTTCAAATCAAGGAAGGTTTTCAGAGTCTCTTAAAGCCAATCAAAGTCTCTTAAGCCAATCAAAGGGCCTAGGGGCAGGGAAGATCTTTAAATCTGCATTTCCATTACAGCTGTGGATTTCATCTTCTGGATTTACCTGTTGGATGTCTCTCATCCTTTAGTATTTTCTAATGAGAAAATACTAAAGTATATGGAGTTACTAAAGTATTTGGAGTTACTTATGCCTCCTGCCTCAGCTTCTGAATTGAGACTTTGTGCCTGAGCTAGAGTCTATCCCCACTTATGCCCTTAGATGGAGGTACATGCCCTATTTGGTCCTATTTCTTCATAGGTCTAGATGCTGCTGCTGTTACGATTCTGAATGACTTAGCTGGGATAAGACTCAACTCTCTGACACAATCCTTGGCTTCTGCCTCTGTCTCCTAGAAGGCCAAAGAAAGTATAGCTTTAGCCCATTTCTATCTCCTCCTATACAATCTGGGTCCATCCTCTGATGATACTTTTAATTTTTCTTCTAGAAGGAATGCCAACCTGCATTTGCTATATATATAACAAGTATTTGGCCACAGCAAATTCTCTTTATCCTTTATACTTTCAGGAAGTGAGGGTCTGAGTTCTCAGGTCTCTATTAATCTTGTTGGAAGCTCTTGTAGGTCTCTCTGGTAGTGAACTGTTGTTAAAAACTGTCTGATCTTCTCCTGGCTGCTTCTAAGGAAGACTTTATTTATTTATAACAGTCTTTTGCTGAACTGTTTATGGTATTTAATTGGCCATTAGTCACTTCCTTCCAGTGATCCAATGCAAACAGAAGCTGAGCACAGCTAGTATTTAGAAGGGGATTTATAGATTTTCATTATTGAGAATTACACCTCTTCCTGCTCTTCTGATCTCCCACTATATTCAGCCTCCAGGTTTTCTGCTTTTCTGCTCTTTGTCTGTTTACCCTTCATTCTTCATAAATGGGCATCCACATAATGTTTTGGGGAAAGAGATTCCAACAATGTGTCCCTCAATGAACTATCTCATTATTTTACAACAAACAGTAAGTTCTGTCTGTGGTTCAACTCACACGTATTTTTCTTCCTACCTGTAAGCTGTATTCCCCAAACTAGCATGGGTAAATTTACTGTAGATGAGTACTTTGCTACAAGATTGGCAAAAATAAAGGAAAAAAAGATGGGGTTTCCACAGAAAAAGATTTCTGGAGTTAGATTATCTTGGTCTTTGATTCTTGCCTGAATGTGGGATTGTCTTTAGCACAGTTAGCCTCCTTTTCACCTGGGAGGTGAAGGATATAGAATGGATACTGAGACTGAATGAATACAGGGAACAGGATTTGGGAGCCAAGAAAGGGAGAGGCATCTTACATCCTGCTGTAGTTGGTCCACTGAATACGTGATCTCCTTTGCTCTGGGCTGACCATAGTTCTCAGTCAGAGTCTGGTTCAGATGCTGTTTTAGCTCCTCACTTAGCTGGGAAAGAAAGAGAGAGAGAGAGAGAGAGAGAGAGAGAGAGAGAGAGAGAGAGAGAGAGAGAGAGAGAGAGAAGTAGGGATGGAATGGAATGAGAAAGTATAACTCAGGCACCACCTGCTTTTAAGAACCTTCACATCCCAGGCCACATACACCCATCTCTGCTTACGTTCATGGTCATGCACAGTACAATGAGTTGATCAGCAATGATGCTATCCCTTGGTGTTGACCAGAGTGTAGCCCTTTGTCTTAGTTTCCCCAGGGATGAGATGCAATTTCATAGAGAGTCAGGCCCCAACTCTTTAGCCTAGTTTTCAGTGATCTCCATCTGGCCCCAATCTACCTACTCTGGAGGAAAGAGCAAGGCTGGTGACTTTGTACAGCTCTGTCTTACTTATATTCAATTCATGAGCAAGTCAAGACATCATACCTGAGATGTCATTTGTGCTTTTCAAGAACAAAGGATGACCAACAACAACAACAAAGATTCTGCATGAGGTCTCTACACAGAGAGGAGGACTTCCAAAGGAGGTGATATGAGTTAAACCTTGTCACATTTATTTCTTACACTGTGGCTCACTACTATTATGGTCAAAGTTTAAGTCTACTCCTTCTATGGGTGCTGTGTGTATTTGTGTGAAGGAGTGAACCAGAGTCTTAGGAAAAGGTTTTGTTACTATGTTATCTGCAAGTAATGGTAGCTGCCTTCTGGGCACCCAACCTGTTAAATCAAAAAGAATCTGGGAAATGCTGCTATTTCTCCTCCTCCTCCTTCCTCCTCCTCTTCTTCCACCACCATCTCTTCCTTCTTTTTCTCCTCCTCAGTTTTCATTTTTGATTTCTTGAAATGCAGTTCTGAGAAACAGGCTTTTAAAAAGTCCATTGTGTTTTAAATGGAGCTACTTGACTACACCTTTAAATTCAAATCATTCTGGCTTTCACTGAATGGCTAACAATAGGCCCAGCCCAATTCTTTGTGCCTCATAGTTAGGATTTCATGGGTTAGAATGAGTTCAATTGTTTTCTGCTCTGACTCAAAAACTGGAAAGCTTTATTTAGCCTTCCAGACTTATATCTCTGGGATGCTAAGTTGGACCATCTTTTGTCTCAATTCTTACCTGGCCCTTAGTCATTGAATGGGCATGGCCTCACAAACTGACACTTGGGAAAGACCTTAATTTAAAAAGGCCAAGGGTGATCCCGTGCATCCTGGGTTGTTGCCAGGTATCTTGACCTATGTCTTGCCACTGGACTCAGATAACTCTGGAGGGGAGAGCGAGGCCAATGACTTTGCATAGCTCTGCCTTACTCAAATCTAATTCACTGTCAAGTCAAGACATCACACTGGTGATGTCATTGGTCCTCTTTGAAAAGGAAGGATAAACAACAACAGCAGCCTTCCCAGTTTCATCTCAAGCAATTTATAGAAAGCTTCTTCTACAGCCAAGATGATGGAGTCATTGGCTCTTAAAAATGGATGATGCTTGCTAATCCCTGCGTCACTTAGCTCAATCCTAGCTATCATTCAAAACTTGGCTTGACATTTCTTTTTCCAGGAAGGCTTTCCTGACTACCTAAGCCATCAGTGCTCTTTCCCATATTTAATTTCCTATGAGACTTATTGTCCACCTTATAGATGAATTTTTGGAGCTGAGAAAACCCTAAGAAATCATCTATGACCCTTCAATATTACTGGCCAGGAGGCATAAAGAGACGAAGTGACCCGCTCAGGTAAGTGACAAATCTGGGATTCATACCTAGCTCTCCTGCCACTAAATTTATGGGTATTCCCACTATGCTATACTGCCTGGTATATTTCTATTATCTTCAGTTTTAGTGCCCTCTCTCTCTCCCCCTCTCTCTCTGTTTCTGTCTCTTTCTCTCTGTCTCTCCCCTGTCTCTGTCTCTGTCTGTCTGTCTGTCTCCTCTCCCCTGGTCCCCCCTCTCCCCAATTGACTGGAAATCTTTAAGTAGAAGATATATGTCAATGTAGCAGGCACATTGCAGAGGGCATTTCTGTTCAGGTATGGGTTGGACTAGATGACCTCTGAGTTCTCTTTCCATGAGAGTCTTTGATCATAAACTTTTAGAAGGCAAGAGACTTGATGTTTTGCTTTGAATCCCCTTCAATATCAGCCACAGTTCCTTGCACAGAGGGCACTCATTAAATATTGATTGATTAATTAGGTTCTTAAATCATTGACTAAATTATTGACCCTAGGGCTGAAAGGGAAATAAACTCATCCTCTGGCTTTAGGGAAGAACTACCCCACAATTATTCCAGAATGAGACTCTGACCTTTCTGAATATAGCCACCCTGCAAGTTCAGGCCCTCATACCTCTTGCCTATGTTAACAGAATAACCTCTTGATGGATCTCTCTCCATCCAGAGCCTCCCCTTTCCAATTCCTCCTCTTCGTAGCTGCCAAAAATGTTTTCTTAAAGCACAAGTCTGGCCTTGTCACTTAATAAATTCCAGGCCTTCCAATTAACTCTAGGATCAAATACAAACTCTTCTCTTTGGCATTTAAAATTCATCATAACCTGGCTCCAGCCACCTCTCTGGGCTTATTATACATTACTGCCCCTCATAAAGCTGTCCAGTCTTGCCAAACCAGCCTTCTTGCTTCTCTTTACACATGACATTCTATCTCCCCATCTCCGTCCTTGAACAGGCTGTCTCCCATTCCTGGAATGCACTCCCTTGTCCTCTCTGGCTCTTAGAATTCCTAGTCCTTGGCAAAGGTCAGCCCAAGCATCACCTCCTACATGAGGCCTTTCCTGATTCCCGAAGATGCTGGGGCATCACCTTACATATTTTTTGTATATACTTGTATGTGTATGTGACATTTCTCCTGCAAGAACATGAGCTTCTTGAGGGAAGGAACTGTTTCCTTTTTGTCTTTGCATTCTTAGAGCAAGGCTTGGCATACTATAGGCACTTAAATGACTATTGATTGATTTCTTCTTAAGAATCTTTACTAGAAATACAGTGATCCAAGACAATTCCAAAGGACTCATTATGGAAAATGCTATCCATATCTAGAGAAAGAACTATGGAGTCTGAATAAAGATTAAAGTATACTATTTTTATTTTCTTCTTTGTGTGTGTGTGTGTTTCCTTTTGGTCTGTTTCTTCTTTCACAACATGACTAATATGGAAATATGTCTTACAGATATAACCTATATTAAATTGCTTAGTATTTTAGGAAGAGAGGAGGGGAGAGAAGGAGGAAGGGAGCAAAATTTGGAACTCGAAATTTTGTAAAAATGTTAAAAATTTTCCTATATATAATTGGAAAAATAAAATACTATTAAAAATAAAAAAAGAACCTTTGTTGGGATGAAGCAATCATGTGTAAGTCAGAGGTATAGGAACACTTAGGGACATGGCAACCTCTCCGTCTCTCTATCTTCTCTCTGCCCCAATTTATTCCCTCTCCCTGCCAACTCATAGTAACACATGAAGATAAGACCTTGGAGGGAGTTCATGGAGGTAGAAAGCTGGTCTACTCACCTTTTGGTAGTAAAGATGGGCAAGAACTCCGGCCACCAGCTCAATGAGGAAGATGACAAGTAATAGGCAGAAATACTAGGAACAAAGAGAGAATACAGTCATTTGGGTTGGATTGCAGAAGCTGGGGGTGTTGGAAACTAGACTAGTAAAAGTCGCTGGCTCCTTACACCATCAACATTGACCTCGAGAGAAGGGGACATGAAATATATGGTTTCCAATACTGAAAGGGCTGCTATGTAGAGAAGGGACTAGATTTATTCTACCCCACAGAGGGCAGGAGTAGCACCAATGGGCAAAAATCATAAAGAGGCTGATTTGGCTCTTCGTAACAATTGGATTTTTCCAAAAAATAGAATGAGCTACCACTTAAGGTAGTGAGTTTCTCGGTGCTAAAGATGTTCAAGCAAGATTCCTCAAGGACCTCTGGTTGGGAATACTGTATATGAATTAGGGCAGTTATTTGAACTCAAGTCCTCCTGATTCCAAGTCAACAGCTAGCTAGGTGTTGTTGTTTTAGTCATGTCCATCTCTTTGTGACCTCACTTGGGGTTTTGTTGACCAATCACTAGAGTGATTTGCTATTTCTGTCTCCAGCTCATTTTACAGATGAGGAAACCGAGGGAGACAGGGTGAAGTGACTGTGCAGGGTCTCATAGTAAGTGTCTGAGGTTGGATTTGAACTCAGGTCTTCCTGAGTCTAAGCATAGTGTGCTGCCTAGCTCTCTGGAATTGGTAGGATTTGAGTTCACATTCTGCCTCAGGAGCTTATTAGTTCTGTGGGACCTTAAGCTAGTCACTTAACTGCCTCAGTTTCCCAATCTGTAAAATGGGAATAAAAGCACCTGCCTCACAGGGTTGTTGTAAAGATCAAATGCACTTTGTAAACCTTAATGGTCTAGCTAGCTCTATTATTATATTCACGAATCATGTGACTAAATAATCTTTGAGATCCCTTCCAACTATAACACTGTAATATCCTTTGCATATAGCACCATGCTAGGCACGATGGATACAACCTTTTCTCAAGTATTTTACAATCTAGATGGATAATGCATAGTATGTGCTATACTTTTACATGAAGAAGTTTTGTCCTATTACCCATAGAAATAGCCTAGTCGACTAGTAGCCTAAAGATTGGCCTGACCTTCTACGGAAGCCACTCTAGTCAGAGAAAAAGGGTCTCTGAGCCAGCTCCTTCCATTCATATCATTCTAATAAGTTAGAACTCACCTTGAGGCTCTGGTTGTGAGATTAGGGGAGGTTTCTATTTGTCCCAGCTGTTTCTCTATGAAAAAGGCAACTATTCCCCTTCTTCTTCTCTTGACAACCTCTTTCTTAGGATCTCAATAGATCCCAGGGATTCAGCCGCCATCTTTATGCAGATGACTCTCTTAACTACATATCCAGCTATGACCATTCTCCTGAGCTCTACTACCATGATCTGAACTGCCTTTTGGATATCCTGAATTGGATATTCCACAGGCATCTCAAGTTCAACATGCCCTAAACTGAACTCATTATCTTTTCTCATAAATTTGCCCCTCCTCTTAAGCTCCCCATTTTTGTTATGGGCACCATTATCATTCTAGTCACCTGGTTTCACAACCTAGGAGGGATCCTCAACTCTGCCCTCTCACTCCCCTTCCCAAAGTCATGTTGATTCTACCATCAGAATATCTACAATCTTGTTTCTACATTTGGATTACAACTAGGTCAGCTCCTTGTTACTTCTCACCCAGAGTACCATTATAGCTTCCCAACTGATGTCTCTTTAACCAACTTCTACATCCTCTAACCCGTCTGCACCATAGCTGCCAAACTAATATTCATAAGGCACAGGTCTGACCATGTCAGTACCCTACCTGGAGATGCTTCAGAGTTTCTTCCATTTCCTTAGGATAAAGGACACAATTCCTTGGCATTTAAAGCACTTCGTAACCTCACTCTAGTCAATCTTTTCAGGCTGATTATACATTACTTGCACTCCCACACTCTATATTCCAGACAAACTGGCTACTTGTTCTTCCCCAACTTTCCTTCTTTATCTCCATGCCTCTGCACAGGTTGTCCCCTACCTTGAACGCATTCCCTCTTCATCTCCAGTTCTTGGAACAACTAGCTTTCTTTCAGACTCACCTCAAAAAACAGCCCCTTTAAAGAAGCCTTTTGGGGGCTACTAGGTGGCGCAGTGAATAGAGCACTAGCCCTGGAGTCTGGAGGTCCTGAGTTCAAATCCAGTCTCAGACACTTAACACTAACTAGCTGTGTGACCTTGTGGCTTAACCCCAATTGCCCTGCCCTCCCCCCTCCAAAAAAACAAAAGTCTTTATATGATTCCCCTAGTTGGCAGTCTCCCCTCCATCATTATGTACTCTATTTTGTAAATAGAGCCTCATTAACTTATCTCTCCCATTCCCTTCCCTACTCAAACCACTGCAAATATGAAGTCACTAAAAAAAAAAGAAATATTGCATCCACCAACATGTAGAATTTAAGCTTCCTGAAGGCAGGGTCTGCCTTTTTTTTGTCTTTATACCACTAGAGCCTAGCTTAGTGCCAGCCACAACGTAAGCAATTAATAAATGTTTTTTGTTTGACTGACTGGTTCCACTGACTGGAGAAGTTCTGGAGAGCTTAACTCCAACCCCCTTCCCAATTTCTTCTCTCTTTTGGCAGTTGGCTCTCATTCAGTCTCTGGAGGTGGGTATAATTTGACATCTGCTGGGTTGGCTACATGGTACTCTTACAACAGTGATTAGAATGTTTTGCCTCATTAACTTGTTGATTTTCAGGCTTCACAGTGGGAGCACACCTGTGAGTGCCACAAAGCAAGAGGAATGGGCCATTAGTGTCTATAGAGGACAGTGGCTGTCTGCATCAAATGTAGGTTGTTGATCACGAGGAGGGTGGAGTTTCTGGATATCCTCAGATTGACCCTTAGCCCAAAGTTAGATTCCAATCCCAATCCCGGCTTCTTTTAGATCTGTAAATTATGTGTTAACAGCCCAGCCCTGTGCTGGTTCCTGGGAAAAATAGCAGCAGTTGAAGTTGAAGAGGGTGGGGGTGGGGGAGGTATAGTGGGAAAGATAAAAAAATAAAGGAGCTTATATCTTGATTTAGTGGCAGGCTAAATTAGTACTTGTCAGCTCCTTAAAGGCATGTTCTGAGGAATCACACAGGCTGTCAGACCTGAGCTGAGTTGTCAGAAGTTGGGAGATCTCAAAAAGATAAAATAAAATGCCAAAGGATATTCCTTTCCTCAAGCTCCCTCCTCCTTCCACCTCACAGATTCTGATGGACAGAAACACCTTGGGAGAAAAGGCAGGGCCTGGCTCCTAGAAAGAGGATGAGGACAACTGGGTGCTTTTCAATGAGTGTCAGTAATGATAAACATCACTGGGCTGTGACAAAGGACTCGAAGTCACTGGACTCCCAGATAAAGCAGCTGAGAGTGCTTCTGAAGGGGAAAATGTAAAAAGTGAGTCATATGTTGCTTATACAGTAGTGATTTTGAGGGGTGGGAGTGAGGTGGTGGCTGGGCGCTGAATCACTGGTTCCTTGGGCTTTAAAAAGCCTCACAGGTCTAGGGGGCAAGCTTTTCTTCATTCCAATCAATTTGCATTTATTAATTCTGTTTATCTATTACAGTTTGATTCTAGTGCCTGGGATGGCAAGAAGTGGCTTAATGATGCTAAGATTCTTGGTATAATTGGATATCTTCAGGTAAAGGATGGATGGCTACTTGCTGAATGTATTGCATAAGGGAATCATGTTCAGTATGATTTGGAATAGGACTAATAGGACTAATCCCCAATATTAATTATCTTTATAAATTGCAAACCAGTTATAGTTTTTAAAAATACCTAATGAACCAGTTTAAGTCACAATAATACTGAACTGTATTTGTCCAAATGCCTTACAATAGAGACTACACCTATAAGAGATTTTTGATTTTTTTAAGAAAATTATTTTTATTTTATTTTCAGTTCCTAATTCTCTCTCTCACATTCTTTCCCTACTCATTGAGAAAGTAAGAAACATAAAACCCATTACAAATATGAAGTCACTCAAAACAAATTTCTGCATTTGCCATGTCCCACCCCCCCAAAAAAAAACCCAAGAAAAAGAAAAAAAAAGTTCTTCAATCTGTATTCTGAGTCTATCATTCTCCATCTGGAAGTAAATAGCATTTTTTTATGATAAGTCCTTAGGAATTTTGGTGGGTTATTGTGTTGGTCAGAGTTACTAAATCTTTCATAGTTTATAATATTACTGTTATTTTGTAAACTGTTTTTCCTGTTCTGCTCACTTCACTTTGCATTGGTTCATAAAAGTCTTCTCAAGTCTTTCTGAAACTGTGTATGAATATAGACATAAAGATATGCAGAGAGTTATTATCAGACTATTTTTAATCAGACTTGTTTTTTTTTTAACAGTATAAGAACCTTTCATGGAAGAACTTCTTCTGCCGATGCCCATCAGCACCTTCTCTGAAACCAAATAGTCTTAAAGAGTTTCCTAGATACACTGAGAGTGATTTGCCCAGGGTCAAACTCAGGTTGGGCAGCTAAGTGTTGAAGCAGATAGTCTTGGGCCTGGAGTCAGGAAGACTCATGATTCATCTTCCTAGTTGAAATCTGACCTCAGACACTAGCTGTGTGACCTTGGGCAAGTCACTTAACACTGTTTGCCTCAGGTTCCTCATCTGTGAAATGAGCTGGAGAAGGAAATGAAAACCACTCCAGTATCTTTGCCAAGAAAACTCCAAATGGGCTCTTAAAGAGTTGGACATGGCTCAGAGTGAACCAACTGTTTCTTTTCTGACCAGAAACTCTTGAGGTTGTTCCCCTCTCAGACTGATTCTTTTGTGAAGGCAAACTAGGCCATTTTCCCCTCAATTCTGGCCTAATCTTAATCACTGAAGGGGTGTTGTCTCAGACAAACAGACGTGGAAAAGACCTTAGCTTAAAAAATCCAAGGTTGGGGCAGCTAGGAGGAGCAGTGAATAAAGCACTGGCCCTGGAGTCAGGAGGACCTGAGTTCAAATTCAGCCTCAGACACTTAACACTTACTAGCCGTGTGACCTTGGGCAAGTCACCTAACCCCAACTGCCATGCTTTCCCCCCTCCAAAAAAAAAATCCAAGGTCCCCTACTGCATCTGGGGCCATCGCCAGTCATCCTATATCTTGCCACTGGACGCCAATGACCCTGGAGGAGAGAGTGAGGCTGATGACTTTGCACAGCTCTGCCTTGCTTAAATCTAATTCACTTGCAGTCAAGGCATCCCCCTCCTGATGTCATTGACTCTCTTTGAGAATGAAGGACAAACAGCAACAAGGACTTGAACCCAAGGGGTCTTGACCTTGAAGCCAGCTCTCAATCCACTACACCATAGCAACTCTTACACAAAATTACCTAGGTTACATTTGTGAAATTTATGTGGTGTTTTATTTAAATAAATCTCTTTTGTTCCCTTTTATTTCCACTGCTCTTTTCATCTTTATAACTTTGCTGTCATTCTCTTAATGAGAATTTGAGTGTAAGCCACCCTGAGTTTCTGTAGAAGCTAAATATGGGAAACAATTCAGTCTCTGTTCATACCAACATGGTATTTGCTTTCAAAAGCTAGTGAACAAGAACAAATCTGAAACCTCAAAAATTTATTTGAGCTAAAGCTGATCCTCCACTAATATATTTCCTTCACTTGGAGTGCCTAGAGGAAAATTTTATTTGTAGTGATGGATGTAAAAACAAGGCTTCCAGTGCAGTCAAGCACTTTTGTTATAGTAGCCCCCCTACACACATCCGGTGAGGTCTAGTCACCCCTTCGGTTCTGCAAGTCTGAGTCTGTGAGTGCCATAGCATCAAAATCCCCATTTCTGATGCACCTAAGGCATTTTCATGAACAGCCAAGAATTGGATCCTTTGGATTTTTTGGTCATCAAATCCCAGAATATTAGTGCTCTGAGGATTTTTAGAGTCCCAGTAGTTGGACCAATTCTACCATAAGGCAAGATGCTCCTCCATGCCCTCTTCCTCATCCCCAGCTAACCTAGACCACAGGCACCATCAGTGTACAAACTTGCCTCCAAGGCACAGGCTCCAGATGGAGAGAGGAGGAGGAGGGTGGGAGTGGGAAGGTCAGCTTACATTCAGAATGCTGTGGTCATAACACAATGTGAAGGATCTAAAAAAAGTGTAGAAGGAACCCAAACTCAGCCGTGATGCCTTGCAGCTGCGGAAGAGAGCCCTAGTTCAAGTCTCTACTTTGCTTGAGCATCAAGGAGATTGTACAAAAAGGCAGAACCAGAACTAGTGATTAAAAAACAAACAAAACCAAAACAAAACAGTCAGAGAAAACAGAACCAGCTGTTTAAGAAGTAACAACTGGGTGTGTTATTTCCTGGAAGGCAGTTGCAGGCTCAAGGCAGCCAGGCCTGGGATTCAGGGGCTTGGCTATTTCTACAGAGGAGAGGATATAGAATGGGAGGTCCAGGGTTATTGCTAGAACAACGTTTCAGTGCTGGAAGAATGGATGAGAAATGCTTCCTTTCCAGCGGTGGTGCTATGCCTGTGTTATTGTACAATGAAATGACTTCCAGGACTCCAGGAGGTACTGCACAGATGGCTCTCCACCTAGGATCTCCTCCTCAAGGAGAATGCCAACTTGTGCTTCCATTAATGCTCATTATAGCTAATCAATACCCAGCACTGGCCTAAAGGACTGGTTGAGCCTCAGAGTCAAATCCACTATCATGAATCCATCTCAATAGGAATCAAGTATGTTACCAAATTCAAGATACAAAATCCTTTAAAAAGGTTCTGGTCTTTCATAAACAATGAAGAAGGCTAGACTGCTGCTATAGCTTCCTAACTTGTGTCCTTGTCTCTTCTTCCAGTCCTGCATACGCTTGTCACACAACATCCTTCAGCTCTGAGCAAGTCATTCCCCTGTCAAAATTTCCCAAAATTATCTATTATTTATAAGAGAGAGTCTATATTTTGTAGCTTGGTGTTCAAAGTGCTCCACAATCGGATCCCAACAACAAACATTTATTTATTACACGGAGAGCATTGCGCTACATATACTGTGCTAGGAGAGATACAAAACTTACATGAGAAACAATCTCTTGCCTCACAGAGCTTATATTTTTATAGGTTATACATGTGTAGTTATGCAAAATATTTCCATAGTAATCATATTGTGGAGGACTAACTATATTTCCCTCCATCCTATCCCGCCCCCCACTTATTCTATTTTCTCCTTTGACCCTGACCCTTTTCAAAAGTGTTTGCTTCTAACTACCCCCTCCTCCAATCTGCCCTCCCTTTTATCATCCCCCCTCTGATATCCCCTTTTCCCCTACTTTCCTGTAGGGCAAGATACCCAATTGAGTGTGTATGTTATTCCCTCCTTAAGCCAAATCCAATGCCTCATAGAGTTTATAGATTAATGGGGGGATAAAATGCTAACATTGTGGTTCAGTGTGTCTAACTATTTGTGACTCTCTGGACCATAGCAGGCCATACTCATACTATCCAAGGGATTTTCTTTGCAAAGAATTATAGCAAACAGAGGTTAAGTGATTTGCCTAAGCTAGTGTCTGAGGTCAGATTTGAAATGAGATCTTCCCAGTGTCCTATCCACTGATTCACCTAGCTTCCTCCAAGGCAAACAGAGGTTAAGTGACTTGCTCAAGGTTACACAGCTAGTATGTGTCTGAGACTGGATTTGATCTCAAGTCTTCCTGACTCAAGGCACAGTTTTTTAGCCACAGAGCCACCTAACTGCTAACAGAGAGAGCAATAATTGACAATATTAGATGGTAAGAGCATAGAAAGGCAGCTTGACATAGAGATAGAGTAAGTCTCAGTCAGGAAGACCTAGATTCAAGCCCTGCTTCTGACATATACTGGCTATGTGACTCTGGGCAAGTAATTAACCTTACTGATCTTAGTAATTTCTTCACTGAGACTTCCTATGCCAATAAAAATCATAGATCAGGCTGAAAAATAGTACATAGATGCAAATTAAGATGCTTTGTGAAGTCTAAGGGAAGAATTTGTAGGGGTGGGAATTAAGTTGGTTTATTTTTGCTTTTTGGAAGGGGGAAGGCAGGGCAAATAGTGTTAAGTGACTTGCCTAAGGTTAAGTGTCTGAGGCTGGATTTGATCTCAGGTCCTCCTGACTCCAGGGCTGGTGCTCTATTTACTGCACCATCTAGCAGTCACCAAATTGTTGTTTTTTTTAAATTTTTTTAAGGTGAAGAGCAAGAGAAGGGCATCCTAAGCATAGTGATGGAGACAGGGGAACGCTCTCAGGTCATCAGTGGAAAGCTAGCAGATCTTAGAAGACATCTGGACCAACCTCCTCATTTTACAGATAAGGAAACAGAAGGACAGAGAGGGCAAGGTGGCCTTCACAAGGTGGCACATGCAGGAAGTACCAGAGACAGGATTTGATCCCATGCCCTGTGGCTTATTTCTCTTTCTGTTTTAGGGGCACAGCAATGAAGTTTGGCTGGAGCACAGAATGCATAGAGGGAAGCAATTTGTGATAAGGCTACTGGGCATGTTTTCCTCAGGCTTTGGGCCCTGAAGGACTGACTAGACCATATGGCATAGTTAGAGATTTAAGCTACATGACATTCTCTAGTTGTGGCAATATGACCTGAAATGAGGCTATAGAGAGCTCTCTGTTAGGGTATTGTGCTCTAGACTTACAGCCCTCTCAAGCTCCAAATTAGGGGCTATAACCTTTAGATCTTTTCCTCTGGGCTTTTATTTTTTTCCTTCTGAACTTAAACACATAAATTAAAAAGGAAGAGAATTTCCACATACGTACAAGGACACAAGAAAGGGGATTCTATACAAAGTCATTAATCTCCATTCCATACTGCTTGCTTTTGTTTTTAAAGCATATAATCAATTCTATATATTACTTCCCAAACTGTCCTGCTTGTCTCTGCTTTCTCTTTCTCCTGTTCTCTGTATTAAAAAAGTAGTTACAAGGGCTCCTCTCCTTTTTTTTTGGCATCATTATTGCTAAACCCCTCTTCCCTCCCAACTCTCCCTTTCCAATTAAAAACTGAAAGAAAATAAAAATCTCATAAAAATAAGTATCTGCACACTGTCCATATCCACAAATGTATGACTCTGCATCTTATGTCCTATACCTAAACATTTTTCAGCATAGGTCCTCTGGAGACGTGGTTTATCATGGCATTGATTAAAGGTCTTAAGTCATTTAAAGATATTTCTCTTTACAGTGCTGCTGGCTGCCAGTCAATTAACATGCCTACTATGTGCTAGGCACTGTGCTATGTACTAGGGATGCAGAAAAAGGTAAAAACCAGTTCCTGTTCTCCTTGCAGAAACTGTTCTCTTAGTTGTGCTTGCTTCACATTCTTTAGTTCATACAGTTCAGGATTCTCTGAAATCATCTATTTCATTATTTCTTATGGGTCAACAATGTTCCATTTTATTCATATGCCATAATTTTTTCCTTAATTATTTTGGGCAATCCAAGAACTCTCCCCAGATTCTAGTTCTTTGCTTTTCTTCCCTTCCTCCCTCCCCCTTATCTCCCTCCTCCCTTAGAATTAGGAAGTTTGTTTTGCTTGTGATTTTATCCCACCAGTATTACACCCCCTTCACTCACCAACATACCTCTCTGCTTGTCTTCCTGCTGAGTTTGACATGCTTTTTACACTAAACTGTGAGTGCATGTGTTTTCAACCCTCTATCCACTTCACATAAAAGTGAAGTTCATCTGATATCCAATTCTCTACCCCTTTCTCCAATGTTTATATAGTCTTCTTTTCACACTTCAATTATAAGAAATAGCAAAATGCACCCCTTTGTATTTCTTTTACCACTCCCCATTCTTTTTTCCTTCTAGACCTTTGAAATAAAGCAGATTCTTCCCCCACTCCAATCTCTCTCTCTCCCTCTCTTTTTTTTTTGGAGGGCAATTGGGGTTAAGTAACTTGCCCAAGGTCACACGGCTAGGTTTTTGTTTGTGTGTGTGTTAAGTGTCTGGCCACCTAGCTGCCCCCCCAATCTCTTTTTCTTATTTAACTCCCTTTCAAGATACTAAAGTTCTGAAAGGTACTTGTTTCTTCTTCAGCCACTAAAATGTTAGTGCTACGTAATCACACAGCTCCTTCCAATTGTTCAGATATAGGTTTCTCTGTTTTCTTAAGTTTGTATTCCAAAATTCCCACTCAGTTTTCATCTTTTCATCAGAAATGTTTGAGTTCTCTATTCCATTAAAGATCTATCCCGCCCCTCCCCACTACCCTGTAATGTTTTAGAGATAAGTTATGTTTTGTTGTAAGCTTCTTTTGCTTTTGTTGGGGGGGGGGTGAGATATTGTGTTTCAACATCTTCTCTTGTTAATTAGAGAAGTTGTCAGGTCGTGTGTGATCCTGACTGTATTGCCTTAATAACTGAAGTGGATCTTTCTGGATGCTTGCAATAATTTTTTTTTTTTTGATGTGAGATTTGATGTGGATTTTGGCCATGACATTACAGGGACTTTTCCTTTTGGGGTTCCTTTCAGTAGATGATTAATGAATTCTTTCCAATTTTTGCTCTCTCATTCTAATAGATCTAGGTAGTTATCATCTATGATTTATAGGCTTCCCTCCCCTGCCCCCACCAGTGATTTTTAAATTAGCTCTCCTTGACCTTTTTTTCCAGGTCAGTTGTTTTTTCATATCTGATATAAATACTTCTTTTTGATCTTTTGATTTGTTCTAATTTTTCTTAATGTCTCATAGAGTCAGTGATTTCTTTGGTCTATTCTAATTTTCAGGAAGTCTTTTTCTTGGGTAAAGTTTACTAATTTCTCTTCTAAGTTAATTATTCTCTTTTCATTTCCTTCCTCCAGAGCTTTTATTACATTTTTTATCTCTTGCTTCATTTCTTCTAGGTGTTGATAGAAAATGGAAAATCCATTTTTCCCCTTTGAGTCACACCCTTGTGGTTGTTAAGTGTTACTTGCTTATGCTTTTGGGAGATATCAAGATTCATAAAATTTTTTGGTACTGATCAGTGTTTTCTGTGATTTATTTCTCTCTTGAGCTTCAGTTCTTGAATTGGGGCTGTTAACTTTCTGCATATTTTCAATAACAGTCTTTTTTTAAATGAAAATCATTTTAATGCAATGCATAAGAAAACAGGACACGCTATTTGCCAACTACTCAGTTTGAGGCTTTTCAGATAATCAAAAGAACTGTAAAACAAAAGAATTTTTAAAGATTAGAGAAAACTTTCAAAAGTTTCAAAATATATGCAACACTTTCCTATTCATCAAAAAACAAATGGAAATACCTTTTATTGAATATCTGTGATATTTGATACAAAGATTACTTTCCCATTTAACTACTTCCTTTCTTAGATGAATTAATTTTGTTTGTACAGAAGCTTTTCAGTTTCATAAAATCGAATATTCTATTTCATCTTTTGTAATTTCTTCTATCCTATGGTTAAGAATACATCTAGTTGTAAACTAATAGTAAATAAATTAAAAAAAGAATACATCTCCTACTGTGAGAGGTATATAATCTGCTTCTAATTTTTTTTTATGGCATGAACTTTAATATTAAGGTCATGTATCCATTTGGAATTTATTGTTGAATATGGTATAAGATGTTTCGTTGAATCTTCAAGGTTTTGAGTGTTAGATCTTCAGGGCCCTCTTTGGCTTCTCAGAACAGAGTGTCAGGGACCTCAGAGCCCCTGGGTTTCTCTGCTGGATTGCTACAGCGCCATGCTGGTCACAGCCTAATTTCTGTTTCTTCTTCCTGAGGCTTGCAAGGTCGCTACACTGGAGCTTTCTCAGGGGAGTTCTCCACTCTTACTGCCTCCAGAAACAGAACCTTTTAGGCCATAGATGTCCTTAGGCCCATCTCTGATAGATAGCATTGGGAGACTACCCTGTACAGCTATTGGCTTTGCTGGCAGGCTTCCTTTCCTATTACCTTGGGCTTCAGGATGATTTTTTTTTTTTGCATGCAATTCTGTAGTGGAAGAATTCATTTACTGTAGTTTTTCATTGGATGTCTCATACATTATTCTATCTGGTTTTAACTTCAGGATTTTTATATGAGATTATTAGGTCTGTCCTGTTTCCTATTCTGGCAACCATCTTGCTCAAAAGTCTGCTTGAGCCCTTTCTAGCTGATTCGTTGATTTGATAAATGGACAAAGGCCTACCTTTGGTGACCTGCTAAACTTCCAAAAAGCCAATGTGAAAAGGGATCATAGTTCTTGGGACCTGGTAGATTCCTCACTCTGGGGACTGTCGGCTCTCCTGGAGGGTAGACCTGGAGGGTCCCTAGGGAGACTTGGGGAGATGTGCTTATCCAGGCATTGTGTATCAGCTTAAGCATCTCCATATATTGCTGCTATCTAATAATAGATTCATTCATTCATTTGTTTGTTTATTTATTTTGCCATCTACCTCATGGACTCAATCTCACCAAATACCTACCATGCACTCGGGACCAGTGTGAACCTGACCCAGAACATTTCTAGAACATCTAGAAATGTAGGATGATCCCAGGCAGAGGAGCTGGAGTTTTACTTAGTAGTTAAGAAAGAGGAAATCCCTTAACAGAAATGCCCTTCCCCTCATCTTTATTTAAACTTTTCTTTCAGTTTTCTTTCAAAGATTTGATTGCAAAGTTTTAAATAGTGTCAGTGTGCACAGACCTTATGGCCTCCTGGAGACAGGTATCCACCCTTTTTCTGGCTCCTTGCCTTGATTAAGGTTACTGGCCCTAATCTCCTCTCTATGAAGTACAGCTTCACCTGAGTAAATCACATTCTTATTTTGAAAAGGTCTGAATTTTCCTTCAAAGCTCAACTCATCATGTCCCACCTTCTTCATGATACTTTCCTTAAACACTCCAGATTCCATGTGTTTTCTCACCTTATTTGAATACCTAGGATACTTATTAGAGACCATTACTGTGTTGCTAATTGTTACTGTTGTGTAACAGTCCTATCCCCCCATTCCACAGCCACATTCACTGCAATAAACTGGGCAGCGGAATGTGTATGTGCTTGAAAAACCAATGATAACTCCCTGGCCTCTAAGGATGCAAGATTTAGGAATGCCAGACTAGCCTAGGAAAGTTATAGGGCCAGACTGAAGCTGATTTATATTTTGGACCCTGAGCAAGTAGGATGAGCTGGGCAAAACTGAGGCTCTGGTTATTCTTAAAGAAATGAGAGATGTCTGACTTCACAAGTGAAAGGAACCTTTTAACCCAATTCCCAACCAGGGAACAATGGAGAACCCAATCTCAGGATTTGCTCTCCTCTCCAGACTGGGAGATAATAGTAGCTAACATTTAGATGCTAACATTTAGATAGCACTTACTTTATGCCAGACTAAGACAAGAAAGAGAAAGACAGATTTCATCCCTAGCAGGGTTCCCAGTTTTGGGATGGGCTAAATCTGGGAATCAAATGAAATGTTTATCTCTCTTCATATGATTTATGCTACTGCTTTCATGACCTCTGATTTAAGTGCTTGGAATACCCATGTCTTTCAACCAGAGATAAATCCATCAACAAACATTTGTTAATTCTATGTGTAACATACTGCTAGAAGAATTCCCACCCACAAAGGAATGGGACTAAAGTGAGAGAGGCAGTCGGCTTTCTGAAAGCTAGAAAGAACTTGATGGTTATTCCAGAGCACTTCTAGTATTGGTGGTCCACATGACAGATGGGGTGAGGACATGGTAGACAACCTTATGTAGGATCAGGCACTCTTCAAGAACCTCCTCCCAGTGTCACATAGTCATTTGACATTTACAACATGGTACCCAGTATAGGCAGCCTGTACAATACAGGATTGGAGGCTCAAAAAGACAGAGTTGAAAAGGACCTTAGGAGTCACCCAGCCCAACCCCTTCATTTTACAGATGAGTAGAATCAATGTTGTAAATGGTGGTTAAGCTTTCAGGGCAACATACAAAAGCCTATTTAAACTATAATATATCTGGGACTTAAAGAGGTTTTGCAGAATTAAAAGAGTTTGTCAATGCTGAAAACAGTAAGTTTTTTTATTTGGTGGATTTATGGGATGGACAGTTGGCTTAAACAGAGATGCCTAAAGAAGTAAGGAAAGGGAGGTGTGGGCAAGGAGAAACAATACCCATAGTCAAACCTGGGCAATCGCTGAGATGGTACAGTACAAAGATACCTGACTATGGAGTCTGAGGATATGGGCTCAAGTCTCACCTGGGATACTTGCTTCCGGTGTGGCCTTGGCCTCAGTTTCCTCATTTGGAAAATGAGGAAGGGCAGAAAAAGGAAACCAGGCCTCTCACCAGTAAGCCTATGGCATGGTGTCCTTTAAGCCAAGGTGGGAAGAAGAAGTACATCATTATTTTGTGAGAGGTTTCTCCAAGGACTTGGCACATTGTTATGCCAGTATAATGGGTGGGACTCCAAAATCTGTCACCTCTCCATGCATCCAGGTAGATGAAATACATGTAGGAAGAACCATGTATTTTTTAGGAAAAGGGCAACTTCATAGTTTCATGGATTTAGGGCCCTTAGAGTCCAACTGCCTTATTTTGCAGGGAAAGAAACTGAGACCCAGAGAGGTCCAGAGACCTTAGGCAACACAGGTAGTAGTAGTCTGGATTTGAAGGCAGATCCTTTTGACATTGAATCCTTCATTCTTTCTTTTTACCTTGATACTTAATAAGAGTTTTTATTTGGCCTCCAGGGAGATAATAATCTGCAAGCTTACTTGGGAAATAGAAGTTTCTAGCTCTACAGATTCCAGAAAAGGGAAGGACTGATAGGGAGAAGAAGAGGGCATAAAGAGGATAGAGATAGGCTTCAGGAGAAAGATTAGGCCCCAGATAAATGAAGATGGGAAGGGACTTTTCTAACCACCCATAGCAATTAAGGGACAGAGCTGAGGCTGTAACCCAGGCCACCTGATTCTCATTTCTGGGTTCTTTCTGATGGATCTCTTAAACCTGTGAACTTTTCAGTACACACCAAGTCTTGGAACCTGGATGGATGTAAGTAGTTTGGTTTCCAAGTAAACAACCACAACAAAAACAAAAGAGGGGGGAGGTCTACCTCCTATACTCCTGTGCAAGCGAGGAATATAAGTCATTTCCTCCTCCCAGCACAAGCAGTAAGGTTGATGAGCTGAAGGTGGATATAAAAAAAGACTCACAAGGGTCCTGAGAGAATGGGCTGCTTTCCAATGGGCAGCTGCAGGGCTGGCCCAGGAGACCCATATACTTAATTTCATCCCAAGAGCTGTTCCAGCATGACATCATTGAGGCCCAGCTGGAGAAGGCAGAACAGATGTCTGACTTCATTCTGCACGAGGTTCACAAGGCCAAGGTTCTGTAAGAGACTCAGAATCCTTCTCCCTCATGTACTCTCTAGAGTTCACCTTGTCCATTATCCTTGGCCGCTGGATCTTGGATTATATAAAATGTGTCTTTCAAATTCCAATTCAAGTAATGCCTTCTCTGCCTTCCCTAGTTTCCCATGTAGAAGTTCCCTCTCTTCTCTCTGCTCTCTCTTAGTATGCTAAGATAGTGAGACACTCAAAATTTAAAGTCAGAGAACCTGGGTTGATATTATAACTGCTATTTACTACCAGCTGTCTAACTGTGGGTACATCAGTTCACCTTGGTAAGCCTAAGTTTCCTTAGCTGTAAAATGAGGTGGTCCCTTCTAGCTTCAAATATGTGATCTTGTGACCTATGTGCTCCCAGTAAATCTCAATCGCTTTAGATATATCCCTGGGTCTTCCTCCCAATAGGATGTATGCTCTGAATCCTGGATAGCAAAGATTAGACACTAGGCAAGAACATATTGGCTCATCAGCACTGCCGAGGGCAGCCTCAAGGTCAAAAAAGGCTGAAGTCTCTGAAAAATGATCTACCAGTAAATGCTGAGTATTCAGCCACACATGACAGACACCCTCTGACTTCAGTACCTGGAGGAAGGGGAAACATTCAATCACACTACTCCTCTGCTGAGAAAACTAAGGCAACACATTGTTACCTAACTCATGATTCATAGCTTGCCAGAGCTGGAAAGCTCCTTAGAGGTCACAGACTTTAACCTCTTCATTCTAGAAAAGAAGAAGCTTAAGCCAAACTGTACAGTTAGGCCTTCAAGGCCTTCTCCCAGTGTTGGTCCTCAATTATATTCTCAGATTACATCTTTGTTGCAGTTTTTCCACTTTAATCTTAACAACCTTGCATACTTTCTCACATACAGTGAGAAACTGTTGAACACTGCTCTAATACTCCTTGTTCTACTGGTTGGTTGATTAATTTATCAGTTTATTTTTAAATTCATGCATTAATTCATCCATCTATTCATGCATGCATCCATTTATCTATCTATCTATCTATCTATCTATCTATCTATCTATCTATCTATCTACCTATTTTTGGTGACCAAGTGTTTATGAAGGTTTCTGTAGAATTACAGCCCCAAGTGCAGGAGCAGAATCCATGGGCTTCTTCTTCCATCCATAGCCAATGACAACACCTCTTTCTTTTGCAACAATATTACTAGTAGGATACCCAAAGGGCAACCAAACTGTGCATAGCTTCTGATCCAACAATACCACTACTACTTCTGTTTCCCAAAAAGATCATAAAAAAGGGAAAAGGACCCACTTGTACAAAAGTATTTATAGCAGCTCTTTTTGCAGTAGCAAAATTTTGGAAACTGAGGGGATGCCCATCAATTGGGGAATGGCTAAACAAGTTGTGGTATATGAATGTAATGGAATACTATTGTGCTATAAGAAATGAAGAGCAGGCAGATTTCAGAAAAAAATATGGAAAGACTTGTATGAACTGATGCAGAGTGAAGTGAGCAGAACCAGGAGAGTGTTGTACACAGTAACAGTAATATTGTATGACGATCGACTATGAATGACTTAGCTCTCCTCAGCAAACCAAGGATCTAAGACAGTTACAAAGGACTCATGATGGAAAATGCCATCCACATCCAGAGAAAGAACTGATAGATTCTGAATGCAGATCAAAACATACTATTTTTGCTTTATTTTTTCATGTTTTTTCCTTTTCATCTGTTTCTTCTTTCACAACTGTGACTAATATGGAAATATATTTTACATGATCGCACACATATAACCTACATTAAATTGCTTACCATTTTAGGAAGAGGAGAGGAGAGGGAGAAACATTTGGTACTCAAAGTCTTGTAAAAATGAATGCTAAAAATTGTCTTGACACTTAATTGGGAAAAATACTATTAAAAATTGCTAGAGGGGTTAAAGAAAGTAAGACGCTGCAAGAAGGTATCTGTGAGGGAAGTGTCAGGCAGGCTTGGTCAGAGGGATTCATATGGAACCAGGCTGATTTGATCTGTTTGAAGTGTCTGCCTCAAAAATAATTCAGACCCTGCAATTTGATACCAATAGCTCTATGACAGTTATCACTAGCACTATGATCTGTGGCAGCTGGGGGCTTCATCCAAGGGCAGACAAAACATAACCAGGAAGCACTGAGATTACTCTAGGACTGCCTCAAGAAGGTGGGTAGATGACCCTGTTGGATCTGAGCTTTCTGCTCCTGCTTCATGCTCCAATGCTGCCCCTTCCTGCCCCTGTGGCTGCCACTTTCCCTGTTTTTCTCTTGGTTGGTGGCTCTCCATCTCCTTTGCAACTGGCTCTATTTCTTTGATATAGTTCAGAAATCTGTACATCTGAAACACTTCAGGATTGTACTCCTCTGTTAGATCATCAAATTGGGGCCTGTTCTACATCCTTCCTGACAAGGCCAACCTGATGCAAAAATGGAACCCAGCTCTAGGAATGCAATTTTCAGGAGCCTGATCAGGTGTCCCTGTATCATGGATGGGGGCAGCTCTATGAGACTGGTCCTTGCCAGTTAGGTACATTTTTGTTCCCACCTGGCCTTGTAATTCAACAGTTTTTTATAGACATGGTGGCCACCATTGTCCAGACTCTCCAGGCTAAGACAGGCCTGGGCAATACCACAGCTCCTCCCAGTCTTCTGGAGGTCTGTGATTTAGCGTGCTTTCCCCTCCTTCCAAATCTAATATCCAAGTAGCCTCCTTCATGAAGCTGTTTGCTTTCACCTCTGATGCCACAAATTGAATAGAATGGTAGAGGGGGATAAGGGAACACAGTCCTTCCTGTCAGAATGACCCTGACCCAAATGAATGAAGTACACTGAACATGGCTGCCAGTATCGACTAATTCCTGCCTTTGATCATGTACTCTGCTTATCATCCTTGTTTACCTGTTTCTTTCCCCGGATTCTGATTTGGTCTAAGTGTTTCTTAATTGTTTGTTGCCTATACCATGTACATCAAACCTTGATTAGTTGCTTCTGATTCATGCCCTAATTTAGCCCAAGTACTTTTTGGATATTATTGCTGTCTTATACTTAATTTCCCTTCTATAATTAATCAAGTAAGCAAGTATTTATTAATCTATGTGCCAAGCACTATGCTAGGTGCAGGGAATAGAAAGACAAAATAATGAAAATAATCCTTGTTCTCAAGGAGCATACATTCTAAAAAGCCAGGCACATGTACAGCTAGGCAGACTGTTCAGCAGGCAGGCTGAATTTAATTACTTAGCTCCTCCCCATCTTACATGGGCTAAGACTTTCTCTTATTCTCATTCCCTCCCTGAGGTGTTTTCTTTCTAATGTGGCTGTCTGGCCAAAGGGATTGTGTCAAAACCTAACTCAATTCAGTCAACCAGCACTATGATTACTGACATGTTTTAATCCAAAGGGACATTGTGGTGAATGTATTCTCTCTTCTCTAGGGAGCTATTAAAATAAATCCATAAATCTTCACTTCATCTTTGAATATAAGCCTCCAGACAGGAGGTGGTGGCTAAGCCATAGATTACATCTCCTTCCCTTCTGGGTATTCCAATCACCTCCCCTTAATGCTGTATCAAGGGGCTTGTACAAACAGTTTAATAATTAACCATGGTTTTAATAGCATAGTTATTAAGGCAAAACTTAGACATAAAATTTCCAAACACCTGTGGCTTAGTCAGGCACTATGTAACATTTCAGTTTTCCAAGGAAATGACTATCACAGTCTTTATAGCAACTATTTCAAATCTCCTTTTCCCTCCTCAAACCTCTTACACATCTTTCCTTCCCTCCCCATGTACCCCCTCAGCAGAGGACTTTGCCTCCTTCAGAGGCTAGAGTCCATGAACTCCCTCTTTTCCTTCATTTTACACCTCATAATCCTTCTATATCATTCTCTATTTTCTCCTCCTTTGGTCAAGTCTATGAATGTGAAAGGTGGCTTTCTTCCAAAGTCTAACTGCTACTTGTGCCTTGATTTCATTCTCTCCCATCAACTCTGGGGACTTGCCTCTGCAGTTATTTCCTCTTTTGCTTATCTCCAACCTCATTTTATAGATACACTCCTTCTTTGCTACCTAAAACATACTCAGGGCTCTCTATCCTTTAAAAACTTTACCTTAATATCCTGCCCTGCAGGAAAGTAGGGGGAAGGGGATAAGAGAGGGAATTACAGAAGGGAGGGCAGATTGTGGGAGAAGGTTGTTAGAAGCAAACACTTTTGAGGACAGACAGGGTCAAAGGATAAAATAGAATAAATATAGAATAAATGGGGGGTGGGATAGGATGGAGGGAAATATAATTAGTCTTTCACAATATGACTACTATGGAAATGTTTTGCATAACTACACATGTACAATCTATATTGAATTGCTTTTCTTCCCAGTGGGGGTGGGTGAGGAGGGAAGAAGAGAAAGAATTTGGAACTCAAAGTCTTAAAAAAATATTAAAAATTGTTTTTTACATGCAACCAGGAAATAAAGATAAATAAGCAGTGGGGTAGAGAAATCCATCTTGCCCTACAAAAAATTAGGGGGGGTATGGGGGAGGATATAAGAGAGAACAGATTGGGGGAAGGGGCGTTCAGTATGCCTGCTATCTTGGGGTGGGGGTAGGGGAGAGATGGGGAGAAAATTTGTAACTCAAAATCTTGTGGAAATGAATGTTGAAAACTAAAATAAATAAACAAACAAATAAATAACACTTTACCTTAACTCTATTATTTCTTTGAGCTATTTACTGTCTTATAGCTCTTCTCCAACTTGCAGCCAAATCCCCAAAAAGGGATGTCTACACTTATTGCCTTCATTTCATCACTTCCTACTCATTTCCCCATTTTTTTCTGAGTCTTTGTAGTTTGCTTCTTGTTTTAAGGAGAGAGAGATTTGGTACCTTCAAGTCCCAGTTCAATTGATATACTCTCTGCATGTATCTTTCATGAACTGAGTTATTACATTTGGTCTCCTCCATTAGTTTGTAAGTTCCCTGAGGGCAGGGACTGTTTTTTGCCTTTCTTTGTATCCCTGTAATTTAGCACAGTGCCTTGCACAGAATAAGTGCTTAGTAATTGCTTGCTGACTGACTGAAAGCCTCTAGACTTTAACAAGGCAGAATCAAGGAACTGACAAACACTAAATAAGCAAATAAGATGCTTTTAGTCTTTTGTCATAATTTTTTCTTATTTAAATTTTTTGCATATTCACATGAATTAGTCATAACAATTTGGGTTATAATCAAATTAAAATTATAATCAAGTTTTATTCTATGCTTTAGGTCTTATTTTTAAGGTGTTTTTTTATTGATGCCTTTTAAAAAACACCACATTCATTTCTGAACACATCCCTCTGCTTTTTCCTAGCCAGCAAACCATCCTCCTAGAAGAAAGATTGGAAAAGAGCAGTTCAACAAAACCCACCTATACACTGGCTATATCTTTTAGTATATGCAATTTTCCACACACTTATTCTCTTATCTCTGAAATGAAAGAAAGAAGGTATAAACGAGATAATATTTGTAAAGCACTTAGCACAGTGCCTGGCACATAGAAATTCCTATATAACTGCTTATTCTCTTCCCCTTCCTTTCCCCCTTCCTATTTTCTCAACTTTTCTCCATGAAAAAGTTTCTTGGTCATTATAATGACAATGTTCAATTTCTTTCTTTTTTCCTTTCCTTTTCTTCCTTCCTTCCTTCCTCTCTCCCTCCCTCCCTTCCTTCCTTCCTTGTTTCTTTTTTGGTTCTTTCCATTTATATTGTTGTTTTCTTTGTATATATTCTTAATCCTTCTTACTTCAGTCTCCATCTGTTTATATAAATTTCCCCATACTTCTCTGAATTCTTCATATTTATTGTTTTGTCCAGCACTTGTAATATTCCATTCCATTTATCTGTCAGAATTTATTTGGCCATTCCTCTATCGATGGACATTCACTGTTTCCAATTCCTTGCTACCATGAAGAGTGATACTAGGAACATTTTGGTTTTTCTGTGGCTTCCTTGGGATAAATGCTTAGCAGATTCCTTGTCAACAACTCAGGGTGGGTGGAATCCTATGAATCAGGTCAGTCTCAAGGCTCAAAATGAAGGGTGGGAAGAGGTTATGGAGAAATGTGGAAAATGGGGAGAAGATTGTAGAGGATGGAGCAGAGCAGAAGTATGGTTATAGTTAAAATTATCAATACTGTATAGGAGGAAACAGGTAGTGAGAGCAACGAAGGAGTGAGAATGAGGTGGAGATAAAACTCAACTACAAGAGTTTCTCTGAGCTTAATCTCACTAACGTCCCAGAAGTCCCTCTCCATACCTGTTTGTGACCAGCCCCCCCAGAGTTATCCTAGGGACCAAAGAAAGTCATTTGCAAAGAAGAAGGTGGTCCCAAAATAGCGGGACTTGAAAGGGTAAAGGATATGTTCATTTATGGGGACTACTTAGAGTCTCTCTGCATCAGTGTCCTAGTGGGTCATTTTTGATGCCATAAAGGTCCCAGATCTTGTCCAACCTTGATGGTCTGAGAGAAAAGAGAACAGGTAACATGTGTTAGAAGAGGGGTCAAGCAATGCTGGGCCTACAGAAAGAAAAGGTGGTAAGGATCCCATAGAAAACCCATAGAATGGTAAAGATAATTAAAAGCAGATTGAGGTAAAGAAAAGAATAATCAAAGATTCATCTCAATTAACAATATATCAAAACAAAAGAACTTTGCCCGAGTTAGGTAAAAGTGCCACAACGAATTCTGCAAGATCTCTCAAGATGACAAAAGAAATTTTAAGAACCTCTGGAATGGCTCATGAAAGTTATCACAGAATTCAGTATGAAAACTCAAAGAAATATATAAATTTGAGTTCCAAATGAAGAAATGAAAAAAGCATAGCAAGAGATAATTTGAAACTGAAGATAGCTCATAGATCTAGAATGGACCTCAGAGGCCATCTAGTTTAAGTAACTAATTTTACACAGGTGGTACCTGAAGTCTAGAGAGGTTAAATAAGTTGCCCAAGGTTATAAAAGGAAGAAGTACCAGAGGCAGTATTTGAACTCAAATTCTCTGACTTTTAATTTAATGTTCTTTCCCTTGAACCATGCTTCCTTCTTGGATATGTTCTAAAATAGGAGAGCCTTTGAAAAAGAAAACCAGAGATTTGGAATGCCAAAATGCAGAGGCAGAAGGAAAATTAATAGAAAAAGGAAAACAAGAGTAGATCATATGAGAGCTATATAAAACAAGGCTTACTGAACTTACAGATAGGCTATGAAGAGATAAGTGAAGGATAAAAATGTAAGGAAACAGAAAACCTGAATACTATATGTCAACAAATTCTACAAGACAATTGCTCAGAAATATTGGAAAGAGACATCAAAATACAGGTCAAAAGAACATACACAATGAGAATAGGTACTCAAGACACAGTAGTCAATGACTATAGTAATCTAATGTTTGATAAACTCAAAGACTCCAGCTTCCAGGATAAGAACTTACTATTTGACAAAAACTACTGGGAAAACTGGAATATGGAATGGCAGAAACTGGGCATAGACCAATATCATGCCATATACCAAAATAAAGTCTAAATGGGTTCATGATTTAGATATAAAGGTTGATATTATAAGCAATCTGGGAGAACAAGGAATAGTTTACCTGTCAGATTTATGGAGAAGGGAAGAATTTATGACCAAACAAGAAATAGAGAGCATTACAAAATGCAAAATGGATAATTTTGATTACATTAAATTGAAAAGTTTTGTGCAAAAAAAGCCAATGTAATCACGATTAGGAGGGAAGCAGAAAATTGGGAAAGAATTTTTTCAACCAGTATCTCTGATAAAGGCCTCATTTCAACTAAGTCAGATTCATAAGAATATAAGTTGTTCCTCCAAAAGCAACAGATATCGATTAGCCTTCTAAAACATCATATGTTATAAATCTGAATCTATGTGTCAAAGAAAATGAGATGTCTAGTAAAATGCAAAATTTGAGTTATTACCTTAAAATAACCCACAAATGGGGTGGCTAGGTGGCACAGTAAGAGTGCTGGCCTCGGAGTTGGGATGACCCGAAATCGAATCCAGCCTCAGAAAATGAGCACCCACACATAAATAATGACTGGCCGTGTAACCTTGAGCAAGTTACTTAACCCCAATTGCTTAAAAAAAAAATAACCCACAAATGAGTCTAAGCAAACTGCCTAAATGCTTTCTGATATGAAAGAATGGGAAATGCAATGTTGATTTTCACATGGCTTGAGTTAGAGGGCCCCATAAATGTGGGACAACAGAGTCTTTTTGTTTCATTTTCTTTAAAACACACACACACACACACACACACAGACGTTAATAAGGCAGAGAACATCAATAGGCTAAAGAATTTAAGAAGCAATATATACTAATGGAAAAATCAGTAAGAGATTTAAGAGGAAGAAGTGAATTAATATTTCAGGGACAAAAATTTCATTAGTAAATTGCCATTGTAAGTGGTTGAAAAATAAAAAGGAAGCCCACTCAGGTGTGACAAGGGCAAGGACAAGGGGAAGAATGGGAGTTGGGTACTTTGAACAGAAAGGTTGTTGCCTTTCTGGTAACATCTTGATGGGATCCCATAATGGCAGGGTGTTTACAATGAACTAAAAAGAGGGGAGAGGGAACATTGTGTCTTGGTTTTGCCCTTCTGCTTTCCAGCTCACATAAAAGTACAACACCTGATTCTCCCTGTGTTTCCATCACTATCTCATCCACCTAAAAATTTCAGTGATATTTCTTTAAAAAATTTTTTTCTTTGTATGCTACCTAAATTTCCAAATATGTCCCTGCCCCATCTACTACCATGAGAAGTAGCAAAAAGTTAAGTTTCCACAGGACTGCAAAAGTGCTGAAGTGAGGGTACTGATAACAAAGTAAAGTTAGCAGACCAGACAGTAGCCTTGGGAAGAGTTGAGGCAGTAGCCTTGGGAAGAAGTTGGATTCCCAGTTCCCAAAGAACTCCTAGATAATACTAAAAGTGAAATAAAGTAAAATTAAAAGAAGCTGGCAGCAGCAGGTGGATTTAGCCAATTAGAAAGCAGTGGCCATGGGACACTCAAGCCCAGATAAGGACACATCTAGCTTAGACCAGTGGGGGGGTCAGTATTCTAGGGTTATTACTGAACTTAATGAACCTCATATATTATATATATTATCTAACAAAATTAGAGTCTCATTAGTAATAATATATGATAATGGAGAGGTGTACCCAGAGGAGAATGAACCAATCAATCCTCTGAAGGGAGTTTCTGTACTAAACTAATGTATAAAACTTGCTGGAATTTTTGTATCTGGGACTCTTCCTTCCACAAGAAGGATGGAGTCCTCTTCTGACCAGAAGTGTTCAATTACTCTGGGTTTCTCCCTAATAAATTTCTTTTGATATCAGATTTTTGGTATCAGTTGTGTTTTTGCTTTTCCAAGTAGGCATTTCCAACACTACCCAGCAAGTCATCTCTTGTAATAAAGATTAAACAAGGAAAGAGAAGAAAAAAAAGTTTAGTTAAGCCAAACTACATATCAACTAAGTCTGAGTATGTGCAATATTCCACCCCCTACAGTCCCCAACTTTTCAATAAAGAAGTTAGGGTTGGATTTATACATTTTCTTAACTCTTCTCTAGGACCAAACGTCTAGTCATAATAATATAACATTCTCTCTCTGTCTGTTTCTCTCTCTTTTCCAGAGAACAATGTATAAAATGGTCACCTATAAAGGAACACTTCAGAACTCTTAAAGTATATAGTGGTGATTTCAGAGGATCACTGGCTGATATGCCTAGGTGCAGAATTGCTTCATACAGGTACAATGTGTTGATCTGTTTTGTTTGTTACAAGGGAGGGTTCTGGGTGGAGGGAGTCATTACAAAGTTACAGTGATGGAAAAAAAATAAAAGAGCACCAATAAAAAGTTAAAAAGAAAAAAAAAAGAAGGGAACTGAAAACCTTAAACTTCACTGTCAAAATGTCAGTCAACAAGATTTTTTTTTTTTTGCTTTTTGAAGGGGGGAAGGCAGGGCAATTGGGGTTACGTGACTTGCCCAAGGTCACTCAGCTAGTAAGTGTTAAGTGTCTGAGGTCAGATTTGAACTCAGGTCCTCCTGACTCCAGGGCCAGTGCTCTATTCACTGCGACACCTAGCCTCCCCTCAATAAGAATTTATTAAGCATTTACTATGTGCCAGGCATTATGCAGGCACTGAGGATATAAAGAAAGGGAAAAAAGGTGAATGACTATAATTATTACCTCAGAGAGTCGTGGGAAGGAAAACACTTGGTAAACCTTAAGATTTTATATTATTGTTGCTGTTCAGTTATTTTTCAGTCATGTCCAAGTCTTCATGACCCCATTTGGGGTTTTCATGGCCAAGATACTTTGCCATTTCCTTCTTTAGCACATTTTACAGTTGAGGAAATTGAGGCAAATAGGGTTAAGTGGCTTGCCCAGGATCACATAGCTAGTAAGTGACTAAGGCTGTATTTGAACTCAGGAAGAAGAGTTTCTGACTTCAGGCTTGCCTCTCTACTCACTGTACCTTCTAACTGCCCAAAGAGATTATGTTTATGTAGAAAACTTCACATGCCTTTAGTGAATGTTCACTATAGAAACACATCAGGAGAGGTGACTGATAATTTCAGAGAGGTCAAATGATATGTGTTTGGGGGTGTGTATGGTAGATGGGAGGTGGGGAGGGTAGGACATTGAAGGGGAGGAAAAGAGAACACAGATACAGGGGAAGGGGAAGAATGAAAATTGAGTTATTTTATTGCCATCTGCTGTCTCTATCGAAGGCAATTAGCTACAGTAGTCTACCAAATCTGCAGCCTAGGGATGTGTGCAAAGGTGGTTCAACTGTGTGCCTGAGGCTGCAGGGTCCATGAAACTGGTCCTAATAACTAATTGAGTGGCAGGCACATTAAAGACAAGGAGAGATGTGCACTTGTGGTGATGTTGGAAAGCATGCTAGTAGAAACTAACTTTTGAGAACCTGAAGTTTGTATGTTGAATTCTGAGAAGCTGAGTATGTTTGTGAGAGGAAAAGGTGATTCTGGAATATTAAATTGGTGTGAAGAACAGGAAAGAGAGAGAGAGAGAGAGAGAGAGAGAGAGAGAGAGAGAGAGAGAGACAGAGACAGAGAGAGAGACAGAGAGAGAGAGAGAGAGAGAGAGAGAGAGAGAGAGAGACAGAGAGAGAGAGAGAGAGAGAGACAGAGAGAGACAGAGACAGAGACAGAGAGAGAGAGAGAGAGAGAGAGAGAGAGAGAGAGAGAGAGACGAGAGAGACAGAGACAGAGACAGAGAGAGACAGAGACAGAGAGAGACAGAGAGAGAGACAGAGAGAGAGACAGAGAGAGACAGAGACAGAGACAGAGAGAGACAGAGACAGAGAGAGACAGAGAGAGAGACAGAGAGAGAGACAGAGAGAGAGAGAGAGACGAGAGAGAGAGAGAGGCAGAGACAGAGAGACAAGACAGAGAGACAGAGACGGAGATAGAGACAGAGAGACAAGAGAGAGACAGAGAGATGGAAACAGAGAGACACACAGAGAGAGACAGAGACAGAGAGAGATAGAGACAGAAAGAGAAGCTTGAAGCCCTGATAGGTGCAACAGGGTTTGGAGGGTGAATGAATGCAATGGCAGACAACCTGTATTCTAGGTCTAAGGTCAGCCCTCCCTCTTCCTTTCATACTCTAGTAGAGTTTGTATTTGGGCTGTGATTTAAAAAAAAAGTATGATTGGATTTTTGTTTCAATGGTAAATTTCTGAGCTCCCTGAACTCTCTTCACAGGAGAAGAGTGCCCTAGGAAGGGAAAAGGATGGTGGTCGCAAGCAGAAGCAGAATTCAGGACTTTATTCCTAAAGCATAAGTCTGATCAAGCCACTCCTTTGCTTGATATAAACAAGTGATTCCCAATTACCTTCAGGATTAAGTACAACTTCCTCTGTTGGGCATTAAAAGCCCTTCACAGCTGGTTTCAATCTTCCTTTCCAGGCTTATTATACATTATTTACCCTCACAAACTACAGTTCAGCCTAACTTATCTTCTTGCTATTCTTCCCACCGGACATTCTGTCTTTCATCTCTATGCTTTGGGAATGTACTTTCCCATGCTCATAATATTTCCTCTCCTCATTTTGGCCTCTTAGAATTCCTTACTTTCTTTCAAAGCTCAGCTCAAATATGACTATTTACACAAATCTTTCCCTGTTCACCATAGTTTCTAGTGCTTCTTCCAAAAGTGACCTTATATTAATTTTCATGCACATTTTGTAAATTTGTGTACATGGATATGCTTATACATGTGTGTATATGTATACACATATTATAAACACACACAAATATATATATATATGTATATACATTTTTTCCAAAAGGTATCATGGCATAGTGGATATCCTCAGAGCTAGGGTCTATGTCTATGTCCCTGACACATATTGATTGGCTGTGCAATCGTAGGCAAGTTATTTAACCTCTCAAATCTCTGGGCAGCTAAGCTTATAAATTGTGGAGGAAATGCTGATTTAAATTAGGGATTTTCTTCATTTGGGAGTTCTCTATAGCAATTAAGGAACAGGCTTTGATTTGGGATAGTCAGGATCTAAAATAGCAGTCTTGAAACTTGGCAAATGAGTCCACACAAAGACTAAAAGGGGGGGCATCTCATTGTCTCCATTACCTGCCACCTATATCCTGTAATTCCAATAAGCAAACCAAGTCTTTTTTTTTTTTTTTTTGCTTTTTGAAGGGGAGAAGGTAGGAAAATTGGGGTTATGTGACTTGCCAGAGGCCACAAGCTAGGTTGTGTGTGTGTGTGTGTGTGTGTGTGTGTGTGTGTGAGTATTGTGTCTGAGGCTAGGTTTGAACTCAGGTCCTCCTGACTCCAGGGCTGGTGCTCATATTCACTGTGCCACCTAGCTGCTCCACAAGCCAAGCCTTAATGAATAATTAATTATTAATAATGATCATTAGTAATTAAAAACCAGAGGTGATAACTAATTATTAGTGGAGAGTATTGATTATTAATTCCTGACAAAGATGACTGTAGATATTAATAAGTAATTAGTAATTGAGATACCTCATTTGCTTATTATTATTATATAAATTATTATTATCCCTTTCAGTCTATGTGTGGGCTCATTTGCAAGCTATAAGATTGCCCTTTTTAGACTCTGCCTTGGGTAGCTCATGCACAGAGAAGGAGCCAGGAGAAGGGAGAAGGAAAAAGCACTTACAAAGTGCCCCAGCCCCTTTTAATTCCAGTGCCTTCTTTCTGTTATTTATTTCCTATTTGTCCTGTATACAGTTTGCTCTGTATATATTTGTTTGCATCTTGTCTCCCTCATTAGATTGTCATATCTTTGAGGAAAGGGATTGTCTTTTGCTTCTTTTTGTATCTCCAGCATTTAACACAGAACCTGGCACATAGTAGGAACTTAATAGATGTTTATTGATTGCTTGATTGAGAGACTAAGATTTCAGTTGAGCCAAAGCTAGGGGTGGTATGATGATGGCCAAGCAGTAAAGCACCACTTATCAGAGAAGCATCCAGTGAGATCGAATGGGGCAGTGATTGGTTGATTAAGTGGAAACTTAAAGATCAAGGTCAGTGGGACCAGTGTGAGGGCTTCAATGACCTTGCAACTCAGCAGCATTCAAGGTATAAGTCGGCCACTGTGTTTCCTGTGTGTGGGCCTATCCACTTTTAAAATCTGTGGGCATCTACTTTTCCCACTGACACTGTGTATTTGTGAGAGATTATTCCCTAGGGTTATGGAAAATATTCTTGTTGCTACAGTTCTTAAAATGCCATTTTATTAAATGCCTTTGCATTGAGCTAATGGTGTCTTCTGGCTGACTAACACCAAAGTAACATACTTGTGGGGGCTTGTGATTTATAGGTTTAGGACTGCAAAATCATAGGCTACCATGAAACCTGGTGAATGAAGTAATCTTGACCTAGGAGACCCAATTTCTTAGTACAAGTTATGTGGGATAGTTCATAGGGGTGCTACCTTATACATATTGTACACACTGTCTCCTCTGAAAGAATGTAAGCTCCCTGAGGACAAGGACTGTTTCATTTTTTCTCTGTATCCCCAGTGCCTAGCACAATAATAGTTGTTGATTGATGAAAGAGATAAGTGGCAGCAGCATGATTATGAATGGATTTATGACAGCAACATCGATATCATGGAGGTAGCTCCTTTTCGAATGGCCTTGGAAGGACGGACAAGGGTAGCAGTGTGCTTGAAGGAGCATTACAGGGAACAGGTGCTCATTTTGAGAATCAGTGAACAACCAAGTCTCCATGGGCAGACCACATGGGCTACTTCCCCATTTGAGTTATCCTATAAGGAGCCAGTGATACATTAAGGGCTAACTTTAGAGCCTATGGAGTCTACTCTGGAACCCAAATGCCTGGGAGATCACAGGAACACACCCATCCCAGTGTGGCTAGTAAAAGATATGAACTGTGCTTCTGCATGGAGGACTAGAATAACAGATCCTCCAGTATCCCTGGGGTGGAGCTCAGATTCAGAGAGATGTGCCAAGGACTAGCCAATAGATTTCAGTGAGGTTGCCATTAGGGGTCAGACAAGGGCCTCAAATTTCCATTGTTTAGTCATAATGGGCCAACCTAGGATTATGTTTTCCATAGTGGGGGGGGGGGGCGGTCCTTGGATTTTAGCTCACTGGTGCAGGAACTTCTATCCCTGCCTAAATAGTAGACTATGGCAGTGTTGCTTCTCCAGACTAGTAAGGGATGGGGTGAAAAGTCTCCATAACTAGAGTCCAATCACAAGGTCCCTGGAAGGCAGAGGCTGCAAAAGGAGTTTGGGAAGTAAGAGACATCATCTCAACATCCTGGGACAGCTGAGAGGGGGATTAGGATGGTCTTACATCAGAGAACAAAGAGAAGAGTCTAAATAGACTTTGGCAGTAGGAAAGGACTAATGAAAGAAGGCTGTGTCTGCTTTTTAGTAGCATGCAGCAGTGGCTTGGCATGGGGTCTGTGGATGAAGTCAACCAAGCCTAAAGAAAAAAAGATGTAGCTCAAAGAAAGAAGCAGAAATGAGCAAAATCAAACAGAAGACTTGAGTTGAAGGAAGAAAATAGAGAAAACAAAGACTACCCACTCAGCCCTGCCCTATTTCATCATTTCCTATGCATCTTAAGGAGCCTTGTTGACCTCAGACCTGGTTCTTTCAATGTCAGCAAGCTCTGGCAGAGGCACATTTTCTGGATGGAGAGTATGCAAGCCCTTTGTAAGGGCTGAGCAGAGTTCCTGTTGACAAGGACTTTAATTGGGCTGATTTGATGCAAGTACCCCGTATGGGTTCTACGTCAGGATGAAATAAGGTACTCATAGGTCATTGAACAGTTAGCAAAAGAAGATTTATCATTAATGAAGCAATGTTGTTCAATAAGGATATATATGCTGGCACTTAGCTTTGGTGGGAAACCTCCCTTCATCTCTATGAGCAAACTGGTCAGTAGGGCAAGGTGTGGTAACTCACATGGGTCTTAAGATATCCACCAAGTCAGAAAGGAACAGGAAGGTTAGGTGTCAGGACTTTTTGAACTCAGGTCCTCCTGACTTTTTTTTGGAGGCAATTTGGGTTAAGTGACTTACCCAGGGTCACATGGCTAGTAAGTGTCTGACTTAAGATTTGAACTCAGGTACTCCTGACTTGAGGGCTGGCACTCTTCATTGTGCCACCTAGCTGCCCCTTAGGTAACCAGGAAGTCACTCAATAGAAGAAGGGCTCAAATTTTGTTCTACCTCTAGTTCAATCAAATCCCAACCTTATTGACTTTTAGAGAAAATCCAGCCTAACCCATGTTGAGGTGAAAGGTGAAGGAAGAGGGAACTCTGATAGACACTGGTCCAATAACACTGATGATGATGGTCTAATAATAATGTTTCTAATTAAGAATGGCTTTAAGGAGTGCAGTAATGCCAACAGTGCTAGTTCAAGTATAGGCTAGAAGACAGGTTAGGAAGCTTGATGAGGGCCTTTTTGCATGGTGTGAAACTTCAGAACCAGTAACTTCTAAGTTGCTTGAGAAGTTTATAGTTCTATGTTCTTTAGCTTATCCTTATATAATGTAATGCTTTTTCTTCTAGGTCCTAAAAGACCTTTCACATTAATCATCATATATCAGTGAAGGAAAGGATTAGATAATATTATCTCCATTTTAAAAATGGAGATATCAATGAAGAGAGCGATTAAGTGGCTAGTTTGAGGGTGCACACAGCATGACAGCAGCAAATGGTGGCTGGAATTCTGGTTTCCCAACTCATAGTGCAGGGAATTGTTTCCCTTGTTTCCAGACCTTTTCTCTTATAAATAAATTATAGTTAATTTGATTGAGGAATTCAATCATTTTTTGTTTATTCCCTTTAAAAAATCTACTTTCCAGAATTTCCTCTATGTCCCTAAAAATACTTAAAAAAAAAAAAACAACCTAGCTCTAAAAGAGACTCAGATCTTGATTACCCCAAACCATTCATCATTTGGGCAAAGAGACAGAGGCCCCAGGTTCAAAGTGTTCAAAGTGTGGATCATGACCTAAAAATAACTTTCCCTTTTGATCAGGATAGCATCTGTCACAGTCATCGGCCTTGGGCTCTGGCGGGCTAAATGATCTGGCCTCCCTTGCACCACTGGCTCTAAAAAAGATCTGGTGTGAATAATTTAAATCCCATTCCCTTTCTCTCCTCTGTCAATTGCAGAAGTCGAGTCGATCATCATTTCAGCACCAGCTCTGATGTACTATTCTTATCCCCTAATATATTTCCTTCTGGGGAAAGTGACTTTGAGGGGCTGCAGATGAGACAACAGGACGTGGCTTCCTTTTGGAGAAGGGATTAGATGAGGAAAGTCAGCATGAGTTTGTGAAGGCATAGCTCTGAGACTTTTGCTTATTTTTTTTTCTTTTTTTTGCAGAGCATTTAATAATTAGGAGAAGCCTAAGAGGTCACTGACTCTAACCCATTCCCCTCAACAGGAAACCATTCTGCAACACCCCTGATAAGCAGTCAGTCAGCCTTTGTTGTAATATCTCCAGTGAAGGAGAGCTGACTATCTCCTGAGATGGTCCATTCCATTTTTGGAATTATCAGATTGTTTCCAATTATTAGAGGATCTTCCATTATATCCAGCCAAAATCTTCATCTCTTAAATATCCACCCATTACTACTAGTGTGGACCTCTAGAGTCAAACAGAATGAGTCTGTCAAGTCCTTAAAATATTTAAAGGTTCTTCCTAAGCCTTCTTATCACCACTGGAAACACCGCAGGTCATTCACCAGACCCTCATGTGGCATGACCTTAAAATCTTTCCCTGTTTTTGTTGCATTCTTCTGGACACTCTTTTTTTTTTTTTTTGGCTTTTTGGAGGGCAATTGGGGTTAAGTCACTTGCCCAAGGTCACATGGCTAGGTTTTTTTGTTTGTGTGCATTGTGTCCGAGGCCAGATCCGAACTCAGGTCCTTCTGACTCCAGGGCCGACGCTCTACTCACTGCACCACCTAGCTGCCCTGTGGACACTCTTCTTCAAATGTGGTTCATGGAACTGGACACATTTCAAATACAGTCTAATTTGGGCAGATTTGGTAAAGCCAAACTCCTGCCTTTTTAGACACTAGGAAGATTACATGTCTTCCTAAGGCTTCCTAGACACTGGACCCTATGAATTTCAACGCAGCCTAAGATTCCATTAGCTTTATTGGGCTGCCATATCACACTGTTTATTAATATTGAACTAGTAGGCCACTGAAAGCCCCAGGTTTTTTTTCCCCGATGATCTGTAGTTTAGTCATATCTCTCCTAGCTTGAATTTGTGAAGTTGATTTTTTGAACCCCAGTATAACAGTTTACATTTACTCCAATTAAATATCATCTTATTAGATTTGACTCAACATTTTGTGCTGTTAGGAATTTCTGGACCCCAGCTTTGTGACATTAGTAAATTTGTTAAACATGCCATCTATACCTTTCTACTGGGAGGCTAGGTGGTGCAGTGGATAGAGTGCTAGGCTTGGGGTCAGGAAGACTCATCTTCCTGAGTTCAGATCTGGCCTTGGACACTTGCTAGCTGTGTGACCCTGGGCAAATCACTTAACTGTTTGCCTCAGTTTCCTCATTTGTAAAATGAATTGGAGAAGGAAGTGGCAAACCATACCAGTAAGTTTGCCAAGAAAACCCCAAATGGGGTCACGAAGTGTTGGACATGACTGAAATGACTGAATAACAATAACAACATACCTTTTTAAAAGTAACTGATAAAAATGTTAAACATCATAGAGCTAAGTAAAGATCTTTGAGGCCCTTCACCAGTGTCCCTCTTTGAGGTTGAAATGAGGCCATTAATGACTTCACTTTGCATTTAGCCATTCGGTCACTTCTAACAATTCTCAAATCTTTCCCATGAGACTAGCAAGAGGCTTTATCAAACTGCCTGCTCTACTGGTTTAATAATCCTGTCAAAAAAGAAACAGTGTTAGCCTGGCATAACCTGCTCTTGATGAAGGCATGCCAACTCTTTGTGTCTGCTGCTTTCTTTTTAATATGTTCACTAACTATCCCTTTAATAACTTAGAATTTGACCAGGATTTGAAATCAAACTCACTGGGCTTTGTGACTTGGTTTCATCAAGGGCAGTTAAGTGTTTCCATTCTGGCTTTCTATTTCTCTTGGGCTTCAACTCCTTATTAGTCATTTTTGTTCTTTCTATCCCTAAAGATATTTTCCTTAGCAGAAAAAAAGGAAAATAATAATGATTTGAGTAACTCTAAATTCTCTTTATCACCTATTACCACATTGTCCTCTCTATTCTGCGCAATGGTTCTTTTCCTTCTTTGATCTTCCCCTTTCCCTCAACACACTTAATGCCCCTTTTTTGTCCTTAGAACTTCTCACCAATCTTAGCTCATTCTGAGCTTTGGACTTCCTGATGAGATTTTTTAAGAGAACTATGCAGTTCTTTTGCAGAGACAAGACAGAGATGAGAGAGACCGAGTCAGTGGAGGTAATTCCAAGGATTATGACATCTGGCAGCAAAGAAACAAACCAACGGTGGATTCCAGCGAGCATTGTCCCTGACAGTCAGGAGCTGGGCTACCAAGGCCCAGAGACCCGGCTGAGTGACCTACCTAGTGAAAACACTGTTTCTTGAAGGGAACAGTATGAGGATATCACAAGAATGGAAAAGTACAGATGTGTCCTATGGTATATGAACAGCTTTGTTCCCTACATGTGTGCCTCACTACCACTGTATTAAGTCTGGGCCCACACTGATGCTGCATTTATTTTTGAGAGAGTGGGCCCCATATTCATGGAGAGAAAGTTTTGCAACTATTCTTACTGTCTTCTTTTTAAATGCTTTTGCTTTGTGTCTACTGGCTAACTATGGAAAGTAAATACCATTGGAACTCATGAGCTGTGGTTTTAAGAGTGTTCACCCACAGAGTACTTTGAACATGAGGTAATAGTTATCTCTCTGGGGGACCCAACCTACAACCTGCAAGTATAAGTCTTGGGATGGGATGGGGTGTAGCATCCAGATGGGATGCTATAGTGGTTTCTTGGCTATGGCAAAAAGATAAAAGTATGTCCCTGGCATGTTACTGAAAAGTTCTCTCTGATCTCTGTATTTGCTGAAAGATGTTAGTCTTTGGTTGTTTTTACAACTAGTTCTTATGGCCAACTCCCACAGAAAATTGATATTTATGATTCTGCCATTAGCCATGATTTTTGGACAAACTTTATCTTGCCCCTATTTAGGGCCTCATTGTCCTCTTTACAAATGGAGAAGGTTGTTGTTGTTTGTCCATTTTCAAAGAGTAACAATGACATCCTAGGGTGATGACTTGCATGTGAATTGTTTTTAAGTGAGGCAGAATTGCACAAAGTTGTCAGCCTTCTTCTCTTTGCCTGAGTCATTGAAGTCCAACGGTATGACAAAGGTCAAGATGACTGGTGATGAGCTGGGACGCATTGCATGACCTTAGTATCTTTGATGACTAACCAAGCTCTAAAGCACTGCACAGCCCCTTCCAAAAAAGTAAGAGCTTATCTAGCTGCCCTCAATGAGCACAATTCAAAAGGCTTTTACATAGCCACAAAATGAGAGGCTATGACTAGACCATCAACAGTAACTCAAGTAATCTATGCTTCTTTGTGATTGGCCAGAAGTTACATCATAAGTTAATGACAGAGAGAAGACTAGAACCTCCATGTAACTGTTAATGTCATGTTCTTTCCATAGCCTGCCATTAGATCAGCTGTGTAAACCAAGCAGCCAATCTCATCTTTAACCAAACTGGAAGTATATTCCACAAATGCCTTCTCTTCATCTATTCTAAGGGTAAAGTACTTTATCACTGTTGGGACTTGTTGCTTTTCTTTTCTGGTGCTTTCATGGATGTTGAGCATTGCCCCAAGAGGTTTTGGAAAGAAAGTCTGACACAAGGAAAGGAAGAAATAAAATAATTGAGGGGACTTCAGATACAAAACATTCCTTTGTAACTAACTTAACGTGGCTCTATATAGAAGTCTGGTCTTTGGAGTGCATCTTTGTTTTTGTCCAACTACATTTTTATCCCCATCTTCTCATTTTAAACAATGAATGAGTCTGATAAAATGAAAAGCATCCTACGGGGAGTCAGACCTGGGGTCTAGTCCTTGCTTGGCCAAGGACCTGAAGGGTTTGATCTAGATCAAAGCAGTCTTGACCTTTTGGGGGGGAGTCACAGGGCCCTTTGGCAGACTGGTGAAGACTATGGACCCTTTTCAGGTTACCAGGTCACTCTGTGACTGTGAGATTGCTCACACTGGAAGGGACCTTAGAGAACATAGCGTCCAGTTCCGTTATTTTGGGTATGAAGTAACCAGGGTCCAGAGAGATGAAGCTTCTTGCCCAAGGTCTCACGGCTAATGGCAGAGCTAAGCTTTAGTCTTACTGCCACATAAAATGAGAAGGCTGGACAGATATGACAATCTATGAGTCTATGAATATAGTTTCCCCAAAACTTACACTATTCCAGAGTTCAGTGATTCAGGTCATGATTACTCTTGTCCACTTGGTTCTTCCCCGTTTTTCCCCTTTGGTTATTTCACTTGTTCATAAGTACCTCTTCCAGAGGGTGAGCAATGAAAAGGAGAGGAAAGGAATGTTATGAATGCCAATTACTCTAATTTCAGAATCCTGGAACCCATATCTATTTCTGTGCCCCCTTCTGCCCTCTCTACTGTCTTAGCCCAGTGCCTGTCTGTGC